>JAFIDM010002131.1:56747825-56759949 GCA_023159025.1 Thereuonema tuberculata
GTTGGCTTTTTATTCACAGTGTAATTACTTCCAAACGTTAAATTTTGTCTACTAAAGACTTTCCTCTTTCAAATACTTTGATAATTCAATTACTTTAAAGTATGTATAAAAACAAGGTAGTGATAGCGCTTAGTAAACCAATCACAATGCCTCGCAACGTCTTTGATATAAGAAAATATAATTGATATTGCTTTAATTTCCTTACTATTGTAAATGAGACTGTTGCGAATGCAAAAGCCGCAATTGTTGCGATTATTGTGATTGTTGCGAATGCAAAAGGCGCAATTGTTGCCATTTTTATGATTATTGTGATTAATGATAATTTAATGATATTTTAATGATACTTGTCCACAGACGACAGACAAACCACGATTATAAGTCTTCTGATACTTATCAGAAGACTAAAATAATTATAGGCCGCGCGGTTGGCGTTGTCGCTATGACATCGGCCTCTCTGATACTGGGGTTCGGTTCTCATGTGGGTTTCGTGATGGTGGACGATCCGCGCTGGGCAGGTTTTCTCGGGGTTCTCCCTTTTCCCCTGCACTTCTCCCACCATACTTTCTCAGTCTTTTTCTCCATCTGTTCTTATTTCCGTGGGATAGTACAATAGATCTCCGGGCGCAGTGCTTGGCTTCTCTGCCACCCACATTCACTACATAACATAACAAAATAATTATAAGTTTGTAATTAATTATAGTTGATTTCATAGATACAGAATTGCGATAAACTCTTTATTTATAAAACAGGTAAATATTTATTTTAAAGATGAATAATTATCGTGATAGAATAAGCATATTAATTATTTATGTCTATGTACATTTAATGTAACTTCATTCTATTTTGAAATTCCCAACGATTATGATTTCAACCCAGAGGAGGTTTTTCTAGGATTAGGTTGCTAAACTTATTACATGCATTTTCATTGTTGTTGAATCGACTCTACAACTTTTCTTAAATCAAGATTAACTTTGATTTCGTTGGTTCATAAATTTCTGGAGTTCGATTTAGGCCATGAAATAATAACTTCCTTGTCTTTTTAGATAGTTTACAAGTTCCTCAACAACTTTTATATTGGGTTTCATCTCAATGAAAATATTTTTTTTTCCATCTGTTACTGTTATCCTCAACTTTATGGTTCTAACGGACATCCTAGAAGATTTTAACTTCCAAGAACGACTGCCACTTTACAGACTGAAGATAAATAGAATAAAATCGATGTTGATAATATTATTTACTCTAATTAGTAGTATTTTTTTTAAGATGCAATTGAGAAAGCCTAAAAATATAAAATTACGATCTAAGAACTGACATTGACATACTTACGCATGACTATATATCTATGCATAATCGCTGTAATCATATTCAAAATTTAACATAGCTTTCTCAGCCCGTTGTACTTCAAAGAAACTCAGTCGCATTCGTTATGCTAAGCCTGACAGTTTATGATTCAATAATTGTCTAATTACACACAAACAGTTTCCTTTAAATGTCTATATTGCGCAGTTCACAATCACTAAGATTCTTTAACGATGCTTTAACTAGCTCTGTCTTGATTCTCGGTAAAGTTCCGTTTCGATGAATCACTAATAGTTACCGTGTGAATTCAACAAAATCCCAGGAAGATTAAAATACAAATAAAGTCACTTACTTTCAGACTTCCAAATTAGAATAACCTCAACACCCATGTAAATTTGTTGTATGTACATGTTGCATTAAGCTGAAGTGAAGAGATCCAATATGGCGATTGGACGTTCGATTTACTTGACTCCATGTTGTACTTTCTGTCGGTTATCCTTTCCTACAAATATTAATCTTATATTAATAAATGTGATCGAAATAAAATAAACTACAGCGAAACATTCTTTTGACGAATATCGCCTTTTTCAAGGAGCAATACTCATCTTATATGTAGTTTCTCTCTCCTTGATCGATCCGATTTCATTTCATCCTATTGAGCTAATCACCTTTATTTCTTCCACACTTCTAACAAAAATAAACATCATCCTATAACCCACTTTGCTTCACCATTCTTGAACGAGCATCACATTTTTGTAAAGCTCCGTGCTATCAACAAAGGATGTTATCGTAGTTGTTTTACTCCTCACACCGCTTTAACATATGAATATATCTTTGCCATTCAATTGTTATTTGACATTAGATTCAAATTTCTATTTTTAATCACTTTAAGGAGAAAATATTTATATTCCCCTTTTTAATTATCTTTTCAAAATCTACACAGACATGATTTTATGAGCTGTTATCCTAATCTGTTGTTTCCGCAACAAAAGGTATGGCATCATCACATAATTGGTAGAACTTAGCCTAATTGTCTAAGTTCTACCAATATAAGATTGTATGTAAAGTTCATCCATCAGATCAGCATCTCCGTATAATCTATTTGATTCTTTCCCCATTGAGTGAAAGTCCTATATTCTTTTCCAACTAGCAAGCAACATTGTCCCGATAATGCCATGCATTGCTACTTTCTAGAAGAGACGAAAGTGTCTCTAGGACTGTTTATGAGAGTGAATAAATAATAATCATACTTTATGACTAGCCCTCTTTATGAACATCTTTATGAATGCTAATAAACATGTCTCGTTCTTAAGATTAAGGATGTAATAAAATTTTTAATAATACAGAAGCAACCAACAGGTTGTTATGGAGATTACCGGTATAACAACTTCACTTTGATTTATTACTTATTGCTAAAAACAGACATATAGAACAGCTTTTTTTCCTATTTGGGATTCATAAAAATGTTTGCTGTACAGTTTGATTGGTAACTTTTTTAAGTGGATAATAGGATAGATTTAGCTTTGTTTTGTTTTTGGTTATTGTTTTGGTGGGAGGGGAGTATGATTTGAATAGTATCACTCGATCGTTTTTAATTTTTATATTCACTTTTTGTTTTGGTTTGAAGATTCATGAAACAACAACAATGTTAGAAGGGAGTCATGAGTCAAAACTAATTGGAAGACGATTTCTTTCTGAAAACTAATTGGAGAATTCCTTACTGTTCTAAGTGAACAATACTCATGAAGTGATCTCTATCCTCCGTGAAAATCCTTTTGCTTATTGGCAAATAGTCTTTGATGATGTCCTTATCGTAACAAATCATTGTTAGATTCGACTGTTTTGAGCTACTGAAGGTAAAATAAAGATTCATGGAGCTTTATAAGTAAATTTTTAATCTTGAAGTATAGCTAATCATCTAAAAATCTTAATACCTCTTGGATCAGCAATATCAGTGGCAGCTGTGAAGTAAACTCACATATCAACGTCTATTTCAAGATGACTATATGATGAGCTCGCCGTGCTGGCGTGGCCGTGCGGTCTCGGCGACGGCCAGCCGTGGCGACCAATGCGCCAGTACCTGGTTCGAATCCCGGCAGTGGCATGGCTGTTTCACTTTCCTTTCATGTGTTTGTCTGCTTCTTCTCTGTCCCTTGTCTCTTCTCTTCCCATCACCTCAGTCACCTGGTCAGTCGGGGTGATTACGACCAGTGTTCCCGCCGTTCTTAGGGGGAACGCCTTGCGTCCCGCCGTGGACTGATATACAAGGCCAAAATAATTTTTTTTTTTTTTTTTTTTTTTAAATATGATGAGCTCAGACTCTAAAACCTAAAAGACAAATTACTGTAGTGTAAATTATTCCTTTTTTTTCCCCTGACATGTTAACCAACAACACTAAATCGTGGAAAAATAAAAATTGAAACTTCTGGGTGTGAACAAAATCAAAGGCGTTGGAGTAAAATAGGATTACCTCCTCCTATGGCAGTAAAGAACACTGCTAAAACAATTAATAGAATGTGTTGACAAGCCTAAATATTTGAAAAAGTGGAATCAATTGAAAATTGAAAACAACGATTACGATCCAATACAGGTGAAATGTTGACTAAAAGGGCGGAGCAGGATTTGATTAAGTACAACCCGTATTTCATGATGAAATAGAAGACTGTAATGTGACCAATATTCGTAACAAACAACAAGACAAATGAAGAAGATAAGAATAATCAACACTAGCTTATCAGCGATCGTTAATTGTTAATTAATAGAGATAATAATAATTATTGAAACTGTATTAATTAAGAAAATTAGATTATTTTTTTTTATAATTTATTAAAAAGTAAGTAAAAATGTATTGGAATAATTAAAAATAAACCCTTAAATTAATGGAACACTGAACGCATGAAAGGATAATCTGCCAGTCAAAACATATCATATATTGCTAGCCACCATTGGCAAGACAGCAGAACATTCTAAGTCAGCAGCAATCTCGGCCTGAGCGCAGCCACACCCTCCGGCTTTAAAAAGCTTTTATTTTTTTCTTGCATTAAATTTGGGGGAATCACGTTTATTTATATGTAACCTTGTATATCCTTTGAAAAAATATATATATTAAAAATATTTTGGTTTACAGGATAAGACTACTTCTCTTACGTTATACAAACAATTCAATTTTGCTGACCAAAGTGTAGTCAATTCTTAAGTCGATTTAGTAATATAAATTGACTGATAAATGGTATTCAATTGTAGATCAGGTGCTGAATAATGTTAAATCCATTTTAGCGACCCAAAGCTATTGTGATAGCGACCAAAATCGCTAGTTTGCGTTTGTCCTGTCCGTCAGTGTCTGTCCACCCCTAACAACTCCTGAACGGAAGATCGGATTGTCAAACGGATTTCAGCATCGTATTTACAGCAAACAATAAAGAAATGGGGTATTTTCAGGGGGAATCGTCCCCCCCCCCACATGTTCGAGATAGTTTGAAGTCCTTTTATTCAATTTTTTTTTTTTTTCCTATTTTTTTTTTTATTCTTCCTTACTTTAGTGTAGTTCCTTTTTTTATTATTATTTTTCTTTTTTTTTTTTGTTATTATGGATCGTCTTTAAATTTATGCTATAACACAAAATTATTTTCACTTGTTTGGAAATACAGCAAGTTTTTGGAAATACTGCTCCATAACTTTTTCAATGTTTAGGAAAATAATGCTTACTGAACAAGGTTTTTGTGCTAATACGGGTGAATAACTTCGCATTTAATACTTAATACGGGTGAATATATCATCGTTATATTCAATTCGTTTCCACAGATCATATAACTAAGTGATATTAGCGTTTCTTTCAATTTCATCTGTTTTAAGTTCTTTAGGTACAACTCCTCTGCTTGTCTAAAAATAAGTTCACGTAACTAATGTCATTATTAATGTGAAAAATCCCAACAAAGGAAGAAAAATGCTGTTAGCAAAACTGTTTCGCCACGTGAAGCGCTTCTTCGTAACCACAGCGCTATAGAAATAATCCAGAGTTGATTACCTCGCAGGCATTTTTGAGGAAAACAAATTTCTCTTGCTTTCCGCCCCCGCCTCTTTCTCCCTTTGATTCCTTTGCGCTGTTCCGCCGTCGAATCTTCACTTAATGTGAAATCGATGGAAGGATATTGAACGAATCAGTCTCTGTACATTCCACCCACATTCCAGCGTCGGCTCCGATGAGACATTGAGTGTCACATGATCCTACGCTTAATCACAAACAAAGTGGCACATCCCTTTCCAATGACAACAAAATCACTTCAGAACACGTAGATAACTGGAAGTGGTTGATTACATTGAGGAGTGGTCGTGTTATTGTAGTTTATGGAAATAATTTTGCTACCAACTCAATAATCATGCGGAAAAAAAATCGAATTTTAGGATAAATGACATGAATAAAACAAAAAATCCATTTCTAATAAATAAGGTTTTAGGAATTACTAATAGAATTGTATCGAAACAAAATCAAAAAAGGCAGAAACCTTTGTCTGTAGAACGAAAATATTTGCAATGTTTTTTTCTTTCTGGAATACAATTGCAAAGTTTCTGATCTGTGAGATTTTTTTTTTCCAACGGTTGTTACTCCTCCAGACTGTCCTTAAGGTTCACTCAACCCTCTGTCGAACGAGTACTGGGTTTCATACTCGGTAATTAAATGCAGATGATCATCCCACCTGAACCAGTCCTAGCTACCAAAATCAGTAGCTATTGCATTTGTGCTGTCCGTCCGTCCGTGCCCTAACAACTCCCGAATGGAAGATCGGATCGACAAACGGCTTTCACCATCGTATTCAGAGGCCCAAACAACGGTGAAATAGGGTATTTTCAAGGGCCAACGCTCACCCCTCCCCATGTTCGAGATATTTGCATTTTTTTCGTTGAATTTTCTCTATTAGCTTAAATGTTAGAAATGCAATCATCTCATTTCAGTTGTCAGCTATAGCTTGATGCTTAAGGTCTCCGACTCATATACTGAAGGTTGTCGACTCGAATACGTATATCTACTTTTTTTCTCTCTCTTAATCTTATTTTCTCAATGTCCGCGTAGGGGTTTTGTTTTTTTGTTTTTCTTATTTTCCTAACGTTTTTTCAATTTAATATCTGGTTTAGTCATTTATTGTCATCTGCTCGTGCTTTAATTAAAATTAAATGGATTTTAACCAAACCTCAATCCCATTAAACTAAATTTTAGTTTTTATTTTGTAATTAGTATTTAATGATTTTTTTAGCAAAAAAAATTTGAAGATTCAATTTATGTTCTGTAGTATCCAAATACTTTTCATTTGTTTATTTTGTTATTATTATTATTAGTGATAATCTTAACAATGTATTTTAATTAGAATTATTCATTGTTAAAGCACAGTAATAGAAAGAATCATTAATGTTATTGTCTTCATGAGAGGAATTTATAAAGTAAATTGATGTATTATTAATCTACAACAGCATTTTTGGCCCACAATTCCTAACACGAACTTTCGAGAAGCTCGGTAGTAAATTAAAAATGTTCGTAGTTATAGACAACTATTCTACTCATTTTTGAAGTTCGAAGCACTACTTTAAACTCTTCATGATGAATTGACTTAACTAGTATTAGTGTAAAGCAGTTAATGCCTTTGGAATTAATATACTACTAATTATTGGAATCGATTCTTCGCGTCATTAAATAGAGGTTGTTTGTCATTGACTCGATTTCATCCACCCCCTCACGCGTCAAGTACCGACATCTCATTAATCTCGTGCTCCTCTCTCTCTCTCTCTCTCGTGTGTCTGGGGATCAAGGCTCGGAATGATTTTTATTTCGCGAGCAAACTCATAAAAATGGAAAAACACTTCCACATGAACAACGGCTCCCTTTTTCTGGCAAGATATGGTACTTCAAACAACACATCGAAATTTTCAACTATTGGGTTTTTCAATCATACAGTGTTCAACTATGCATGCTGAATGCTTTTAAAGCCTAATTTAAGCAACAGAACAAGACGTTTGAAGAACTTCAAATCTAATTTTCGTAAAATTTCTGTTTTTTTTTTTTTTTTTTTTTTTTTTTTTTTTTTTTTAGCGATCACGTACAGAAAATGTAAAGAGGAGATAGGGGGTATAAGAAGGTTTTGTATTCTGACCGTCCGTCGCCATCTTTACAATCCAAACTAAGTCTGCGATACCTTATTGGAAAAATAAGAGTTCCGGTCTGTCGTCACTTTTGTCTCACATGACAAAAATGAAACATGGTCACCACCTGTAGAGCCCCAAGTACATGTCAGACAGACATGATTGATTCCTTACCGGAGCCCGTACGACTTATCGAGATGACGAAAAATTCAAGTTCTAATGCGCGATCACAGGAAGGGATCAAAAATCAAAACGTACGGGATCGCTATGTTTCGCCTACAATATGAAATATGAAGTTGTGAAAACGACAAAAGCGTAAGGCCTGCATTTGTATTCAATCATAACATCTACTAAATACAAACAAAATTTCCATTTTCTCAACAACAAAAATAACAAAAGAATTTTTCTGCAGGTTTATCTTTCCGTAAATGTAAATCCTAAAGTTTTTAATTTATTATATGTAAACAAGAAATTCCTGAAAGACTTTAAAGGTTATTTTTATTGTTAAATTGGATTCGTTTTAATCTTATCAAACAGCAGAAGGATTAGATAAAATTGAATATTCATTGTTTAAGACAATGCTTAAGATAATGACATATTAAAAGCAACAGGACAGAAACGAACGTTTTCTATTGCAATTTTCGTTGTCTTCTTGAGTTAATTTCTCAACCCAAAGACCCATTGGGAAGAGATTTCAAATACACTACAACCTCGTTTATCCGGCACACGTTGATCCGGGATCTCCGGATAATCCGGATTAGATTTGTAGACATTTTTTTTTATTTACTGTTCACATAGATAATAATTTTAACTATGATAACAAGAACATAACTATAAGTACGCCAAACATTCGCTTTTTATTTTGATTAAATGTACAGTTCCTGCATAGATTGTGCAATAAATTATGGTAATAAAATGCTTTTTCGACTTCAAGAAAGCTTTACTAGACTGTCACAGGGCGTTGAAGCTACAGTGCATAGTTTTTTATCGTATAAGATAATATACGGTAAGTGTGTCTGACTCTTAACGATTCCTATGCGATTAAGCAGTTTTGGATGTTACCTTGAGCCAAGGCTGTTGTTGTAGTAATATTTACAGAGTGCGTGAATAGAAATGTTAGGTAAAGCTAGACGACTAAGTATGGGTGGGTATAAAAGTTTCTTTGCTTATGATCCTATCCTAAATATTGACATACGATCGATAAAAGGATAATAACTGTTCAATGAATATAAACAAGTAACTAGAATTAAATCTTTTAATTCTATGAATTAAATGCTATAAAATGATTACATGGATATCTCTTTCTAGAGATGGAATCATTTCGTTTACAACTAGATTAATCTCTCTTATTTACAGTCTCTTTTATAATGGTTGTCTCAATTCACCTTATGTGCATCAGTGCATATTGCGATCACTAAAATGTTCTTGCGAAACACGTAAGTCTCTTTTCACGAAATAAACATCTTCTCTTGTCTTTACTCGTTAAGGTTGTTTATCTGTATCCACTTGTAAACTTTAACTGTAAATGCATTGTTCGTGAGGCATATAAAATGTCCTGTGTTACAACATGAAATTAACACTTACTTGATATCTTCAATGCGATGTCTACGTAATCTTACTTTGTAGAAACGTATATTGGGTCCCGGCGCTGATGATAATGTTTGAAGTAACCTATGTATCTCATCAATATGGCGACGTTCTTTTACGAATGGCACAAAGTCTCTACTCATTTGCTGAAAAAGTAGATATCATGATTAATAAATATATAACTGCAATCTCTTATTATTAATCATAGCATTACTCAATTCACAGTATTTATGCATCCGATTTAACCTATCTCTGAAATATTTTCAGAGAATTATATTACGCTTAAAGTTCGCCATCTTGGTATTCCAACCATTTCTCTTTGCATCGGTTTTGAAGCTTTCCTCTTCGTTCAAAACTCGTGCGTCATTAATACGGTATATGATGCAATTGTTCTGGTTGACTCTCGGTGATTGTTCCTCACAATGGTTCATTTTGATTGTTTTCACTGCAAGTCAATCTTTCCTTGAAAACGATGTTCCATGATTTTATCAAGTCGGGAATTGCACAAAAGTTCAGTAAGTAAAATCCCTTTTGATCTGAACCACAATATTCCCTTTCAATTTTCGACTTGAAAATCGGAATTACCTCTTTTCTTTTAAGGAAAGTAAGCATATGCGTGTATATGTTATAAGCTGTCTCAGTTGACTGTATAACCTTTAAATGCGTCATTAAGTCTTGAAGTCTAGTTTTGCTCACAACCTTTGTCAATAAATCAGCGGGATTGTCCTGACTGCTTACATACTTGAGTAGAATTTCACCCTTTTCTACGTAGTCCTTGATGATGTAGAACTTTAAATCAATATGCTTGCTTCTGGTTGTTTCAAACTTTGTTCTCGATCATCCGGATCGTGGGTTGATTGTCACAGTAGAGAATACTTTTTCGACTCGAAAGATCTTGGAACTTTAATTCGGACAATGTCTTCTTGCAACTTGCAATGTCACGAGCGCATTCGCAACAGGAAACAAGCTCGCTCTCTTGGGTGGAATGGGCAATCAAACTTTGCTTTTTGCTTTTCCATGATATGAGGTTGTTGCCTATGAATATGGTGCTCCCAGATGTTGACTTTCCGTCTGATCGGTCGTTGAAGCTAGCGTCTGAGTATGCGTAAAGTAAATTCTCCCCTTTGGTGAATATCATCTTCATGTCTTCAGTGCCATGAAGGTAACGTAGTATTCGCTTGACATTTCTCATATCAGATACAGTTGGGGAATTTAACTTCTCTGAACAACGGTTGACAGAATGAGTAATATCCGGTCTATCCGGATTGCCTTTGGTCCCAGTTAGTCCGGATAAACGAGGTTGTAGTGTATAAAAGTTAGTTCATCTCAAGTCTTCGAATATGCACGCCAAGTTGAAAGAAGATCCATCCACAGGTAATTAGCACCTTTATCTATTTGACAAAAATCAGTTGACAACTAAATAATGTAAGTCTTTGTATTAAAAACATTTGTATTTAGAATTAATTATATAATTATAATATACTTACATTTTCAGAATTCAAATTAATATACAAATATTTTCAGAATGCTGATAGGAATTTGTCAATCCTAGCCGAACAGTAACTTTTGTATTTAGAATTAATAATGATGTAAAAATTGTTATTATTATTACTATAGGTATATCTTTCCGAAAATGTAAATTCTAAAGTTTTTAATTTATTATACGTAAACAAGAAATTCCTGAGAGACTTTAAAAGTTTACTTTTGCTTTTAATTTGGCTTTTTAAAGATGGGGAAATGAAAAGTATGTTTTCATGTTATTGTAAATTAAACTACGTCTCTGCCGAAAACAAGCCAGAATCATCAGATTTTCCATTTACTGGAAGTAAATTAAAATCCCGACAGATTCAGTTCGCTAATTAATTGTAATTCTATTCGAGCACAAGCAGAGAATAGGAGAAATCAATAAATTATCAGATATCGATAGAATTTCCTTGTATTGTTTTCGTGATGCTTTCGAAAGAGAATTCTTGTCACTCTTCAAGGCAAATTTCTGGCCAAACACTTACACAAAATTATTTCAATTATTTGCAAGTAAAAAACTTAGAGTAGCCTCTACCAGTGAATATTAAAAATTTATTCAATGGTTCAATTTATTGTTTTTCGATTACGCTCAACATATGGGGCCTGCACATTTGGGCAGGAGAACGTTAATTTTGGGAACTGAGATTGAATGTTGGAAATCAAAATAATGTGTTCCTATTTTCAGTTGGTCTATACATGCAATTTTAAAGAAATCAATTCAATCGTTTTAGTTTGATACAGTTATAAGCAGGTACTGTCCTCCAAATGAAAGCTGGCCGGCGGAAGTTTGAACTGCGCAGCCCTTCCGGTAGCTGATCAATTATGTTTTCCTGTCACAATGGACGACGGGGTCTGTTTTCACTGAGAAAGACATGTTGATAACGCCAAATTAAAACTTCTCTCGACTATTTAGCGTTATTTCAATACCAGTTGCTAACAATAAGTATTTATATAAATACATAAATATATATTATTTATTAATACAATGCTCTTTTGCAAAGTAACAAGCGATTACCGTAATGGCGGCGTCCTGTCATAAAATCAGACGGAAGTGCCTGACCAGACTAATCGATGATACATGCGCAGATCTCACAAAAACAGGGCGGCCATCTCTCATTTGGAGGACAATAGAGGAATGTTCCTGTGGTGACTTGTAAGAATAACTGTAAGTTTAATTATATTAAACGTACATGTACATGGGCATATGTGTATTCAATCCCACAATGTACGTGTGCGTTGTGTAGTTATAACCCCGAAAACTCTGTACAGATTAGCTGTAATTTCTTTCGTTTTCTTTTGGTAGTAAACTGAAGATATCTTGTCCCTCCCGTATCCTATCTCCCGAAATTTTGAGAAGACTATTTTTTTTTTTGGTTGGGTTGTTTGACACGTCCTCTCCCCTCGCGAAGATAAAATCCTATACCTGCCCATGCACACATACACCGGACTGAGTTATTCTTTGAGTATCAATTAGAAAAAAAAATAGGTTAAAAAAGTAATACTGTACGACAGTATTGTTTTCAAGTCATTTCCATCATTTAAGAATGTATGTTCCTTTACTCTCATGTGGGTTTGGTGATGGTGG
>JAFIDM010002131.1:56778884-56824549 GCA_023159025.1 Thereuonema tuberculata
TTGAAAAATAAATAATGAAAACTTTGTCTTGTAAGAATTCAGTTTGTACAGAAACAATTCAAAAGATAATAAATTTCGAGAAGTGACATTAAATTCCTTTTTATTTGTTGTTCAGATAAAATGGCAGTTACGTCTAATAAATAAAAACTTTTGAGACATAATGGATAATTAAAAACTAGGATTTGCTAAAAAGTGAGCAAAAAAAAAGGTAAAACATAAATAAAATATAGCGCAAAGGATATGAATATTTCAAAAGAAAAAAGCGAAGTCAAGCTTATCAGCAAAAGATGAAAATTCTGATTGAATTTTAATTTGATTGTTTTCCGTGATATTTTAGTAGTTGATTAAGAGCTGCTACTTCTATATATTTCAGTATTTGAAAAGAAAATTAAAAGCCGTTGTAAAAGCACTTTATTCTATGACAAGACGTTAAATTTGATATAATATTTTTAAAGCTCATCAAATCTAGCTGCTGTAGTACGATCAGATACTTATTGATTTGGCATTAATTTGCTTGTTTCAAAATAATTATTACATTTAAATATAACTTAATAGGATGAGGGCGTTTTTGAATGACAAGAGAACGAAATTTATGTGGAAAATTGCAGATGTCACTGCTTTCATAAAGTGCTTGGAACGTTTAGTTTACGATATATTTATTTTTTCAAGTTATTTCCAATTTAACTTCAGTAAAGAGCAAATTTTGGAACTTGAAATCAATGCAAAAATCCAGAAAATAAATAATTATGATTTTAAATGGATATACAGTACAGCCACATTTTCAAATGTTTTTGGGTATTTGGAAGCTTCAATTCTTTTACTAAACTTGAAATTTCTATAGACCATTCTTTGTTAGCAAACAGTGGCATCTATGTATGTTGGGTTCTTTTTTTGATCATTGTAATGTTGTATGAAATAAACAAACAGAAAAGAACATCAATTTAACAATGATCTACAGAAACCTAAAATGAATGTAGTTAAAAGAACCCAGGATTTCATTTTATTTTGACGAACTCGTAATACTAAGGAGTTAGAATCATTAAAAAGATAGTGGTTTCTATATTTTTTTTTAATATAAAATTTTAGAAAATAATTAATAGTAGATTTAGATTTATCTATTTTACCTTCTCTACATCATGTGGCACAAATTAAAAGAATTAGCATTTTAGTGAATATTTTCAATACCATGAGATACTATACATATTTACTATTAAGAAAATTGTCCTATCAATTGTCAATTTTCCACATGCGAAATGCAGTTTGAAGTATGTGGAAACTTATCACAACATCATTTTAATTAAAAATCAATGATTAGTTTAGCTTTTAGAGGATTTTGTTATAAATTTGATTTTGTGTCCAGGATCAGATATCATTACTATATTAGGTAAATATTTTCGTGAAGCTTAATTTTAATGTGAAGACAACCAATAATGAATCTAATTGATTTTGAAACTAATTGCCTAGAGTTTTGTACAACTATTTATTTTAACAAAAGTATTTGTTGATACGCATTGTATGAATACACGAAAGTTTAGTATAGGAGACTAAACTAGCTTCCTTAGTTTTTAATAATCAAATTGATCGAATATTAAGCAAGATTTTGCAGTAAATGTTAAGAATACAATATTTTGAAGTAGAATTAGTAGTTACACTGTTGATAAATATGAGTAATAATGATATATTTACTTCTTAACTTTTGAATAATTTGATGAGCATTAATTTCCTAGAAAGGAGGCTAAACAAGGGTATTCCAACGATATATAAAGGGTTCGAATTGATATCATTTTATTTGTACCATCCTATAGTGATTTCTGAACATAATTTGGAAAACTATTTCCCAATTCAAACTGCAAGTTTTATATTTCCCTAAGGATTTACGATCTTAGACGATTTCGTCAGAAATGGTAAGTCTATTATAAATTAACAAAAAATATTGCTAAAATAGTTGTAAGTATTAAGAATTATTGGCTGTTAAGTTTCAAAGCGAAGAAACTTGTAAATCTTATTTATTTTTTTTTACTTCTTTTAGTTTTAAAGTTAACATTTACTTTAAAAACTGTTATGTAATGAGGTTGTGCCTAAGTCGACTTTCCAAATCCTTTGCTCTTAAATTGTGTCAAAATTTTCAACGCAAATGATTTTTTTTTGTCATTGTTATTATCATTTTAGGTAAAGTTCCCAAACTATCCAATTTATTTTCAGAGACAGGGAATAAAAGTTGTTGCCCAGCAGTTAATAAACTGGGTTGTTTGGAAGCCTACCTACCAAACACTAAATCTCTTTTGGATTTAGAAGATTAACCCAAAACGTGCTTCGCTCCTTAATAAGAATGTTTTTGTAAGAATTGGTTCCTGAATTTTAAAATAAATTACTGGAAAACGAAAACTACCAGTCCTGTAGCAAATGAATTTTCGAGACGTTGTCTAATAAGAAGCACGAAGGCCTTCCTGTGTTCGTTCTGTGAGTCAGTGTATTTTGTTGCTAACACTTAACATACAGATTTCTGCCAATATGATTTTGATGAAATTTTATATTTACCAGTTTATTGGAGATTGATTAAAGAAAAAATCACTGAATTCTTTCAATTACTTTTAAGAAAAAAGCTCTTTGTGTATCATAATAATTAATAATAAAATAAACAAATTTTCATGAAATTTGATGAGGAAATAAAATTTAACGTGTGCAATTTGTACTCACTTGAGAAAGATTCGTTAAAGAATCGAAACCGATTGTTTTTAATGTGTATATAAAGTTTTTAACCTAAACTTGTGCGTCGGCGTCCTTGTCTTAATTCCATGAAATTTCATACCATGAAAGAAAGGCAAACAGCTTTTACTAACGATATTGCCTAATAGATTATAAATTTTCTGATAAATCTATAAGCAAAATAAAATCACATGTAAGAAAGATATTGATGAAAAAAGGAAGGCACAACGCTAAAAGAGAAAGGAATTCACATCATGAGCTGTCACCGGGAAAAGACTGGGACTGACCGTTTCGTCCTTTTCAGGACTCATCAGCCAGCCAAACTCCACCGGTGGCAGACCTAAAAAGGACGAAACGGTCCGTCCCAGTCTCTTCCCGGTGACAGCTCAGGGTGCGAATTCCTTTCTCTTTTAGCGTTGTGCCTTCGTTTTTTTACCCATTTCTTTGATTATTTCAGGCACGTTAAATCTCTCTTATGACATGTGTCTCACTGTCTCTTATTTCTCAGGAAATGACTAAAGAAAGAATTTTTATTATCAGAAAAGATCGTGAACATCGTAGTAACATCTTTAAAATACGGTCTAGTGACTTGCCTGATAATAAAAAGTTTTTGTTTGGTCTTTTTCTGTAAAAGAAGGGCCAGTAGAGTAGAAAGACACGTATCCAGCAGAAACACGTGTAAAATTTCCGTACATTTCCGCACTGTCGATCTGGCAACTTCTTCTTTAAAGTTTGCTTTACCAAAAACTTATGAAATCAACTTAAAATCTGAGAAAGATATTTTCAATGTTGCTTTAAGGTCTAGTAAATGGCTTATTAGTATATTGTTAGTATTCAATGTTGTTAAATTAAAGTGAACATTAATACAAATGGCAATTTACTAATAAAGTCAATTTTTTTAAAGTTCAGGTTAAGATATCGTATGAATTTTAATGTAAGTTATATAGGGTGAGCAAAAATGATTTGAACGATTTCAAAAATTAGCATCGCTATTGTAGTTAAGATGCGACGAATAATATAGTTGGATAGAGCTCATGTTCAAGATTTCTTTTTTTTTTATATCTCAGAACTGTAAGATATGATCTACATTAGTCACACGGCAACTGCAAACCCGGTATGCACTGTCCTGGCAAACGCGACAGCAGTGGGTCATTGGCTGTTGCGCCGTATAACAAACGATTGCACTGCCGCTCGCCATGTGGTGTTGTTGACAATACACTTGTGGTTCACAGGTGAGGAAAAGCAGTAGTGTGTTTTAGAATACCATTCAATCAGTTCGCTGACGGTGGTACAGCGTGGTTTTCGCACCAAATTTCAGAATGATCCACCTACCAAGAACTCCATTAGTAAATGATATGATCAATTTAAGCGAAGAGGATGCATTTGTAAAGGCAAATCGAGTGGCCGACCAACAGTCCCTGAGGAGAATGTGCACTGCATTCAGGACACGTTCCGTCGTAGCCCTAAAAAATCAACGTACAAAGGGATATTGGATGTGAAGTCCTTTTATATCCTCTATATTCTCCAAAACTGTTTCGACCAAATGTCATCTTCTCGTGCATTTGAAAATTTAATTACTGAGCAAAACCTTACACGTTAATCACATCACTGTGAAGCAAGCTTTTGATGTATTGGTGCTTCCAGCTCCTCTGATTTCATTATAAATATTCTTGATCATTATGTGGATGCTAACAGTTCTCTTTTGTTTTTCTGAATTGAGTTTATGTAAATTTTAATCTGTTGAAGTTACAGTTTGTGAATTTTTCATTCTACATCACAAACCGTAGAAATTGCAGTTAATTGAAAACATGTGAGATAGGAACAACTAAACTTTGTTGATATTTTTATAACATATTTGATTAAAATATGATTATTATTTTAATTAAAATATGTCAGTATAAAAAAAGCATCAAATCATAATCAGTTTTGTATAGTAAAAATATTTTTTTTATATGGAATTACAAATGAGATAGATATCTACAAGGTGTAACTTAAGATAAGGAATTGTGAAATTTCGTAATAATTTTTGACTCTCTAAAAAAATATTTACACATGTAAAAAAAAAAATCACAGATGAAAAAATATTTAGGCTTATACTTTGATTGATGATTATTTTCCGCATTGTTAAGATATCTGTTTCTAGATTATTATGCAATTGGTATTCTACAAAGACTTTTAACATATGAAATTCAGATATCTCTGGAACTTGTATTAGTAAGTTTAAAGAATGAAAGTATTAGTACACGTATTTATTATAATTAAATAATTTATTTATTGCAAGTGACTACGTAATTGATTCTGAAAATAAGTTTAGTTTCTCCAGAAAGTTCTATTTAATTACACAGTGTATCATTTATTATTAAAGGAAGTTAAAGTTGCAGCTTATCAGCAATTTGTTGCTAAAAATTTTAATTACTGTATTTTCTTTATTTTAATTAAGCAACATACTACAAAAGTTAATATTTCAATATTAATTATGCTATTAATTAATATTATTAGTGCTGTTAATTAATTTAAGTAACGTTAATAATAAAATGCTATTAATTAACAAAGGTTTAACTTGCACAAACGAAAGAGATAGCATCTATATATCTTTCATATTAATATTCATGGACTGATGTCTATATTATTTGTTTTTAATAGTCGAATTTTATTAAACAGTTAATTTATCACAGCAGTTACATAAAACACTGAACTCGTCCATAAGAGTTATGTGTCATGTGACACTGTTTGGCCAATAGTGAGAGATTACAAGTTCTTATCCTCCTTCCGAAGATTTACTGTACTTCTATGAGTAAACCACTATTGGGGAACTGAATCCAACGAACAAAAGACTTCGATTCGAACATCAGAGATAAAGCGTAGAAGATAAAGAGAATGAAAGAAATAGAAAAAGAATAAAAAAAAAGATGTGACTTAGAGGCCTGGATAAAGAAACATGAGGAAAACGACAGTAAGAAAAAATATGGAAAGAAAAAATGAGAAAATGTTTTACAACGAAAATTTTGGACGGAAAAAAAAGTTTAAATTTTAGTGTGTTTATAATGTTAATTAACGTACCATAAAATTAAAGAATAAGATGATAATTTTAGCAGATAGAGTTCATAGATTACTTCTTTTAATTTACAAATTAGTAAGTTAAGCTTTTAAACCCTACATTATTTTAAATAGTGTTTAAAAATAAAATACAAAAAAATAAAAAATATAATTGTAATGCAATTTTCAAATGTAGAATATTTGATTTTAGAAACAATCATTTTTTTTAAATTGTTTTAAGAAACTCAAATAATGTAGACTATTATTTAAAATCTTTTTTTTCATAAATCCATTGTAAACAATCAATCAATGAGACCAAGTGTTACAAAGTGATATTCTAGGACAACTGTTTCACGCTTTTTGGTGATCTCATTCTGAAATCGCTATTCTGAGACCGTTCAATAGGATGAAACAGCTTCCACACAGTTAACCCTGTTCTCTTTTTTTTATGCTTTTTCTCTTTTTTTTTTTAATCTGAGGTAAATGAAAGATGGCAAGAAATACTTTTACCTGTTTTTTCTTTACGGATGTATTTATTCCCAAAATTGTGGGATGTAATATGGCCCTCAGAATACATTTTTGGGACTCCCACTTGGATATCTTCCCTGACTGATCTTGTTGCTGTCAGCGATGAACAAAGAGAGCCTTTTCACCAAGACATCTCTGCCAAGGAAAAGAGTCTGCTATGAACAGTGGAATGCATGAAAGCTCGCTGATTACTGTTGGACGGTCAATAGAGATTTTCCAAATGCCGAACACAAAAGGAAATCAACACTCTCATATTTTAGGTAAGATGAACTGCTTTATGAATGTATGTAAATATATATATTTCTTTTTATATTTAACTTGGGTGTCACAAAAAAAAAAAGCCGTGCGTGATGGAGAAGAACTAGTTACATATTTGAAATCAGCGTAAAAAGTTCTAACAAGATCAGGTACTTTCCTCATGAGCCAAAAAAAAGTTCATTTGTTTGCCAGTGGAATTGAAATATTTATTATTTTTCATTAATATTTTTTAGTAATGGTAAATACTAATATTTTTTAGTAATAGGTTACTATTTTAGATACATAAAAAAGTAGGCCTATTATAAAATCTTTAAATTAAAAAACAAATTCTATAGGTTTTGTTCCAACTTATTCCCTTAAAAAAACTATTGTCTGCGTTTCTCCCATTTGTCTGTAATTTGAAATATATTGGTTCCGGAAACTTGACATATATCTTCCACCATTTGACTACTTTTGCTGATAGATAAACTGCACTTCTTTACTGTTATCCTAAAGTGTCAAATGATTTAGGTGATTTTCTCTCGGTTGAGAACAGTTTTTTTTATTATGGCATTTTCTTTATATTTCTAGTTCTTTGATATGTTGATCAAGAGATTCAGGATACAACCGAAATGGTACAAGTACACAGACGTTAGGCAAATCGAGCAGAGCAACACAATTTTCTTGCCGTTATCTCTTGAAGACTGATATTATTTGTCATAATTTTTTTTAATGTAGAGAAATTATGATGATTTAAAAGAATAGATTTTACAGAAAAGTAAATCAAATCATAGTTTTGTCATAAACACCAAACCGAGCAACCTAGTACCATTTGCACCATTTATATGCACACAAACACTAACAGATTTTCCCTAGGAAATCGCTGAAAATTATTAAAATTATTGTTAACAGATTATTAGGGGGTTTATGTCTAAAGATAAATTGATTTATTTTTTCATTATTTGACTCATCTTTTGGTACAGACAAAAAGAAAACCAATATCAGCCTCTTTTTATCTATTAAATTTTATCAATGGTCTTTTAATTTTTATAAAACATGTTTTAAGAACTGCTGTACATTTAGATATGTTAAAACTGCTTGCATTTATTCAATCTGTAGCATTCTCTTAACGGTAACAATGAAATTAGTTCCAATCAAGGCTTTATTAATTTATTCTTCGAATGTTGAGCACAAGGTCAACTCGAAATGAACATTAGATAATTGCGTTTCCTCTGGCCATTTGTTCAGTTTTGGTTTATTGAGATTAAGTAATTGTTACCTTCCTCTGTGGTCTTCCAAAAGTGAATTATGTAATCACAATTGCTTCAGTGATTTTCATCAAATTAAATTGTCATCATTAATTAGATTCTCAATTGGAAGAACTGCTCTGAAATTGGAACGAATATTCCAATCTTTTACAGCATAAGAATTTTTAAGTATCTAATTTAGAAACATTTGGTTGGTACCGATAGTTTTAGATTTAGAAATTTAGACTAAACAAACTTCTTTTTGTCAACTAACTTCAAGACTTCAAATTAAGTCAGATGAAAAGCTTTTTTTTTTTTCAATTTCCTCTCTGATATTTTAAAATTCTAGAAACTGTAACGCAAAATTAATTACAATATGTAATTTATGGTTTTAAAATTCACATGACAAAATTATAAAATAAAATATTAATTCTAATATTTATGCATAGTAACCAGAAAAAAAAATCCAGCCGTCAACCAGAAAAGCTTATATAAATAGAAATGTAATAAACAAGTATAATATAAATAGAATGCATGTATAAACATATATAATTCATACAATTTTATCTCGGGAAATTTAACCTGTCTGAAAGATCATATAATAAACTGGATAACATTATTAAGTATTTCTATGGAGCCAAATTTAAATTAAATAGATTTTTGTTAAGACCTAACTACTAATATGAAATGACTACTGACTTATCAGTTTTCTCCATCATTTGATGACAATGTTTAGAAACACAGACATTACGTTTAGTTTTTCCTCAAAACATAATTGAATTTGATAAAAATTTGATGGAAAGCCAAACATTTATTTTTGGCAAATTTATCAAAAAAGAAACAGTACTAGGACAAAAAAATTGTCCTTACCTGTGTATTAGAAAGACCGGTCAAAATTTCCCAGCAAAAACTACACAGCAATATGAAGATCTATGCCAAACATATATTAGAAATCTGAACAAGGTATAGGTTCAGTCTAAACAAACACCGCCATTATTTTGTTCAACACTGAATTATCATAAAATGACAATAAAATGAGGCACAAGGGAAAGGAAAAAGGGTTTCGCACTCCAATCTGTCATCGGCGAGAGACTGGAACGGCCGTTTCGTTCTTTTTAGGACTTTTTGGTTGGGTTTTCGTTTGGTTTTTTTTGGGGAGGGAGGGTCACTCTTTCGGTGGTGACACCGGGATTTTTAACCTTTTACACTTTTTGGGCCTGTCATCGGAGGAGTTTGGCTGGCTGAAGAGTTTTAAAGAGAACGAAAAGGCCGTTCCAGTCTCTCACCGATGACAGGTCGGAGTGCGAAATCCTTTTCCTTTTCCTTTTCCTTGTGCCTGTCTTGATTGCCATTTGTTGAATTTTTAGGCACGTTAAATTCCTTATTATTTTTACTGAATTTCACTTTTTGGGGAAGAGCAAAACGAAGCTAAAAGATAAGAAGACCCTATCAAGTTTTGTGATAAATTATTGTTGATGAGAGGTAATTTTAAAATAAGTGTTAATTTTGCTGGGGCGGTGAGTTAAAAACTAATTAAGATCCAAAATCTTTACAATTTTTACCAGCAATAATAAATTTAAAAGTCGAAACTTCTTAAAATTATCAATTATTCAGTAATTGTCTATGCATTTTAAATCTTAGAGTAGCACTATCAGAACGTACATATATCCGGTTACAAAACCGTCTCAGGGAAGATTACATGCAACTCCGTCTGCATCCTTATTCTTGACCACTGATAATTCTTTATTTATCTTTTAATGTTCGTTTAAAACATGTAAGCATATCTGCTGATGATGATCGCGGTAAAAGTATCGAAACTGTTAGCATTTTTTTTTAATTATTTAAATTTTTCAATGTTTCATTAACGTTTTTTTTTTCATTTGTAGTACAATCTATTTTTTTTTCAATAAGCTATTAGATAAATAACAGATTTCTGCTAAAATGTGTCTTAACATTATTAATCAATAAACGCAGGAATGAGTGATTTCAAAGAGAAAGGGAAAATAAACTTAGCAGGGAGAGAAAACCTCATTAATTTCTGTTGCTTGAAAAAAAAGAAAAATGAAGGGAGGTGGGAAGACAAGGCAGGGGAATGCTTTTAGTTGTGTTCTCTGCAATCTGTTGGCAGTCAATTTTGACAGCTGGACAATAGGTCGGTGCCACCATGCTGTTTTCTGAAAGATTCCTTTCAATTGGCGATCGATTTAAAAAAAAATACCCCCAGTTTTATTCTGTGTGGGCAAACACTTCAGTAGCAAACATCTCCCCACCCTAATTCTTTCAAGATCGACTCCACCATCAAACGCAGAGCCAGAGATTAAGACTTTCGTCATTTTTAATCTCGTCAAACACCCCCACTCATTAACCATCTTCAGGTATTTTTTTTTTTTTTAGGATGGGAATCAAAGGATAATTAAACTGCTAATTGCAATTTCTTTAAGGCCTTCAATTTTTTTTTTCTTTCTTTCTTTTTTTATTCTTGCTTTAAAAAAACTTATTTGCCTTTAAATGTCAAATCAATGTCGGATTTTGAATTTCCTCCTGGTTCTTCTTCTAATGATTCTCACCAAAAATTAATTGACTAGGAAAGCAAATGAGGAAATGATTCATCAGTTTAAGTAACTAACCTGTCGAGAGGTGATACCATGAAACAGAACTCTTCTGAAATTCTTCTAAGATTTGAATTCTTCCACAAATGGAGAAGCGAAGGAAAAAAAAAACTTCTGATCTTCTGAAATATATATGCACTTTCATTGGTTTCATTCGCCTGCTCAATAATCTGTTTATTAAGGCTTATTTGGCTGCTTTGTTGTTTCTTTATGATTTATTAAATACTTTTTCTGCCAAAGTAATACAAGGCAGAATGTCATTGCTGCATTGTTTGCAACGAAATTCACTATGAATTTTGAACCCACACCATCTGAATTTCTTTTTGACACCTGTCTCAGGATCTTTGGGAAATTTTTGAAATTTCATGTAATAAAGATGTAATTTTATGAAAATAATTTCTAACACTTTTAAGATTTCTAATAATAGGCCTAAACTAGATTTAGAATTTTTTTTAAATAAATGCAAAGTTTAATCTGAAAAATATTAATCAGCTACTGCAGAAAAGAAAAAAAGGACAACCAAAAAATGTCTGTCATAACTTTGGTCTGTTAGAATTACCGGAATTATTTTTTTTTAAGATGTTCATATACAAGACAAAATTTTCAAATGTAGTCTTATCTGTCGTTAATATGGTAAAGAAATACAATGACAAACGAAATATTCTTTCTTTCAAGATAATATTTCATTGAATAATGAATTCACTATTTCTACTGATTAGAGTATAAAAAGTCAACATGAATATCGTAAACTATTCGTAATCCTTACTGACTACATTAATCAGATACACAATTATAGTCCGTTTCACGTAAAGAATAAAGTGACGTCAGAGAACCGCGTTGCACATTATTAAGTAGCGGGTTCTTGTTATTTCATCCTGAATTAGAAGATTATTATTGATTTAAAAACAATAAATTAAATATTTTTAAGAGACAGAAAACGTAACTTTTCAAATTATTAGATTTGCTTATTTTCGATCACATAGGAAGGGAACATGCGATTGGTTAATTTGCTGAGAGGCTTATTTCAACATGGCAATGCTCCAGTGCATGGTACTCGTCTGCCTATAAATATTTCAAAACTAATTGTGAAGGTCAGTCGATCCATTGCAGTGCGAAACAAATAATTTTAAATGCTTATTCCAAGTTCAAAGAATTCAACAGCATATGACTGTTGATCAAGGGATTCAGAAAATAACACTTTTCGCAGGAATACGTCTTTTTATATCATTAAGAAAGAATTTCAAAAGGAGGGAATTTTACGCACAACAGGGAACAAGAGGCCTCGATAAAATCTGTGATTCATTTCTTTGCCCTGAAATTACCTCTAATGCATAAAATATTCATTCAAAATGAATCTTTACTAACAGTAAAATTACTGACGATCAGGAGTTGCAAGCTATTTCCGCACTAAATTGTATAGAGTGCTGAAAATGTATGATTTTTAGAATCAGTCTAGGCATTGAAATTGACGGTTGTGTGGCAGTGATAGTATAATCATTTGACGCTTCGGATATTTGTGTGCAATTCGGCAATTTCGTACAGACAATAGGATTATAATATATTTAGATAAAACGTGGATTAATGCCGGCCCTACACCTGGAAAAAGTTTGGCACGGTATTGCCATATCATCGAAGAAGGAAGCTTTTGTGTGTGAACTTTCAACAGAATTGAAGGCACCGACGAATAAAGGTGGGTGATACATTTGTTTACATGCTGGCAGATGGTTTTGATGACGGAGGACTTCTGATGTTTCAGTCAAAGAACAGTGGGGATTATCATCAAGAGATGGACGATAAGTGTTTTCATAATTGGTGTACCTTCTCTGTTGAGTCTAATCCCCGTCCAATCCTGAAATAGTTAGTGTGAAAGGTCATGCAGCTCTACATAACAAAATATTCAAACTGAAAGACGTTAGTGTTTTCTTGAAGAGGGTATTTTGAAAGTAGCAGCGGAAATATTGAGGAGTTTTGTAGCTCCAACAAATTGGAATCTGGACTGCTTGATAGACCGTGAAGAACAGCCAATTGTTAATAATGTGAACTCTGATTCTTCTGATAGTATGAGCGATACGGACCCATCAATTCGATATAAAATTTTCACAACGATCACTGATTAATAAAGCAAACACAAATCAATTGAAAACAAAATCAAACACAATGAAAAAAAAAGGGAAAAAAATGCAGGTGAAAACAAATAGTAAACATAAAGAAAGAAAGAAAGAAAGAAAAGAAGTAAATAAAAAGACAAAAAAGTAGAAAGAAAAAAGAAGTAGAGGTAGAAAGAAAAGGAAAGATTAAAAAAAATCAAAATACCGGGTTAATCGACTGAACCTGTTGTGTCTTACAAGCTCAGTTTCTTATTCACTAGATCACCATATAGTATGTAATGTTAATGTAGAAGATGGGTGGTAAATATACCTAGCACCCCGATGTAGTATGTATCTTTCCGCGTTACGTCACTTCATTCTTTACATGAAACGGATTGTAATAAGAAAACATTTATTTTTGAAAATTCCCGTTTGGGGATTGTTTTATTCTAATTAGCCAACAGTTTTTACTTACCTTCACCATTTTTCGTTCTTTTCTTCTTTATCGTCTATACTGTTTGTTCCAATGAATTGCTTATCATCTCTTTACTGTTTATTACCAATAATACTTCTGAAGTTTGGTTTGTAAATCCTCGCTAATGTTTCTCGTTAATTATTTTTTCCAATATTCGTGATTTAAGAAACACGTAATTCAATTCTTTATTTATTTTTTTAAATTTTTTAATTCATTTTAAAATTCCAATTTTAATTCATGAATTTCAATTTAAGAATCTTATGAAATTTCAGATTCTTATCACCTTTTTATTTCATTGTTAAGGACTTTTCGAATAACATCCCACAGCATTTCCCATCATTTAATGCCATACATTCTAAAGCTTAATTACTGTAAGAAATCCTGTTCCAAAAATACAATTATTACAGCCTTAGTTCCAACTAAGAATATTTCTTATAAAAAAAAAACCTTTACTCTTCATTATTATATAATGATAATGCTTAAACAATAGACTAAAATGAATACAGAGATCTTTGTAAATCATCTTCAGTTGGAATCATTGAAAAGCAATTGAAAAAATCCTGAAAGATCGTCTTTTATTTAGCTATAAATTGGGATCGGAAAATTCTCTCATCTAAACTTACTGAATCTGTGCAGTAGGACTTCTGTGAGTTTGAAAGAACTTTCCGCCTGATTTAGAAAAGACTCCGTCTTGTTCCAACGATCCAATTACGTTCATTTGTAGTTCCGATTGACCTGCAGTTGATTACACAACTTCAGTCGTCTTCAAACCATCTTGATAAAGACTCCAATTTGTGTCAATGAAAGTTCTTCAAATAATTAGAAAGTCACGAAAATGTTCGCAGGCAGTTGAAGTAAACATCAAACAGTACAGCATTCAAATGGAAGAGGAAGTAAAGTATCGATCACGAGAATCATTCTAGAGAAGATCCTACGTCTTTTCATTGCTGAAGAACACACACTGGGAAGCAATTGATCCCAGTTTCAAAAATCAGTCATTAAAGTTCAAGTGAAGGCAGCAAATCAAGAGTTTCCTTCATTTCTTCAATATGGAATTCAGAATCCAGTCGAATACCTTAGTTTTTTTCCTTGGAAAGTTCGAAGGTGAGCAAACAAATTAACGTAAAATTGCCGTTTTATTAGCGGCTTCTTAAATTTGTCAATCAACATTAACATATTATACTACAATACTTAGAGATTTTTTTCCAAGCAGAGAAAACCTTGCAATAACACATGCTAAAAGATTTCCCAAATATCTAAAGGAAAAAATAATAATAATACTCTTGTTACATAAAACAAATGACTTAAGAACGGCAATATAAATTTTGCAAAACCATTTTTTGAATCTCAATCAATACACGATTAGAAAGATGACCGTAGTTATAATTAATAAATCAAATTGCTTAAAATTAAAAAGTAAATAAATTAAAGCATTTATTATATAAGAGGTGTAACAGGAGTATTGCTGTTATTACAAATAACACAGGAATAAAACGGATGAAACTCTCATATATAAATTTTTGTCTGTATCTAAAGTTGCTAAATATTTCTACAATATTTGACTAAATAGCCGTTCGGGCCTAGTCTAAAGGTCTGAGCGGCAGCTTTCCAAGAGGCAGATTTGGTCGGAACCTGGGTTCGAATCGCGGCATCGGCATGGATGTTCACTTTCTTCTTCTGGTATTTCGTCTGTTTCTGTGGGTATCGTGTGCGCTTCCTCCTACGATGCACCTTGGGCAACGATTCTAAATAGCTCACAATTATCGCCCCTTGTCGAGATCAATAGACGAAAGTGCTAAGAGCCCGGGCACATTCACAGAATTACACTGGAAAACAGAATCAAAACGATATTATCTAAATTATAGACAGGATATGCCAAAAACAT
The DNA here is from genome assembly GCA_023159025.1 of Thereuonema tuberculata. NCBI lineage: Eukaryota > Metazoa > Arthropoda > Chilopoda > Scutigeromorpha > Scutigeridae > Thereuonema > Thereuonema tuberculata. The sequence goes on from JAFIDM010002131.1 coordinate 56,793,695, forward strand.
ATATAACATAAATGGATACTGCGTAAATTTTGATCAAGTAAGGTTGAAGGAAGTAGAAGTATATAATTTTTTAATTTTTTTTGTTTAGTTTTTACCTCTTATTTGGTCGCAAATTTTAATTATTACAATGTGAACTCTTGTAGGTTATTATCCTGTTTTCAAACGTTTTCGATTGTCTGTCTTTAAAAACCATAGATGAGTGATAAAATTTGATATTTAATTTAATTAAAAGTTCAATGATATTCGATAAAAATGTAATTCCGCATTGATGATGATAAACGATAAGTGTAATTTTTTCCTTAACCTTTTACAAATAATGCTACTTAGCACCATGTGAAGGGATGTTTCAATTTAACTTTTGCATATTTCTTTGACAGTTCATGGATGGGGAAAGTCAATAGGCCAACGTGAAAATACCTGCGCAACAACTACGAAAACTGGACATATTTTAAATTAATTCTAAAGGTAAATGTGAATATTTCTTTTGTATTATTCTACGAAGCTACTAAGCTTCAATTAGTTGTATTGTTTTTGTATCCATGGTATTGCAAAATGCATTGTCATATACTATTTTGTAGTTACAGTTAAATCACTTCTAAAGCCTCTAGCCTTCTTCTCTAAGCAGAGTGAGGTTAACAACTTCAGTTTATATAAAGAAACAACTGATGGCTTTTGAAGCAGTGAATTGACATTTTTAGAACTTTGGCATAAACACAGTTTTCTTTCGTATTTTGAAAACTTCTCAATATCGATCCCTGTTGAAAAGTTTTAAAAAATTCTCATGGAAAAATCATTATATTTATTTCGACATCTGACAAACTAGTGCACTCCTTTTAAATTGCACTTTGATTTGATTAAAATTAACTCGATTTAATATGTATTTAGCAAATGGAAAATATGAAGATAAGTTGTTTTGTAATATTCTGATTTGATAATTTACATATGCGGGTTGCTTTGTACTTTTAATAAATCAAAAACTCATCAAAATAGAATAACGAACATTTTCAGGAAAATGGGCTTCAGTTCTTCAGGAACTTATTGTTAAATAAGCTGCTCAATCAAACATCTTAATCTGGAACGTTCACTACCTCCTTACCACATGAGTGAAGATTTCACGTCAGTTCTAGCAACCATAAAAGTGAAATAAGGTTAGCAGAGTAATGATGTGCTAAACATAAAACTTAGGACGGTATTACAATAGGTCGTAAGTCGATTTGGTTCGTAAATCAAAACATTGCATATGAACTCAGATAATCCAGTACACCGTACATATACTAAAACATACACTTAAGTGAATTAACTTCTGTAGAGAATATGTTACTGTTTGTGAGAATGCAGCACAGTATATATCCTATTTACATAACCATAGTACAGCAATAATTACAATTAAAACAATAACGTATAATATGATATGATTTTGTAGTATCTATATAGAGTCTGTTACCAGTATAATAAAGAATAATTATTCATTGCTATTTATTTTAGCTGTAAAATACAGTAGGCCTATATTTCAGTATTGTAAGTTTGATAATTACAGGAAACCTCCCAAAGTACAGTTATTAGTTTAGAAAAAAAACTGCCGCACTGAACGAAGTTTTACATGTATTAGTGCTTATCATACGTGAGAATGGTTAATGATCGGCATTGCGAAGAAATTATTATATACAGTGAAGTCTCACTTATACGAATATGAGGGGGAACCAAAAATTATTCGTATAAGTGAATATTTCGTATAAGTGAATTACATACAGGACTATGGGGGTTTCGCCGGGGAATGAGAAATTCTTCGTATAACTGATTGTTTCGTATAAGTGCGTTTCGTATAAGTGAGACTTCACTGTATTATAAAAGCGTTATTCTGTCTGTCATTGTCATAAGACTCTCTCTCTCTCTGGTGTAACTGTCTTTATGACAGGTTTCAATTGGACGTTCTCCATTTTCTTCTATCCTGTGCATCTTTCTTCAATTGTTCATACTTTCTTCCTCATCCAGCATTCCAATCCTTCTTCTTCCTCTTCCTCTCTTTCCTTCCACTTTTCCTTCTATTATTCTTTGTTGTAGACAATTTCTTCATAGCACATGTCCCAACCAAGATGCTTTTCTCTTGCGTATGGTTTCTAACAATTTCCTTTTTTCACTTATTCTTTTTAAAACGTCCTCGTTCTTCACTCGATCCGACCATTTCACTTTTAACATTCTTCTCCAAAGCCACATTTCAAAACTTTCTAGAAATCTCTCTTCCTTCTTTTTAATAGTCCATGTTTCACAACCATATAATACCACACTCCAAACAAAACATTTAGCAAACCTTTTCCTTAAATCTATTGAAATCTATCTTGTGCTGTTAACAATGCTTTTACTTTTTCAAATGCTCCTTTACCCATTGCTATTCTACTTCTTATTTCTTCAGTACAACTTCCATCCCATTTCACCAGACTTCTCAAATATTTAAAAGCCTCGAGCTGCTGTATAATCTTTCCCTCTAAGGAAAGTAATTAACATTACCTTCTTGTCTGCTAATTCTCATCACCTTGATTTTTCCCAAATTTAAGTTCATTCCAAAGTCTTTCCCAACTGTTACTATACTGTCCATCATTTTCTGTAACTCTTCTTCTGATTCTGCCAACACTGCTTGATCATCTGCATATTTAATGGTTTTCAATCTTTCTCCTCCTATCACAACACCTCTTGCTTTATCTAAAGCTTTCGCAGTGAGTTGCTCTGCATATACATTAAAAAGCATTGGTGAAAGACAACACCCTTGTCTAACTCCTCTTCCAATACCCATCTCTTCAGCCTCATCATCTCCTACTTTTACAGTCACTACCTGCCTACAATACATCTCCTTTATTAGTCTTCTATCCTTCCAATCAATCCCAATTTCTTTTAAAATTCTCAATAGTACATATCAATTAACTTTATCGAATGCCTTTTCCCAATCAATAAAACAAACAAACAAGTCTTTATTCACTTCTAACATTCAGGACTACGTTTTTCCAATTTTGTGACCTAACTATAAGAGATAGATTGGTCGTGCAAATGGATAAACTGTAGATCTTTTTTAAGACAAACAAAATGCTACAAAAACCTTTCGAAAAAAGTTTTTCGTTTCCAAGATGGCTCCTTTTAAAGGTCAAACTTTGCCTTTTTCTCAATTTAAACGAAAAGTATAAAAGTTGGAAGAGAACATTATATTGAGAAAATGTTGGTATTTGAAAGTTTTATCGAACGATATATCAGTCATTAACAAATGTTTCTGCGTTTGGAAGATACATGCAAAAATGAAGTGTTTTTGCGGCAATCCTCCGTGTGAGTGCCAACGCGCAATAGACCAGAATTAAGCGGAGAAGCCCACAACGAGCTGGGAAGTCGTGTATTCTCCGATCTCCATATTAATTTGCTAAATATACAAAGGGTTTTTTTAATGCTATACATGCAAGGCTTCCGGAGCGAAGCGACGGTACCCGTCTAGTTAATTCATAGTAGAAGTAAATAAGGGTGATTATAGGGAAAAATTTAAAACCAATTATGAAGTAAAATAACGAAATATTTTTTTTGTAATTAAGATTTATTTTGACAATATTAAATCTTGAAAGAAAAATCTGTTCGAATGATGCAAATGTTTGTAAATGAAAAAAAAATGTAAAGAGAAATTTCGTAATCTATATTACTAAAATCTTTTATTTCTCTGTCTGTCTGTCCGGCGCAGTTTTCTGTGAGAATGAAAAATAGAAAGAATTTTTACAATGAAACATCCGCGACAGGAATCGAACCTGCAACCTGCTGATCGAAAGTCAGACATTTTATCCATTAGGCCATGGGAACTCCAACTCTCTTCATATTGTTTTTTTGACTTATCTGTCAAAACTGAACTGACTTTGACTGAAAAGGAACAATCTATATTACAAAAATCTTTTATTTCTCTGACTGTCTGTCCGGCGCAGTTTTCTGTGAAAATTTCAAAGGAGATTTTGTTTTCATCCATAGGATGTCTATGGAACCATGCGATAATCTACTTCCATTCACTTTCACAAGAAAACAATTTCCGATCAGACCTTCTTATGCGATGTTTATCAATAAAGCTCAAGGACAAACTCTAAATAAAGTTGCCATATATTTGGAAAACGTTGTCTTACTCACGTACAACTTTATATCTTTGAGTCACAATTCAACAGAATTTGGTTATCTTCGCTCTAAAGAATAGTCACAATCAATTTGTCGCGAAGAATTTCGTATACAAGCTATGATCTTCATTTATCATCTATATCAACCAATGTCCATCTGAACATCTCTTCTTCAAATATCTATATCGAACAATCTGATGGCCTAGATTAGTAGATAATTTTCACTATTTGTAACTCAAAAACCACTGAAAAGTATCAATTGGAATTGGATAAAAAAGAAAAGAAAAAAAAATCACTATTTCTATTAGGTATAATATTGAAAAATTACTATTTGTAACTCAAAAACAATCACTATTTATGACTCAAAAACCACTGTAAAGTATCAATGGAAATAAAAAAAAGAGACTCAAGAAAGAAAGAAGCACTATTTCTATTAAGTAGAATACTGAAAACTCACTATTTGTAACTCAAAAGCCACTGAAAAGTGTATCTATATTACTAAAATCTTTTATTTCTCTGTCTGCTTGGTGCAATTATTGTAATTTACAAAAATAGAAATAATTTCTACAAGTTATCTACTGGAATCGAACATGCAACCTTCTGCTCCGAAGTTAGACGTCTTAGGCATTAGACCACAAGGATTACATTCTAATCTCTATAAAAAATAAAAATATATCACAGATATATGATTCACACGCTGATTCTAAAAGCAGTCGTGGATTAAGAGAATATAGACATCAAAAATTAAAATAAAAAAAAAAACCTTAAAGACATTTTAGTTTTATTTTACCCGATGTAATTTGTGTGTGTGTGTTTTTTAATAAATAACCAATTGTTTTCCGTTACATACGCGAGGCTTCCCGGAGCGAAGCGACGTTTTTTTTTAAAGAATTTATCACAACAAATGTCTCGTGAGTGGAAAAGATAGCCAACTGCTACAAAAGAAAATTCCCCAAGACTTGAAAAATAAAATTCCTCCTTGAATCCGCTCCTTTATTGAATATCCCAATTCGCACTGTTATAGTGAACAATCAGTAACAAGTGCATCAAAGATCACAAATTATATACCCGCACTAAAGTTAATTCTTTTACACATTGAAGCCACACTGTATACAAGTATGCCTTGCTGTATCGTTGTACTGCTGACAGCCCAATCGGTTTGTTTGTACGAAAATCCCTAGAACTAGATACGCAGTGTTACGCCTACGGCAATCTCGGAGATAACTCGAAAAGATTTGTGAAGACTAATGGGACTTTGGCGTAATGAGAATGGTAGTAGGTCGAATAGTCATACCTCAAGATAGACTGTATTAAAAACCTGTTTCCTCAAATGCTAAAGTTAATATTCTCTCATTGAATGCGGTAAACTTCTAAAATAGAGTATAACAACTTTTCTAGTCTATCATTTGAATGTTTGGTGTAAAAAGCCTTACCAGACTGAAATTAAGAATCTTCTTCCGACTTTGCGTAATATAAATTAGCAACGATCAACTTTTTTCTTTTTTGAGAGGGGGAGTGGTGGAACTTTCAATGAAAGAACTGTTATCATATGGACAGGGAACCACACTGACCCCGTATATATTTCATTTTCGGCCAATTCTTGTGAGGCAGGAAATGACTGCAGACAGAAACTCGTATTTTTCTCTATCTCCATCTACAAGTCATAAGCGTTCCAATTAGGTATCAGTCATTTCTGTACGACTTATGGTTTGAGCTGTAGATGTGGCGACGGTGGACGGAGAGAACCTCCTTAACCCCCTTCCCCTTTGTACTTAACATACGGAGTCGCTAACAAAACTAATGAAAAGTACAAGATTAATTTAACTTTTTGAGAAATTACCTTTAATTTCTAAAGATAATATTCTTGGTGTTGTTTAAATCTTAATAAAACCAGACTAATAAGTACAGTGTTTTTTTATTGCTCATTTGAAATTTAAAGTAAATGGAATGAGTTGGCTTTGTAATTCACGCCAGAAGCCATAAAAAGTTAGCAAAACCAAATTACAAATTAATTTTAACTATTTCTTAAATGAATAAACAGAAACTTACTTTTTTAAAATGTTTCTCGTTCTGGGGTGTTTTTCTTTTTTCTTCTCATATAAACTGGTTTAATTATTATGTTTTATTGATTGCTTAGAATTCCTTTATAAACATTGCTAGTTAGAATTGCTAATTAAAAAAATAGTCATTTCTGTTAGTTGAGGGCAGTTACTATCCTAGTAGTTTAATAGATATATCATCTAAATTTCGTGGATATAGATGACACATTTTTTAAAATTATTAATTAAGAAATTAAAAAAATAGCTTAATAAAATAGTTTGAAACTTAAAAATCAATACATTTTTAATTATCAAAATCAAAAGGTATCAAACTAAAAACCATTTTCTAAAAAACTACATTTTTCAAGTTGTTACAAAATTATGTCAAAAGCGTTTAGAAACTACGTAAAGTATGCTTTTCCGGTAGATTGAAGTTAGGAGTTTTTCTTTTTCCTTTTATCATTTATTTCATTTATTATTTCACGGAATTTAGGTTTTTGGTATTTTCTCATGAATAGTGTAGATCAGTGGTGGCCAACCTTAAGCATACCATGCGCCAATTTTTCCACAGACGAGTTCAGTTGCACCATACAACTCAATTTTAACAACCAAAAAAAAAATAACAAACCACAATTCTATTTTAACAACCAAAAAAAAAATGCACAATCTTATTTTGACAACCAAAAGGATGCAATGCGCCACTTGTTATCATCCAATGCGCCACGTTTGGCGCATGCGCCACGGTTTGGCCACCCCTGGTGTAGATCGTCTTTTTTTCACAAATACATCTTGAATTGCAGTCGTTGGACAGATGTTTCATTCTTATCAGGACTCACCAGCCATGTTTACCTACTTATCTACATCAAGAACAGTTCAGAAGCCGTAAACAGTTGTTGATCTGATTCTCGCTCCCGGCAGTATGATGCCAAAACAAAACAAATAAAAAAAAAAAATGACTGAAACCTGGATAAAGTTGGTCAAGGTTTTGAATTAAAGTACATGTCTGTTTTATGTCAGGCCTCAAATTCATTAAACAGGTGAATTAAAAACAAAAAAAGCATCGGTTTTTTATTTTTTTGAAACTTAGAGTTTACTTCATTTCAACAAAAAGTTTGCTCGAAGCATCCAAATATTCTAAATATTTCAGAATGCGCTTAAACAAACAATCTGAAATCTTTGTGTACAAAAAAGGCTTATGTGACATACAAATACAAATAGTAGAGGAAGCTTGCGATAGATGGAAGTCAATTTCCACGTTTTCTGCAGCACAGCACATATTCGATAATGTTGAACGCTCACGTAGATTTTCAAACATTTTCCTGAAGAGAAGTTGCTTCATTTACGCTGATGCATGTCAATCTTTTGATGTAATGGCTACTTTGATGTAATGGCTACTTTAATGCTCTTGAAAAATTACCTCAAACGCGCTCGAAAATATGCCATTTGCCAGTTGCAGTTTGACTGAAAAGCGATCGCTTTACACGTCTGAGCGGCAAATCGCGTTTTGCTCTCATTTAGAACGAGATTTACAATACTTGTCGGCGAAGCGAAAAAAAGTTCATTTTGCAGCTTTGTTCTGGTATTAATTCTCATCTCATTTCGCAGCAGAGATAGAGAAAAAGGAAAAAAAAAATATCCCGGAGGAAGAGAATCTGGTGAATGAAGCCATTGATTGAAACCACAAGCAAAGAATTTCCAGATTTCAGTGTGAAGTTAACACTGTCGTAGTTTTTAAATAAATTGTCTCGCCGCCAACAGCGCTGGTGTCGACTTGCTTCTAATATTTGCCTGAATTTAGGACTTTTTTTTTATTTAGAGCAATGATTTTCGAGTCACTTGCCGATTTCAGGCAAGTTTTCAGGAGTGTAAAAAGCAGCTATTAGTTACAATGGTTGCCGGTAGGTTCCCTTTGAAAATGCCTTTCGTCAGCACACCCCAATTGTAAGCGGCCGGTGGGTAAGATCAGGTGAATGAGATGGATATGGGAAGGCTGTTCCAAGGGATATGAAGCGATTACCAAAATTCGCATGAAGCAACTGTAGCGTGTCCCTCGATGTGTGGCAAATGTCCATATCCTGCTGGATCCATTGCTTACGAAGCGACAGGTTACGTGCATGGCAGAATCTGATGAGAACCCCTAGAAATGGTGTAAGAATGTTTTCTCTGTACTACACCTGGTTCACAGTCACAGAATTGTCATGATCATCCTCAACAAAAAGGGCCCAAGATGCCATTTGAAGACACCGTATTGTTACACGATCACTATGAAGTGGTTTCTCCACAATGATGTCTGGCCAAAATCCCAAAAGTCAAATCCCAAAAAAGCGGGTTGACTGTCGATTGATAAATTCATTCAAATGAATACGGCCTTCATTAGAAAACCAGAAACATTTGACAGGAGAGCTTCGTCATCATACGCCATTGCAAACATCGTTGAACAGTAAACATTCTCCTCATTCTTGTCGGCATTGCTCAGACGTTGTCCGGTCTGTATCTTATAGGAAAACCCACCAATTTCCTTGAACAGTCGTCTCGTAGATGTTTCACTAAGATTCATTGTTAAGGATGTTCGCCGGAGACTTCGTTTAGACGACTGTAACACCTACTCGAGGAGCCTTCCTCGATACTCATTTGTTGTCACTGTAACTGGAGGTCCGGTGCATCCTTTGCGCTGTATCAGAACGCTACCCGTCGAACGAATTTTTTAATGACTTCTAACATGACTATGTTTGTGGATGGTGGTTTTTGAAATCGTTCTCGAAATGCATTTCCAACGTATAGTAAACTTGGTTCATTTTCATCCAACTCCGAAAGACCGAAAATAATTCTCCACAATAAATATTTTCCCTACGTTCTTAGCACCATTTGAACATTTGTCAAGCTTCAACCAACATAAGCATACTGTTACGCTTCCATGACGATGTTCGATGAAGTCAATACTTGGTGCACATGAGCAACGAAGGCTTCAGTATCGTTTGTTTTGATAGTCATACTCCGGATTTTCGGTAGGTTCGGAGAGTATCCGTAAGTCGAAGCAATATAGTTCTTTCTCCTATCAATATAGGTAATACATTGTGATCATGATATGCATACGTTACTGCATAACTGAGAATAACACAACGACATACCAATGTAAGTAACAGCCTTACAACTTTTTCCTTAAACACGAGTTATATTACTACCCTTATTTTGTAATTTAATCACTAGTAAACACTGAAATAAAAGTTATAAACACGATTATATCAATTTAATCACAAAGAGAAATAGCCAAACGTAGAGAAATGCGAAGCGAACCGTGTTTGAATCGTATCTAAGTAGTAGTAATGCACTGCGAGAGCAGTATTGTAGATAAGGTATACGTAACTCGAAAGCAACCATCGCAACTTCGGATATGGTTACAATGCAATGTGATGTAAGTGCCAATTTACGTAAGTCCAGGGGGTATGACTCTATTGAGATTTTTTAAAACTTCGATCATTGTTACCGCGCAGAATGACAATTTATAAGAATTCGTCATACTGTGATTTAGCGTTGGGAAACGCTTATTATCTGTCGTTTCAAGTTGGTCACAGATGGTGTCATCTGAAGATGGTATATGGTTTATCTCTCGTTTAATTTTCAGTTTCTTTGATTTAATTGTTGTGCTTGGGAATGAAAAGGTCAAATTACTTTATATGCTACATGTTGCTTCGTATGCACTTACATACAGTTGCAGTCAATGGTGTTAATGACAATTCGTTTATATTCTCTACCAGAGTAATGGCAGTTTTCGGATTTCGTGAATTTTCTTCAATATTCTTTATGAAGTGAGAAATTAAAATTCAGGAGAATTGAAAAGTTAAATTATTAAAAATAAAAAATTGAGAAGACAAATTATTAAAAATAAAAAATTGAGAAGTTAAATTATTAAAATTATCAAACCATTAAAACCAACGATTTGGAAAAGTTGATGGACATCCGGCTTTCTGTGTTTTTGGACTGGAAGCATTCCAGTGTAAAAGCTTCCAAAGGAAAAGCTTCCCACACCATCTGAAGGAACCTTAGAATCTTGTTCCATGATGCTTTGATTCTGCCACTTTCTTTACAAAAAAAATTAAAATAAAAAAAAAAAATATCAAAGACTTCACAAAATGGATTTTAAGTCCACTTAATGGATTTCATTACCTAAAATCTTCCCATTTTTTTTTTTTTTACATTTATTCACTAAGCTAAAGTGTTATTGATTGAACCAACATTTGGCTTAAGAAAAAAAAAGAGAAAAGGATTTCTTTATTTTTTTATCATCTTAATTCTCAGAACAAAATCAGAAAACCAAAGAGAGACTCAAAAATCAATAAATAATCCCTCCAATTTAAAAAATTAATTACATACTAGTTGCGACCCGTGAAATATTCACGGAAGTAAAACAAATTCCATATTTTTGAAAAACACAAGATTGAAAAATATGTTATAAGTTAATTTTTTTAGAAGCCATGACTTCCACAACAGCCCATATGTAATTTGAATATCGGCTTATTTGTTAAAATAATATTATAATATTGTTGAAATAAAAAAAAATAAAAAATTTGTCTACCACTTTCGTAGTAGCGGTTTCTCATTATGAAATATAATGGCAACCTTCTGCCCTAAAAGAATAGGTTCGTCGAAATTGAGGCAATATTAACGGAAATAAAACAAATGCCACATTTTTGAAATATCCTGAAATTTTTGAAAAATACAAGATTGAAAAAGATGTTCTAAGCTCATTTTTTAAAAGCCATGACTTCTGCAACAGCCCACATATAATTTGAATGACTAAGCCAAATTTTGTTAAAATAAAAGAAAATAAAAAATTGATTTACCAGTTTCAACAATAACCATAACAATAACGAATGTCCAACAGCCAGTACCAATAATCCTGTCTGGGCAACAATGAGGGCACGTGCATCGTCATTGTCCCCTACTTCGTTGAGTATTGAGAGAGCGGCGACACAGCGAAATTATGTAAAAACCGAGGTTTTACAAACTCTCTGATAAATTTTGACGCATGAACTTCATACATTTCAGTCTAAACTTCATTTATGTGGGAAAGAAAATCTCAATACGCTAATAATAATTGTCTAATTGCGATTCGTTGTGGTGAAGTGGAGAAAATAGTAGACACGCCATCTTTAATCATGGACGTGACGTCATGCCTGAGGTTTTCCAACACTGCACTGTGATTGGTTATTTCAAATGAAGGCGCATGCGTCAGGGAGTAAAGACGTGCAGAAGTTCGCTCCGGTGATTTTCCATTCAGGATAAAATTTCCATCCACCACTCAATTTCAACATAGATTCCACTACATTCTACAATAAAGCAAGTAACAAATGAGTGAGTACGCTAAATTAAAAATCAAATGTATAATTTGTAACAAGCTATTAAAATTAGAAGAATTAAGATGTCTGAGTTGTGGCGCCGAACAACACGTGAACTGCGCCACAGAAAGTGAATTATCAGACTATGGAACTCCATCAAAAAGAAAACAATGGAAGTGCGCGAAATGCAATAAAATAACTGTGAGAAACAAAAAAATAGAAAACGGCTCCAAATTAGAAAAAGAAAAAATACAGTCGAATCATGCTTCAAGTCAAAAAACACCAGCTCTCCCTATAGACAAAATAGACCTACCCAACACATTTCAAGACCAGGATTTGAGTCAGACAATTTTGAATGAAATTGTAGAAATTAGGAAATCAATTGATTTCGTAAGTAAGCAGTATGAAGACATCTTAAGCAAATTACAAAATTATCAAGATAACCAAAAGAGCATAATGGAAAACATGAAAGTTATTGAAAATGATAAAAACCGTCAAAATGAAAAAATATTGCAATTACAAGAAACAGTTCAAAAATTGGAATTACAACAAAAGGAAAAATAACATAGAAATTGTTGGAGTAGAAGAAAGAGAAAACGAAAATTTAAATGAATTAATACAAGTCATTGGAGAAGCACTTAACATACGAAACCTCTCAGACAAAATAGATGTAGCTCATAGATATGGCAAAACAAATACTAACAAATCCAGACCAATCATAGTAAAATTCATTAACAGAAAAGATAGAGACTTCTGGCTTACGCAGTACAAACAAAACAGAAATTTAACAAATATGAAAATCTTTAACAACAATAATAAGAACAAAATATACATAAATGAAAACTTAACTCAAAATCTAAAAAACCTGTTATGGAAAACAAAAATGGAAGCTAAATCAAGAAATTACAAATTTGTTTGGGTAAAGAATCACAAAATCCTAATAAGAAAAAGCGAAAACACAAGAATTATAAATATTAAATGTGAAGAGGATTTTGAAAGAATGTAAAAAAAAAACAAAAAAAAACAAACAAACAAACAAACAATGATGATGGATAGTTATAACCAAGTAGAATTAGGTAAACTAAATATTATAGAGAATATAAGCACATGGAACCCTAAACATAATAATAATAATATTCTCTTCTTAAATATAAGAAGTTTAAGGTCCAACTTTGCATATCTAATGGCTAATATAGATAAAAAAATAACATATATAGATATAATAATATTGGTAGAGGTGAATATAAAGGAGGAGGAAGCCTTTTTATACAATATAAAAGGGTTTAAAAAAGAACAAAAATTAAGAATAAATTCTAGAGGAGGAGGCATAATGATATGGTATTGGGAAAAATATAATATCCTAACAAAAAATGAAGATAGTATAACCCACGAAAATTTAATTTGCACTTTTAAAAAAAATTCACTACTATCAAAAGAATTAATAATATATATAATATACAAACCTCCACTAACGAACAAAAATAAATTTATAAAAGAAATAAAAGAAAATATAAATCTCATACAAGAAAATGGAAAAAAAATCTAATATGTATAGGTGACACAAACATAAATATAGATGAAAAAATTAATAACAAAATAAGTATAGAATATAAAAACATGTTTTATAATCTTGGATATTTAAATCATATATACAAAACAACAAGATCTGTAAAAACCACTAAATCAAGTACTAACACATGTATTGATCACTGCTTCTCGAATGCAGAAGATATTGATATCAACGCAAATATAATACAATGGGACATATCTGACCACTATGGAATCCTACTTGAAATAGAAAAGAAAGAATTGCAAATAAAACAAACGGAAAAAAAAATAATAAAGAGAAAAATAATGTAAAAATAGATATAGAGAAACTAAACAAAGAACTGAAAACTTTAATAGAAGAAATAATAAAGAAAAATGAAGAAGATCCAAATAAAATAATAAATAAGTTAAATAAAATAATAAAAAAAGCAAAATATAAAATAAAAATAGAAACAATAAAAGAAAATAGTAGAAAGGATATATATGAGACAGATAATACAGAATACAAAAAAAATTGGATGAACCCACAGTTGATGAAACAGATTCAAGAAAAAAATAACTTATATAAGAGATACATAAAAAATAAAAACAACACAAAATTGGAAATAGAATATAAGAAAAAAAGAAATTGGTTAAAAAATCAAATTAAAAAACAAAAAAATAAATACTTTAGAAAATTGATTAAAGATGATCCTAATGCCAATATAAATGTGTGGAAAATTATAAATAATGATATAATAAGAAAACAGAAAAAAAATAATGAAACAAATGAATTGAAAGTATTGTTAGAAAATTATGATATCAAAAAATTATTTTGTAAATTGAGTAAAATTTTTACTCAAAATGTTTCTGAAAGTAATGAAGAATTAGAGAAGATAAGAAAAATGGAAAATGAAGAACAGGAATCTGAAAAAAACTCAATGGTTTTAATGTTGCCAAATAGAAAAGATATAATTGAAATAATAAACAATAAAAAAAAAATCATTCATATGGTCGAGATGGAATAAAATTATTTGATATAAACAGTATAAAAGAAACAATATCTATCTTTCTCGAAATACTTTTTCAAAAAATTTATAAATCAGGTACATACCCAAATGCATGGAAAATAACATATACAATACCAATATATAAGGGAGGAAGTTCCAGTAATCTAAATAACTACAGACCTATTTCACTAATATCAAATATTTCTAAAATATTAGAAAGTTATTTAGCAAAAAGTATTTATGACTATGTAAGTAAAAGGAAGCTATTAAATCAAGATCAGTATGCCTATCAAAGAAATAAAGGAACAATAAATTTATTGAATCATGTCAATGAAAATATAAACAAATCATTAAACAATGGTGAAATAATATACATAGCATTTATTGACTTTAGTAGGGCATTTGATTCTATAGATCATAAAATTTTATTACAAAAAATTAAACAAATGGGAATAAGAGGGAACATATATGAAGTGATAGAAAATTATCTGAGAAATAGAAAATTTAGAATTAAAATTGTAAATAATGTAAGTAAACTATTTAACTCCAAAAGAGGAATTCCACAAGGCTCAAACTTAGGTCCTCTCTTATTTAATATTTACATAAACTCAATATGCAAAAATATAAAAAATTCAGAGGTCTTTCTATATGCTGATGACGTAATATTAATAACAACAGACAAAAACCAACTTCAAGCCCAAGATAATATACAAAAAGATCTAAATAATATAAATAAATGGTCATTTAAAAATAAAATGAAAGTAAATGGAGAAAAAACAAAAATAATGATAATCAAAAACAAAAATAAGAAAATAAATAACAATGTAATTATTAATCTACATAAAATAGAATGTCCAAATATAGAACAGAATAATAATATCTTAATGAAAGATTGTAACTGCAAAAGAATAGAAATTATCTCGACTTATAAATATTTAGGAATTAATATAGATAACAAATTCTGCTGGAATGAACAGTATGGTTATGTGATAAGGAAGCTGAGCTCATATGCTTTTCTCTTTTATCACATTAGAGATGCTATTCCGTTTAAACAAAAGATCATTGTATACAAATCCCTTGTAGACTCAATCTTGGATTATGGGTTGGAATGTTGGATAAATATGAACAAACAACAAATAGAAAATATCAATAAGAAAATATTAAAAATATTTAATAATGTTTATAAAAATTATAAATACAAATCAAAAAATGAACAATTAAGGATAAGAAAAAAATATAAAATATTAAAAATAAACGAAAAATTTATATATAAAACAATAATTAAAAACTATTTTGATGTGGAAAGAGAAATAAATCACCAACAAGGAGTATTAAAGACTAGATGTAATTGGAATAAAATATTTAAAATAGAAAGAATTAAAAATAATTATGGATATAGATTAGATAATTATGTAAAATATAAAATATTTAAGCAAATAGATCCTAATAAAAAAAATAATGTAACTTTTAAGCAAATAAAACAAAATATAATTTCAGATGTGATAGATGGAAAAATTAAGTATTAATTAATAACTTAAAAAAAAAAAAATATTAAAATGCTCAATTCCTATAACACAGGTATACCGCTTATAAGTATACCTAATAGGATTGATAAACATTAAAAGAAAAAGAAAAAAAAAGAAATTACAAATTTACAAAACTATAAATTTACAAAACTATAAATTTACAAATCTACAAATTTACAAAGATCGTACAACTTCAGCCTACTAATAGGATGATTTTTTTTTAACAAAATAACTTCGATTTCGGGATTTTCGAATTGTAATTATGTTTGTTCTTCACTTCATAAAAATGAAATTAAAAGTATATAATATTGTCAAGAACAGAAAACATAGGATTTTTATAATTTAGTCTAACATTGCAACACTTACTCATTTTGATAATCTGTCCATTATTGCAAAAAATATAACTTGTGTGTAAAAATATGACTAAAAATCCTAATTTACTCGAGGCTCATATAACCGTTGTTGATCTGTTAAGAACATTACTTTGTATCTTCATGAAGAATTACAAAGTTACAAAATTAACAAAAAGATGACAGTAAAATTACGATCTTAAATGAAAATCTGAACCAAAAAAAATTTTAATATGATTTTTTTTATTAACTTTATTTTTCAGAGACATTTTTGTCATCTTGAAGATAAGATAGGAACTGAAACATAATTTTAAAACTTCATTAATGTATGAGAATGGACTAAAACGAAGTTCATTAGTCATATTTGGCTGTTAGGCTAATGCAGACTGCATGACGCTTCCCTGCTTCTTTAATACAATAGAATCCCGCTAATCTGGAACCCGCTAGTCCGGACATCCGGTTATCCGGACAGGATTTTAAAAAAAAGCGGGATTTATTACTTAGTTTATATTATTAATTAGAGAGTAATAAAGTTCAAATTATTATTGTAGCTAATAAAAGCAATCCCGAATAATTAAAAAAATAAATTTATTCAATTATTCGGGATTGTTTTAATTAGCTACCAATAATAATTTGAACTTTCTTTCTTAGTCTTTAGTTATTAACATGTATAAACTGAATAAAATAGATTGCCTCGTCCACTGTCTAAAAGTGATAAAGATTAGTAAAAATAAAATTAAATAAAATTTAGGATAATTTATTAATTTGAGGAAAGATCAGTAAGAAAATAATTCTTTGAGAGGATTTGACGTATTCAGTTGGCTATGTTGAGAAGAGAAAGAGAACGATACTTTTCAGTACGGCACTGCAGTTTTATTTTAAAGTTCTGTTTAGAATTTAACGTTTCTTTATTGTTTTTTTTTTTTATTCTGAATTAAAAGTAATGTACTGTGTTTCTTTTTGTAATATGTACTGTACAATCAATAAATTTTGAATTTTAATCTCAAAGATGTTTTATTTTGATAATCCTATATCAGTTCGTAGTTAAAAACTTAGGTCTATTTATAGTATTAAAACTAAAAGTAAGCTGTAGGGAAAGGGAAAAAAACCTTATTTTTTTACCCATCTAAAACTTGTGTTATGTGCATTTTAAAGCAAATTCCGTTTTATCCGGACTTTCGATAATCCGGTGAGGGTCCGGTCCCATCTTGTCCGGATTAACGGGACTCTACTATATAAAAGATTTGTCCGCATTTGAATGTTGAATGTCCACCTCCTTTTCAATGGACAGTCAAATCGATTCAATACAAATGCTTTAGTGACTGAGTATGGATAATAAATAAGACCGGATTTTTTTATCACTGTAATCATTTTTATTAGAGGGTGAAAATTAAGTAAATGTGATAAAAGGATCACAATTGAAGTTTCTGAGCAATTTCTCCGAAGTAAATAGAAAGAAGACTTGTTTTCTACGTAATCGTTATCGGGATAAGAAATCTGAAGAGAATGAAGCTGCAAGAACTCAGGGGAGAATGAAATGTAATTTAAAAAATAAAATAAAATTGAGATAGATGAAAGGAGGCCGACCATTTCCCAAAACTAGCACAATCTAAGGGAAACTAACAAAATCTACAGAAAAAAATAACTATAGGAAAGTTAGGAAAATAAATACCAAAGGTATATTAAGCAATATGAGGTCTTTTTACATTTTAGGGTGGAAGGAATTCTAAGTTACAAACTGTCATCTTACTAGAATTTTTGAGACCACTTTCTTTTTTAAGAAGTCCGAAGACACTTTTATTTGTAGATAAAAAGAAACCAAGCATTTTAGGCAAAAAAAAAAAAAAAATAACTCAGCCCCAAAAAATATAAGAATGAAAAGATAAGCAGATTTCTTTCGTTGTTTTGAAAGAGAAAAGATCGATTTCCTATCATTCTTTAAAGTATCAATAAGAGGAAAACTGGATAAATCTATTACACGGAAGATATTTCCGCAATCTCAAATAGTAGCATTCCCACATCCGATGGCAGCTTATTAGGACTTGAAGCGACTTCAGAAAAGGTATGATTGTAGGGGCCCAGGAGGTGAGTCATTCGATCTCGGATATTACGAAGAGTTTGGATGCACATGTTCAACAATTTCAAGGGTGTACCTGGACTAAACGAAATCAGGGCAAACATCTAGGGTGCGAGACCGGATGTAACCGAAAAAAAAGCCCTGGACTGCAGCATCTGACTTGCATCGTAACATCCGGCCCATGTAAACATTGCTGCAAATAACAGCACCACTCAATGCTGGGACCAATACTAGCATCAGCTTTCGAACAGTGCAATGCTACCCTGTGTTCCATGGGGTTCCGGAGCCGGAGCTGCGCTGATTAACATCATTGGTAGTTGGTGAGATAACACGTCATCCCTGGTTTCTTTTTTTTAACACGTCAGGAGCGCCTCTTCTTAATATATTTTCTTAACCTTACGAAAGAAAATATCGATTCAAAATGAATCATGGAAAAAGTTTTGTTAGAAACAAAAAAATACATCCAATATCAAAGGCAATATTGTAGAAATTTCTGTCTTGAAAAACGTGTTTTCCGTTTTGCAAGTATCGTGCACCTGTATCAGGCAAGTGCATCAGGCAAGTCGATCAGAAGTAATTGAAACATTTTAGCATTACATTGTCAGCATAATTAACTTATTTGTAGTGCACTGATTCTTAACCATCAAATGATGGGAATGTCGGACTGGATCTCTGAAAAAAACTTTGTTAGATTATTAATTATCATCTTTATCAATATGGATTTGTGATTTGCCATATACAGTAAAACCTCGATAAAACGCTCCCGCTTATAGCACTATCCCGTTCTTTACGCTCCTTTTATACGATCCCTGGAATTTCCTATGTATCTCTGTATACTTTTACCCTCTTATAACGCTTCAAATCCCGTTTGTAGCGCTTTTTTATATCGGAAATTTTGTATCGAAAAGAAATGTAACACTGTAAAGATTCTTTTTTTTTTCCCTGGTAGGAGGGAATCCTTGAACTCTGTTAAGTGCGGGTCTGTGATACAGTTGTGCAAAATGTCGAAGCGGAAATCCCTTTCTATAAGTGAAAAATTGCAAATTCTCCGTAAGTACGACGAGAATTCTACAGAAGTCAGAAGGATTTCGCAGAATCTCTAGGAATTCCCTCGTCCAGTCTGCGAACAATAATGAAAAACAGGGATGCAATTACCGATCAGCGAAGGGTTGTTGCAAACGTAAAAAAGTAAAGTGTGCACTAAATCTGCTCCGAAAATATATTAGTATTGTTCCTAGTGGTGTTTCAATTGACGTTAATAGTTACCTGAACCGCATTGAAAATGTCATAATTCATAACAGTAGCACACATACCCGGCAAACCACAATCAAAGATCTTTTTAATAGGAAATAAGCTCATATTTGCAGTGTATCTATTGCAGAATCATGTATGTTTCCTGTAAAATGGTGTCCAAATCTTTCCCCATCTCATAAATAATTCCCCGTCTATAGCGCTATCCCGCTTTTTACGCTTGTAGGTCATGGTCCCTTGACGAGCGTAATAACGGGGTTTTACTGTATATAAATAGCTACTGTAAAGACCTTACGGATAGAACAGCTGTAAAAAAATCCTAAGTAAAATAAAACCAATTTAACGACATCTTCTGCTGGCATCTAATAGGATTTCTGAGGCCAATCTCATGGCCAATCTATTCAGGAGGGAGGGCGTGTTCTGTAAACATAAAAAGATTAACAACCCTTGATTTCAAGTTTCTTGATTCGGTTTTCTTGTTTTTTTTATGGCACTTACTAATTTTTATGATTATTCTCACCAAAGTTCATGGATGATCCATTTTGTCAATTCCCAAAAACAGAATTCACCATCGAAAAGTTAATTTTATTATTACTTAAAACTTTACTTTTCTTTTTACTTCTTTTTTTACTTCTTAACTGCTAATTCTCTATGGAATTAAAAGTTTCACACGACGAAACTTTCATATTTTTTAATTTGTAAACATTTCGAAAAGTTCGAGTGGCCTTAAATTCGTTCTAATCTCTTTGTGTCATTTCCTAAATACTTAATGCCAAATCGATGAGAGCAATGTACAACAAAACCTCAGACTGTAGTTGTGGTAGCCTCATTCATCAACAGAAAATATAGCTCATGCTTCGGTTTCGTTACAGCAACCACAGGTTCCACCACAGCATCGACACCACTTTGAATTATTTATATAGTTTTTCTGCTTTGTTTACACATGAAGTGAAGGACTGCAGTGGAGATAATACTTTTTTAAGAGTCGTTATTCAAGAATGGTTGAACAAAAGTTGATGAAGTTGATTTACTTATTAATAAAAAGAAAGTTCTACCTACAAAGATCTCCAAGAAATGTTAAAAAAATATATGTATACCGTAGTAAAATTTTACTTGGCTTATTAGTAAGATTTTGACTCAAAAGTACAGTGACTAACAAAGGTAAAATAGCAAAAGTTACGGTATCGTTGACTACTGGCAGAAACACTGGCAGAAGTGGGTCGTCAACATATCTGAAAGTGTAATGTTACAGAATTCATCAATAAGATCCGTCCTCTAGACTTATATTCTATACCTGTAAATATTTATACAATAAACCTTACAATTATGTTAATAACTCTGACTTATTTAAAACTACTTCAGAACACATTATTGTTTCAGAACGTTTTGCTGCTTCAGAAAGAAATGATGTTTTTGGTTCAATCTTTTGCCTGGTTTTTGATTGTCTTTTTGACTCGATGGTCAGAGTATCTATTCGTATGACAAAATATTGATAATATTTCATCCAAATTTAACGATAACTAAATACAAAACAACACAAAAGATTAAAATTGATTTAGATTTATGCTGACCACAAATGAATTTTATGGAAGCATAAATAAAACGAATAGCCAAAACATTTATCGACTATATTTCTCTATAGAACGGGAAAGTGCTGTGCTAAATAAACTATTAACTGTAACGTGATTGTAACGTGATTAACTAATGAATTTTGAAACTCCAAAAACTTTTAATTCAGGCATATGGCTGCATAAAAGAATTATAATTAAAAAAATTATAAAAATCTGAGCATATATTTTTTAATTACAGACAGTATCACAACGTAAGGTCTTTCTGCTTAGCGAATTTTATATCTTGTAACTATTTCTGTATTGTGAAGTTAGGGTGTTGCAATTTTTCTTTCTTTTTAATTAGACGCATCAATTGAAACAAAAATCTAACAAATGCATCATCAGGTCAAAAAATCATACATCTTCGATATCGCAATGAAGGTGAATTCTAATTGATCTCTTGCAAATTTACGTAACTATTGTTTGCAAAACGATCACACTCTGTTATTAATGAATAGATATAGTGATATCAAAATTGTTTTAAAAATACAAGTTATGTAGCTGTAAGGGGAAATAAAAACTCTTAAGTATTAATAAAGAGTTTTGCTTTAACATTCTGCAAAGAGGTTCGTAAAATCATAAGCTGATTTCTGATATAAAAAAATCATATCTATATTTCAGAAATAATAATGCAAACTTTTGCTGTGGTTGTTTTAAAAACAATGTCGAAGATCTAATAAACATATAAATAGTTTTCCCTTTTCTACCATAACTGGTGTACGCCCTCTGTCGGACATAAATCAAGAAATACATTTCTTTAATATTCTTCCTTGTGAATTTCTAGTATCCGGAATGTTTTATAAATGTTTTATAAATATATTTTATAAACGAGAAAATTCACATGATGAAATTACACTTCCAAAATGATCTACTTTCTTAACTCTCCCGACCAACGTCGTATTCGTTTTACAAGTCTTAAGTACATCAGAATGTTCCATTGAGTTTTTGTCACATCTGATTTAATACGAATCATGGATTCGTTGGCCAATAAATGTGTAAACATTGCCATATCACATCCACGGAAAATGTAACATTGATTTCTCGCTTCAGCGTTTGAGATGTCGTAATTTTCATTTGGGATGTCGTAAATCCCAAGTTGTTGCAGAAGTGAATAATGATGGCGTAGACCTGTCGTTCCAAGGGTTGTTTTATGGTAGATTCGTTCAACGTCCTGACGCCTTTTACGACATCAAGCAAGATACACAACACAATAACGACACAAGATTAGTACTGGCAAACCTCTGTCGCAAAACTTCAACAGGTTCCAACACTAATTCTTTTTTTTAATGGTCGTCTTTTATGGATCTCAAACTCAGAAAGAGACAAACAGATTCAAAATAGCTCTGTAAATCTCTTTACGGAGGAAATTTAAGGAGAATGGAAGTAATAAATTAATATTAAGCAGGTAAACTCCTGCGGCTTGTTTTAAGGGATTAATTATGAAGTTATGTGACTTCAGATTGGATTTACGAGGATTTTTAAATTGTAAATATCAGATTTTATTTCCAGTATAATATCTTACAAAATTAATGCTACATTAAAAAAGCTTTATAATTTATCATTCCAAAGTTTCA
Organism: Thereuonema tuberculata; assembly: GCA_023159025.1. Taxonomy (NCBI): domain Eukaryota; kingdom Metazoa; phylum Arthropoda; class Chilopoda; order Scutigeromorpha; family Scutigeridae; genus Thereuonema; species Thereuonema tuberculata. The sequence goes on from JAFIDM010002131.1 coordinate 56,816,119, forward strand.
TCTGATCATTAAGAATGCAGGGCATAAAATACTTAACATTTCTTTGCTGTAAAGTTTAGTTATTAAACATATATTAATTATGATGTAACTTTCCTTCAGTTCAAAAAAAAAAACTAAACAAAATGCATATTTAACACAGAAACTCTTTGAAAATTGATAGGGTTTTTCAAGACACACAAACATTAATCCTCACCTTGACTTAGAAAACTTTACTAAAATGCAGGTTAATCACGAACATGACGGTGGCTTAAGATATACACAGCAGAATTCTAATTCAGAATTATCAACCTTAATGGATTTATTAATAGACAACGAAATAAACAATCTTTTTTTTCTGTGAGTTTAGCTTTAATCTACTTGTTAATGTTTTATTGGCATGCTCTTGTATTATCGATTGTAATTCCGTAGCATTTTTAGCTAAAACATTATATTATCTCCAAAGCGAAGGTGGCCTAAGTAATCACCAGTAACATTGATGCCTCTTTTTTTTCCCCAATTTAATTTTCTGAAGTACTATTGTGAATACTTTAACAGAAGATCTCTTTCTGACACAGTTTCTATAATGATTTTTTTCCTATATCTTTATCGAAATGAATTCTTAGTATGGCGTCATTATAAATATTTTGGGAAGCTCTACAATATCAATATCAATTTCGGGAATTTTCCAAATTTAGCAGATATGTTAATGGAGTCAAAAGTCTTTTCATAGTTAGTAATGTATTGTGCTATATCAACTACCAACTTGTTCCGTTGACTGGACAGAATCCAAAATTTTATACGAGAAATTGATAATAACTTTCGTAAGTAGTATTGTATATAAAACTGGCAAAAGGCTGATAGGCCTGTAATTCCCAACATCTTCTATTTTTACTTTTAAAACAGTAGTGCAACCATTGCATTCTTCCAAACTTCTGGTAAGTTTGATCAAACATTTAGGAAAAACATTAGTCATTTCTTCTCTAGCTTCTTTGACAATAACTGCTGTCATTCCTTCATATCCTGGTGGTTTTCCATTCTTCGTGCATTTTGTAGCACACTTGACTTTCTCTTTCAATACTGGAGTTACTTCAGTTACAGCCTTACATACCATTTCACTAAAGTCTTTACTATTTTCATGTAAGTTGTTGTAATTTTTTTCAACACACTTCATAATTTCCTCACGATTTCTGCTAGTAATGCCAATATCATTTTTCAGAACAGTCATGAACTTATTATGATCGTACAGAATGAAGATAAAAAAAATGAAATGGTTGCATTTCTAACATTTAAGCTATTAGTGGAAATCCAATGAAAACAGTGTCAAATACCTCGAATATGGATCTTTTTTAGGCTGTCTTCAGAGATCAGACTATAATTTGAGCTGATGAAAATAAGTATATAACACATCCCATTTTAAATAGGTTAGTAATTTTGATTTTTTATATCTTTACATCTCGAGTAAAAAAAAATAACACCTTGTGTGTTTTACATTACAGTTAATTTATAAAACTTAGTTTCTCGATTGTAGTAATTACTTAAACCGTGGTCCCAGTAGCCGAGTGGGTAAGGCGCTTGGCTGCGGGTTAGAGGTCGCGGGTTCGATTCCCGGTCTCGGTGGAGACGGGAATTTTTCCACGCTCCATTCTCCTCCAAACGGGTCCTAGGGCCTACCCAGCCCTCTGTAGAATGGGTACCAGATTTTTTTCCCGGGAGTTAAAGGCGGGTGGGCGTCGGGCTGACCTCCCGTCCTCAACCTAGTCCCGTTGGTCAAGTAACGCCGGGACCTTACCTCCTGCGAGCCCTTGGGCCTGCATAGGCCTGTCGTCGCATCCTTTAATTAATTTTTCAATAGTAATTACTTAAAGAATATTTTATATTTCTACAATTTACTGTTTAGTGAAAGTTGTTGATAATTTTTGTTTTTAAGTTTTATCGATAATTCAGATGTTGTGATGTAAACATTTAACAGTTAGTTTCTGTAAAGTGTAGCGAATTGTTTTAAGATGACTTCGTAGGAAGATTTTGGGTTCTTTTAGGCTTCTTAATATCTTGTTGGTTGGTTTTAGAAGACGTAATAACCAACATTACAACCAAGACTCCAGTGTTTGTTCACTTGCCATTTGGTCAGAATAGTATCTATCAAGTTTAATGTTTCTCTATTTCATTGGAAGAGGTCGTCGTCGTCGGTGATTCCCCATCTGATTTCTTGTGTTTTAATTACTCTCTTCTCATATTATCTCGACATAAAACAACTGATTCAATGTCGTCCGTTCGTTTGCCATAAAAACATTTAATGAAACCACACCAGCCGATTATGTATCGTTGTCGTATCTTTACAACCAAAAGCGAACAACAACAGCTGCTTTAAGAGAAGAACTACTCTAATTGAAATAGAATTGGTTATTAAAAGAAAACTTTACAAAACCAGTTTATTTGAAATTTTATATTTGAAAAAATGATTGCTTAACTGTTGGATGAATTTTTAATAAAGAAACAAAAAGTTCTTGAAAGAACTTAAAGTCTACGTTCCATAAAATGTTATGTTAAAATTTCTTTTTATTTTTTTATTTTAAAGTCGTAAAAATGACAAAAATGATTTTTTTTTTAATATTTTTTTTTTTTTAAATTATAGTAGTTGAATGCAAACAGTCGAAATTTTACATTTTCTGAAAAATGTCATTAAATCCAACCAAACTTTAATTATAACAAACAAGTGCAAATTAATGGATAACTTAAAAGTTTTCATATCCATTGTTAGATTTTTGTTTCGGTTGTTTGGATTTTTTTTTCATCTTCACAAGCTCATTTCTTAAAAAGGCACATGCAAACAAAATTATAAATATTAGAGGATTACTTATTCTCTGATCTTTTTGTGGATTATTGGTAGTGGAAAGTTGCACTCATGATGGCGTTTATGCCCATACTGCTGTCGTCTGGATAACAATTCAGGAGAAACAAATCATTCGCAAATTCAGGAGACAGTCAGACTTCGTTTCTTTCGTTCTTAATAAGCACACCAAGTTTTAAGAAGATCCATCTAAATATTCAGAAGTTCTTAACACCCACCACACCTACATATGATCGATTTGATGAACTTTTCTAGAGGCTTAAAAATAAATGAGATAACGGATCTGTGAAATCAGGATAACTTATTATTGTTTCTGGTAATCTAAATAAAGTTGCATCAGAATTATATTTATTTGATAAGTTTAGCATGGTGTTGTAACTAAAAGTTCATGTGGGGCAAATTAGTTATTAAAAGTCAAGGACGTAAGTTAATAATATTAATAATCAACTTCAGATTACCAATTCAAAACATTAAAATATAGACCTAAGTACAAAAAGTTGAAAATATTGAAGTTTTTTTTTTTTTTTTTTTTTTTAATTTAGAACTACAAACTGAACAGAAAAATGCAATTTACTGCAGCGTTTTCTTTTGCAGTGCCTTTTTCTCGTTCCTTTTTTCTTGGTTCTGAATGCCAATCAATAAGAGGTCATTCTGTAAGGTGATAAGAGGGGCACCGTGGTTAACGATTTCGTAGCTACACTGATATGAGGGCAGCAAATAATGGTTCCCGATAAGTTCCTATTACTCCTTAGGACCTCGACACGAATTTCTAGCCAGGGTTAACCAGGGAGACATAAAGGAGACATTACAGTTCGAAAGTCACATGTCTAAGATCCCGAGACCAATTGTGACTGAATTCATTTCCAGATTTAAATGCGTTTATTACTAAGGGTTGCGACATACGAATCCTGAATGCCTTTCTTTCTTGAATTAGACCTTATGGTAGTTATTAATGTAAAAATATTATTCATTTTACTGGTAAAGTGCCATTATTTTAATCTTAATACATCGTCATCATTTGATTAAAAACAAGATAATGAAAGAGCTTAGAGTCTATTTCCTTTCATTTGCTTTTCTTTGTTTTTTTGTTAAGTCGTAAAACCAAGGAAAAAGTTTTTGTAATTCTAAATTAAATGTCTCCAAAATAACAGCAATTTTCCAATTCATATTTCCAATCAAGATGCAATAATATTGGTTAAACCCCGAATACAACTTTTAGCCACGTCAAGCACGTTCCAATTGAAAAGGGATTCAAGCTGAATTATTAGATGGCGGTAGATATGCAATAATTTGCCGTCAGTGAGATTTGACAGTTCGATTTAAATGCTTGCTGGAATTTTTATCACCTAGAAAAAATTTCAAATTTAAAAAGATGTGTATCGTACAAATAAGGATATACCAATTTTCAAACAGGCTCAGTGTTCATAAGTACCTTGGGAGACACTTAGATAGACAGCCATATTCATTCGCTGGTATACGCTTACTTTCATTCATCATATCAATTTACAAACAAAACTGAACGACCACGTACAATTTACAATTTATCAAAGCTTACGTTGTTAAAAGTGACTATTTTTCATTGACGATCATTTAAGCCATTGTTATTCAAGAATCAAGTACGAATTCAATCAATGCCCGCATTGGATTCACTTCATATGTATGGCTTTTGGATCACGCCGTTCAGACACCTTATGGTCAAGGCGACGGCCAGTCATGAGGCTAATGCGTCTGAAGCTGGTTCCAATGCCGGCATCGGCATGGATTTGACTTTCCTTTTCTGTGCTTTGTCTGTTTCTATGGTATAAAGTGAACTGCTCCATAGTTCAGTCAATGATCTTCGGTTCAGTAATTCACAAATTCTCTCCATTGGCATAAATGGCAAATGCCCAGCATTGGTTAAAAAGAAAAGTTAAAAAAAAATAGAAATACAACATTAAACGTTGGTTTTATTCCAGTTTTATTTATTTATCTGTTTTTCTTTTTTTGTTTCGAATTTTTATTACAGGATTTTAGTAACATATGAAATTTTGGTCAATATTAGGTAATAATACTTATATAAACTGTCTTTTGTTTATCAATGAAAACACCACAAGAACTTTTTCAACATTTACAACCAGAGTTAAAATGCTCATTCTGAAGTTACGAAGTTACAAGAGAACAACGAAATTAAATTCTAATGCTTTCTTTATCTTTTTGTCTTTAAATGGACTCTTGTTAACGGCTTTTCCTTCTCGCGCAGTGTTTTCTTCGTGTGAAGGGTCAAGTCTCCTTAGAATATTAATTCGCTGGAACAACTGGAACGACTGATAATCTCCCGATGTCATCTTGAATTTACGAGACTGCTTTGTCCACTTGGATTTATGCTTTCAAGCGACTGCGCAGAGCACAGCACTTGGACGACGAAATCCCAGAAACAACACTCAATGATATACGTTTTATTCACAGCCAACACAGATGAAATTCTGAAATAGTGTAAAGATTCATGAATAGCCACTCATGAATAAACTATTTTTAAATTACAATTATGAAGAATGGTAATTAAAAAATATAAAGATAAACTCGAAAAGAAACTGAGCAATATTAAAATACTTAGAAATAGTCGGTAATTATATACGTGGCTCTTCAAGTGGTAATCTACTAAAGATTGAATTCCAAACATTTTGTGCCAGCTAAGCGCTCCACTAGAATTCGGATAGTGAGGATTGGTTTTACTTTGATGGGTCAACTTTGAGGAATGGAAAGGGGAGGACCAAAAAAAAAAAATTAAGCTTATTGTTTTAAATTAGACTGTAAGCAAGCATCGTGAGATCTAAATTGAACATTAATGATTATTAACTACAATATAAGATAAGGTAGCACACTAGAGTAGACTAACATTAAAATTCATACATTTTTCATGACCCCTTCGAGCAATGAATGTTTGAAACTATCATGAAAATATATAATGTAATTCTAATGTTTCTCAGTGTGCTGCCATATTTTATACTATAGGCATTGTTGTCGGTTTCTTAAGGAAATTAAACAGCCGTATTAAGAGAGATTTATTAAGAAAGGGTCACTTTTTGGAATGATATGGGGGGGGGGGGGGTAGGTATATTTTAAGATCTTAAATTAGCAACATAGCAAATTGGCCCTCCGTCTTCAGTTTTTCTTGGGGCTGATTTAATTTCACTTTTTAAGAAGATGAATTTCTTCTTTACGTGTATTTCCAACTTTTGTGGAAACATTTATTGTATATTACTTGTAAATAATGAGCCGTTCCGGCGTGGTCTTGTAGGCTCGACGGAGGTCTCTCTTGAAGCTGTAGCGTTGGAACCTGGGTTCGATTCCGGCTTCGGCGTTTGCTTTCTTTCCTGTCTTTGTCTGATCTCTTCCTTCACCGTCTATCGTATTTGGGATATAGTATTCGCGTCAGGAAGGGCATTAGGTCGTAATAACCCCTGTTAAAACTTCTCTTCGGAATGACAGAAGCGCCGACAGCGACCCCACATGGAAAAGCTGTCGTTGGAAGAAGACTTTATAAACTATGAACGTACAGGATGACAACGTCTTTTCTTAAAATATGCACTAATTAAATTATTTAACAATTATATTGGATTACGCTTTAGAAAACGTAAGAAGATTAATCCTTTTTAGCGACCATTTGGGAGCAATTGCGTTTGTCCTATCCGTCCGTTCGTCCGTGTCTGTCCACCCCTAACAACTCCCGAATGGAAAGTCGGATCAACAAACGGAGTTCACCATCGTGTTTAGAGTCCCAAACAACATAGGAATAGGGTATTTTCAGGGCCAACGCCCCCCCCCCCCCCATGTTCGAGATATTTGGCATTGCTTTCATTGGATTTCCGCTATTAGCTTAAACGTTAGAAATTCAAACCATCAAATTTAAGTTATTAGCTGTAGCTTGATGGTTAAGGTTTCGGACTCATATATTGAAGGTTGTCAGTTCGAATCCGTATATCTACTTTTATTTTTCTCTTATTTTTTTTTTTCTATATCCGGGTGGCGTTTTTTTGTTTTTTGTTTTTTGTTTTGTTTTCTAATTGTCCAAACGTTTTTTTAATTTTTTTCCTAACTTTTTTTTATATTTTCTTACGTTATTGTACTTTCTTCTGTTATTATTATTTGTAATTTTTTTTATTATTTTATGGGTCGCCCTTAAATTTATGCTTTAGCACAAAACTACATTCCTTTGTTTTTATAGTGCATGACCATTTGTCGAGAAAATACATCATTTTGTAATTTTGTATAATAAATTAGAAGTAAGAAAATGCAATTCTAAACATAAAACCAAGCGATCCTGTTCACCATTTTGCAGCATTATGATGACTCATATAAAAGTACAAAATAATAAAAAATATATATATTTATTAGCTGTATAAGACATACAGCAAATAATTCTGGTATTTGTTTCCTTATTTATTCATTTATTTATTTATTTAATAAAAATACAGCCGTAATTTCGTTGTCTGATTTCGGGGACGCCATATTTAAGTTCTTTACCATTTCGAGACTTTCAAAGTCTTCAAATGGATTTAATTTTTTATCTTCCAATTACAAAAAACAATTACAGAAACAGCGGATCGTGCCTTACAACCAAAAAGAAGTTAATGATAAGAGCTGTTAATGTTTCAGTAAGAAATCATCGATATTTATATTTACTATATAATTATTTCAAGTGTTTATAACGCGAAGATATTTCTATTGTATGTTCTTGATATACTTGAAAAAGAAATAATGAAAACTTTGAAAATTTTGTGTTATAAGAATTTAGTTTGTACAGTAACAATGCAAAAGATAATAAATTTTGAAAAGTGACGTCAAATTCCTTTTTATTTTTTGCTAAGAAAAATGGCAGTTACGTCTGATAAATAAAAGCTCTTGAGACATAATGAATGATTAAAAACAAGGATATGCTAAAACGCGAGCTGAAAAGGTAAAACATAAATAAAATATAAAAAAGGATATGAATATTTCAAAAGAAAAAAAATTAAAAAAAACAATATTTAATTGAAAAATAAATTATAAAATTCTCCACTAGCCTTGGATGGAGTAATAAATGCATTCTATTATAATTTCTTAAGAAAGCATTGCTGAACAGTAGAATTTAAAGATTCAAGATATACATGAACTCGAAAGACTAATATGAGCATAAATTATCTTCTTTAGCGTCATTTATGTGGAAAAAGAATGCATAGAAAAGTTGAATAGAGAAACCGAGTTACATCGTTAAAACCAAACATTGAATTTCTAAAAGAGATAGCAAAAGAGATATCTTTAGAAAATTTCCTAAAAAAAAATAGGTAGAATAGGACATACACTTTGAGTGGACGGCTTGCTGAAAATAACGATGGTTTAAGATGAATGATAAAAAAATAACAAAGAAGTGGACACATTGAAAAATGGTAGGGATACTTCGATCTAAAGAGAGTTCTAGATAGAAAGAGAGACGGAATGAGATAGATTGAAAAACCTGCTGATAGCAGAACATAAAAGAAACATTAAAGAAAGTTTGAAGTTCACCAACAAAGAAAAAAATAATCAACTGATACTCTGAGACGTAAACATCCAGTTCTTGCTCTTTCATTAAAGTTAATGGAAATT
>JAFIDM010002131.1:56835643-56849667 GCA_023159025.1 Thereuonema tuberculata
AATTTTTATACTAAAGAAATTGTACGCACGTTAAAGTTATTTTAATTTATTATCTTATAGGATAATATGTTCTTGTTTCAGTCTGATATTTTAAGTCTTACGAATAATAATTGCTGTTCAACAGAAGGTTTGCTTTCTTTGTAAAGGATCCTTTGTGGCAATTATTCCGTGTTTTTAATGTTTTTATGCATCTTTGAAAAACTTGATCCAGAAAGTAAAAATTTAGAACTTGATCTGGAAGGGCGATATTGAAACTGCCTAAACCTTTTCTTAGTCCAATCGATCTCTATTAGTTCACTTTCGATCGATTAATTCTTATCAGCAAGAGTCACACAATCCAACACTAGAAAGCCAAAAGATTCCATAATTTACAAAAATAGCAAAAAAAAAAAAAAAAAAAAAAAGATAGAAGTATGAAATTGAAAAATCTTCTAAATCTACAAGAAATCCGTTAAAAACAACAAAGTGAATTCGTTAAAAGGGAATGAATGCTTTAACTAAATTATCTGCTGATTCTCAGCCATCAAACACTGAATAACTTGACTGAAGAGTATCAATTAATTTGAAACAGTTGATAAAGAATCTCTTCAAAAATAAATGAATACTAAATACGTTTTAATTGCAAAAGTTGTCCTCATAGTGTTCATATATAATTCTAAATCAAGATAAAAAGAATGGAGGATAACGTTAATTTTTTGATTCATATAAATAATATTATAAATTTTTACTGAATTCCGTTTTCTCGTTGCTTCTTCGATGAAGACAGACTCAAGTGTCACTTGAAGCTAAGACCGCATTCTTTGCCTAATTAGTTGATTAATTGGATGCTGTTTTTAAAAGGTGAAAGCTAGCCTGAGGATACTTCAGAGTAGCATTTCATAGAAGCAGTGTAAGAGGATGTCTTCATTGGATCCACTAAGATTAGATTTAATGAATACATACGTTTGCAATTATTAAGACTTTTTTCCCACCAAAAATAGTTTATGTAATTACTTTTGTTTCTTTAGTAGCCTTATTAGAAAAATATTAAAAAAAATTACATCTCCAACAGCTTAAGATACAGACAATTCAAGATACAGACTTAAAAATAAGGTGATCCCTTAATACACTGCCGATTTTCAGATAAATCCATAGAACGGTTCAAAAGTTATTAAGGGGGCCACATTCACGCATATACTGTACGTAAATACAATGAATGATTTTTAAGATCCTCACTTTCCTAGGATCGTAGGAATGAATGTTACTTTTTCATCATTTTATTTTTCTTTATTTGCTTTTTACGAAAATACTTAACTTAAAAATCATGACATGTCAGTACTTTTCATATAAAATATTCTCAAATAAACGCTTGCGGAACTTGCTTTAGATTTTGATTATCGATATATGTATATAATACCGGTGATTGGTGAAATATCCGAATGAGGCTTGTACTGCTCAATGGCACTTGGTATGTCTCGTATGTGTCATTGGAGGTGTACGCTGCTATTTCAAAACGGCGATCCAATTGGATAACTGGTCTCCTATTAAAACATTAAAGAAATTACGCAACAACATCAGGAAGAATGATCCTCCTTCCATAACAATACCAGATCAAACGTTGCAAGAAACATGTAGAATTTGCCGCACGATTTCTACTGGGAAATTTTGGGACATCCGTGATAGAGTTCCGATTTGGCTCCCAGTGACTTTCATCTACTTCCTGCCTCAAAAGAACATATGACAGATCGAAGCTTCACAAGCAACGAAAAGTTCAACGTTACTGCAAAACAGTGGCTACAACAGCAGGGCCCTGACTTTTATGCGGATGGAATGGACAGACTGATCAAATATTGTGACAAAAGCCTCAATCGTCAAGGTGCCTTTGTAGAAAGCATTGTATCGGTTCGACTTTTAAGTGTACAATCTCAATTTCTTTTAATGAAGGTTTGCTTTCCGTACAGCTTTGTAAAATAATACATATCATCTCTACTATCATACTTATTGTACAGACACAGAAAAAAAAAATACATTAGCCCGATCCTTCGCCTGAATTACCGACGTCGGATGGAAGGTTACAAATACAGCTCATGCACAATATTTAAGGGATACGCAGCCATTCCTCGTGTAGAGGGTCTCTAGATCAGAAAGTGTGGAGTTAACAGTAGGAAGGAGGCAGTAAATCTCACATAAATCAAGGCCAGTAGTCTGAAATAATGTAAATGCCAATCCGTCAGACCAATTGACTTGTCCTACTGATGTTGGGTCCTGTGTCTGTGCTCGCGGCACCACAGCCGTCGCTTCAACGTATTCCGCGGTGCCCCAATGGTTTTGGAATAGCCGCTCTGCCATGAATGTTCGCCGCATACAGTTCCCGTTGGATAGTTTTGGTTGATTCGGGGTCCTGGAAATGGGTGTTCATCTCGAAGGTTGTCTGCCGTTGTCTTGTGCTGCCGGGTCACTATTCGCCTCAACACCCGTCTATCTCTGTCGGTGAGCTTTGACTTTCGCCCACTGTTCTGTTTCGCAGATGACGTCTTGCCATGTTTTGTATAGGCTGTCATAACAGTTGACACACTGCTTCTTGCAACACCCACAAGGTTGGCTGCTTTCGGCACTGAAGCTCCAGCGAGGCGCGCTCCAATGATCATGCCTCTTTCAAAGTTTGAGAGATCGGATATAATGGCGTTTCACTGCTAACAGAAGTTTCACATGCAACCCGTACAACTGCTGCTGTTCAACTGATACTTCCACCTTCATGGCCATGTCTAAGTCTGGATGGCGTGGCTCTGCTGGGCAAATGAATTACGCCCCATTTTTATATGGGTGTTCGTATTATTGTGTCCACCTCCTGTATGTTATACTTTGTTTTCTGAAATGTTATATCTTGTTTGTTTGTTTTTTTGTTTGAAACTGTTTATTTGAATTTGTTTACTTATCTCGTCAGCAACACACAAGGGCTAAATTACCATAACCTGATGAAGACTGGTATATATCACAATCGAAATATTGTATATTACAATATAATAAACATTAGAAGAGGATCGAAAGACGTTTGTATCAAAAAGCTTGTGTCTTATTATATTTGTATCAAAATTTCAATGATTATTTGCAGACAGATTTCTAATATGTTTTAGCATTCGTCTCAGCTCACCCATCTCGATAAAAAGAAACTTCTTTTGTCTCTAAATTTCAGGACAAGCAGTCTTTGGAAAACGCAGTCTGTACAGCTAACAGTTGGACAACAGATATTCAAAAATATTTTTAAATATATGCAAATAAACCCTACTTGTGAACTAATCAATAGAAAAATATTTAAAAATGAAAACCAACATATCTAATAGATAAGAAAAATATCTCTTAAGAAGCTATATATTATTTTATAGAACCAATAAAATAAGTCACACATTTTCTAAGATGTGTAAATTTTTTTTTCCAAATCTTTTTCCCTTAAAATGCTATTGAACAAACCATAGTAAAATACAAAAGCTACTTTAAAAAAATTGTTCATGTTTTCAAACGTGCCTATCGGTTAAATCTAGATCCCAATGGATCCAATGAAAATCACGAACATTGCTGCTATCAAATACCACATGAACTAGCCTCAGGTACCTTTCATCTCTTTAAAACAACACCCAATTAATCAACTAATTATGAAGAGAATGCGGTCATAGCTTCAAGTGAAAACATTGCATCTCGCTGAAATTTGATCGATTAACAGAATTAGTATAACAACATTCATTGGCTTAATATCGATATTAAAATGGCATTGAGGTTTTTAAAGAATTTTTTTCTTAATGTACTTCAAGGGCACCATCTCAAAAAAATTTCTTTTAAAACTTCAAACTCTTCCCCAACATATACAAGACTAGAAAATTAGGATGGTCCATGGTAAATGTCGGACACCTCAAATTGGGGTATTGGCCGGACAGTGATCTCACAAAAACACCGTTGAGAGATATGCAAAAAATCTGCTTTAAAATGATTATTTAGTCAAGAATACACTTATAAACTTTTGGACTGCTCTGTTCCTGCACAAGAGTATAAAAAAAATATCCGAGTAAATTTGCATTTGTTCCATTTGTAGCAGTTTTTTTTTTTTTTTTTTTTGTAAATTTCTTGTTAAGGGTGCATGTGAAGGAATGTCTTGATGTAAGAATTATCATTCTAGGGAAAATAATACCAGAAAATAATATCTCTAAATCACATATGAACTGTTTATATCTGCACAAAAAAAAATCATGCCTCAATACCTTAGATAATGATAAGTAGACCAGTGATTAGATAGCTCATATATTGTTTGTTTTTGAAACTTAAGTTTAGTTTTACTAGCTTTTCTATGTAGTCTCGTGTTTATCTACGATGAATTGTACCTTTGTTTTAACCTGTGTTGTGCTGTTGTTTTTGATCCGTAATTTGTTTGGTTTTGTTAAAATCAATGGCTTCTTCATATCAAGTTTTGAGTGATAAAAAATGAACGCTGAAGGCTTTTTCTTGTAAATATCAATTTTTCTTATTATTTCTTTTAATACTGTAAAATATCACAATGACATGTTTCAAATCATATTTTTGTTGTTCAAAGTGAAATAAAAACCAAAAACTTGTAATAAGCTTGTGTTATGTGATCTTATAAAAATGTGAATTTGATTTGATATTTTTTCCCTTTATTTCTAAGCTATTCACTTTTTATGAAGTTATATAGTGTCCGTTAATTATCCCTATCAAAATACTTATAGAATGCTACTATATCAAGTAATTGGACCATTGACTTTCAATAAATCATGCACAGAAAAGTAGAGAAACCGCTGACCAGGAAATATCCCATGGTTGTCCGACTATTGCCGCATTCTACCGGACACACATTTCTTTTTTTTGTTTTTGACTTCACAGTACATACGTTCCAGGTATATTCTGTTTTTATTATGTAATCTGCACAAAAAAGTTATACCTCAAAACTTCATAATCTACAAAAGTTTCGTTTTTTGTCGGATATTTTTTCCGAACAACCCTACATTGATTCCTTAATGAATATTGAGACTGTTGATTCTAGTTAAATTAATATTCCTTAGTCAGAATTAATCATTATTTGATCTCTCAGAAGTAATGTGCAATTTTTTTATTTCTATCTACTATCTTCAGTTAAGTTCAGCGAGAGTTTAAATCTTGTTAAGTAATTATTATTTGTATGTTTTTTGAACTGTAGAACTCTTGGTCCTTTCATTCAGATTTGTGTTTACCTGTTCAGTCTTGCTGATGAGAAGTAATGAATATCAAGAGCTTTCAATAATTCATTCTAATAACAAAAAAAGACCTTCAAATGCTTTGATACGCCAGTAACCTTTTATACCCTTTCATATATAGATCAATGTTTTAAAACTGAAACCAAAAAGTATATTAAATAACATTAATGTTTCAGTAGAATTGCAATTGTTGTATAATGTTCAATCTTGTCGTTGCAACCCACACTTCTCTTAAGTAATGGCTTCAGAAATAAAATAGTTACTTCCATGTACATTCAAAATATGAAACTGCGCAATGAAACTATTCAATGCGCAACACTATTACAAAGGATTAAATTTTAATCATAACAATCTACGGGTAAGTAGCTAATAATTCATCGTAATGTTAAATTTAACGTGCGTTTAAACATTTTACAAAGGAATAAAAAGGGATAAAAACGCACAACAAATAAAATCACTGCTTTTGGAATATTTGACACCGGGAATCCAGGACAGTCTGTTTTGAGGTTATTTCCTTTCTTCAGCTGCATTCACCCAGTGTCTGCAGCTCAGTGATATCAAAGAAAATGTAAATAAAAGACAAGTAAACAAAAGAATGGCCCTTCATACAAAAACATCAAAAATAAATAAAAAAAAACAAAAGGGCAATTAGTCAATCTCCGTCAATTAACTGCTAGCTTATGAAGGATTAAACTATAAGAAAGACATGTACATAATGTTAAATTTAACGTGCGTAGAAACATTTTACAAAGCAATAAAAAGGAATAAAAATGCACTACAAATAAAATCATTGAGCTACTTTTGGACTATGTTTACTTGTCTTTTGTTTATATTTTTTTGATATCATTGAGCTGCAGACACTGGCTGACTTCAGCTGAGGAAAGGTTAGTAACCTTGAAACAGACTGTCCTGGATTCCCGGTGTCAAATATTCCAAAAGTAGCTCAGTGATTTTATTTGTATTGCGTTTTTATCCCTTTTTATTCCTCTGTAAAATAATTCATCATGTAACAGACAGTAGAAATCCATTGTTTGGTTTCTGATTCTGTTCTTAGAGTTTTCTGTCATTTCTCGCTTTTGCTTTCTACAAGGATTCACTTGATAAGATTTCAAATATTAAATTTAGAACATTTTAAATCTGCAGACCAAGTTCTAAGATCCATCCATTGGTTCAAGTTAGCAGGAGAGAAAGAATGGAGCCACATAGAGTTGATGAGCCTCACTTTTCTAGAAAAGTAGCCAATAAAAGAAATGCAGCGTTGCCTAATAAAAGTGAAAATTGAAATTCATTCTGTATCGACATTTAAAAAAGCTGCCAAACTCAGCTTCTAACTTACCTAAGAGAAATGCAAGACGACATTAATGTTTTCACTATCAAAGAAAGGATTTTTATATTTTTTTTCCTTGCATTATATCTTTCGTTATTGAATCTATCTCTGTTATTGATATTTTTTCCCTTAATATTAATTAAGAGGATCTATTTGACTTGTGAATTGTAATCAGTGCACGGTGGGATTGCAGTCGAGTGACAAAAGAATTGCATGGGAAGATAAACGACTCTTACGAGAACCATAGATTACCAGAAAAAAGAAGAAGATTCCTTGAAAATTTATGGACACAAATTTGAAGGCACAGAACTTAAAACTCCCGAGATAGATGCATTGAAACACAGTGGTTGTAATTACTGATAAGGCGAAATCTCTCGTTCTTTTAGAAAGAAAACAGAAGTTTTTTCAAATTCCAATGACTCATTTGGTAAAAGACGATTCTCCAGTTGTGCTCTTGTGAAATTCGTTGCTACTTGTACTGATAATAATTTCAAGGATATGAAGACCTTAAGGTTGATAATATACATTGTAGAACAAGAGATAATTGGAATGCTAACTTTGAATAAAAAAATAAGAAATGAAAACTTGCTTTTAGCTGTTTCATTTTTCTTGAACAAGTAGGCTTTAAGTTCTTTTGTACTTTCTTGGACAAGTTTTATTACTTAAAACTTTAAAAAAAATCGAATAACATATAAAAAATATCGCACAAATTTTAAAAAAATAATAAAAAACATTATAAAATAAGCCAGGACGTTTCGATCTGCAGAAAATTTCAGGACCGTCTTCAGCTGCAAATGGTCTTGTAGGTTTCTACAGATTGAAACGTTCTGGCTTATGATATGTTGGTTGTTTTGTTTGGTTTTTTTGTTATTTTTTTAAATGATATTTTTTATTTGTTATTCGATTTTTGATAAATAATCATTCCATTTGTTCAATTGAATTTAAAATTTCTTCACTTTTTTTAATAAATTGAAACGATAAAAGCGTAGAGCTTACATTTATCTTCCAATTACAAGATATAGTGAATATAAAGATTGCAATTTTCTATTTTCTGAAAGTTAATAATCGCCATTATTTACTTAAATTGGCTAAATTTCGATAAAATTTTTATTTCTTTATTGACAAAAGCTTGCTTTAGCCATTTGAATATATATAGGTTTGGATAGGAAAATTTTATACTGTTCAGTATATTTTTGCCAAAAAACAACTTAATGGATAAATATCTTCAATGTAGTACGATAAAGCAAATTTGTATTCACTTGATCATTTTATCAGTACTAATTAACAATTGTTAATATTAAAGATGTTTTAAAAAAAAATGTAAAAATTATTAAGAAGTTATTCATAAAAGTTTAATGAACTCTTTTAGATAAACTTAAATTGTTTCTAAAAAGTTTAACGAGTATTGACTATTGCATCCGAAGAAGACCCTCCGAAGAATTCTGATCGGAACTAGTCACATGGCTTTTTTATTTCTCTTTTAAATTTAGTTTGTTTTTAATGTTTAATCTTTGATTGATATTTAAATCATTTGTCTCTAAAAATGAAATGTAAAACGAATCAAAAAAATTTACAAAAATGCTTTGTAAACAATTTATTGCAAAAATTGCAAATTTATTTCTCGTGCTTTATAATATTCTCTTTAATTTTAATCTTCTACAAATTAAGTCGGAGTAATCTCACTGGACATTGCGTTTTTCTTGACGCTCATGAGCGGAAAATTACGTATGTCATTTAAATGCAAAATAATCCTGTGGATAAA
Source organism: Thereuonema tuberculata (assembly GCA_023159025.1). Taxonomy (NCBI): domain Eukaryota; kingdom Metazoa; phylum Arthropoda; class Chilopoda; order Scutigeromorpha; family Scutigeridae; genus Thereuonema; species Thereuonema tuberculata. Next base: position 56,843,949 of record JAFIDM010002131.1, read on the forward strand.
ATGTAATCCAATGTAAAAAAAGCAAATTAAAAATAGAAAACGTTCAGTACAACGGGATCGAAACTTCACAACTTGTAGTGGGAAAAATAGCAACTTGCATCACCTGGCAGTTATTAACTTATGTTTGTTTTCCGCTTGGATTAATTGTTAATCCATGGATTCAGATTAACTTAAAGATTATGAACAGAGTTTTTCAATTTATTTGTTACATGTTGAATTGTTCGTGAATTCTTGAAAAACAAAATCTCCGAACCAAAAGAATTTCTGGTAAAATGATTCATTAACAATAGTGAAAAAATTTGAGAGAAAAAAAAACTTTAATTTTCATAAAAAAATTAAAAAAAACAAACAAACCCAAAGTAATTTATTTCAATTTCTGACGCTGTACTGACTGCACCCACAGAAAGTGGTAATTTTTAGGTAAATTTAAGAAAGAGGAATAAACATATATATGTATATGAACTTAGGGGAGATCCGTGTATTATGGACCCCCTAAGCAAGAATGCTCATAAACCTTAAATTATTAACATAAAAAGATATAATTTGTTGGCTGCTCATAACAATTGTATAGCTGCATGGTTCAAACGTGGTAAAGTTCTCTGGTAACTATTAATAATTGCAGGAAATAATTTTTATAATTTCGTGTCGGTGGCCCATATTATACACACGTTCGTGTAATATGGACCGAGTAAACCAAAAACAAACATAACAAGTTTTCATTATAATGCAGTAAACAATAGTTATACTGTAGGCATGTGAAGTTTCACGATTTTATTTGGATTGGTTTATGAGATATGGTGATTTTAAAATTTGCCCGTTTTACACCCCTTATGGGTCGAATTTTGAAAAATTTAAATCATAAAAATTGTACGACTTGAATTACATTAAGCAAGTCCTAATTTGTGCTTTTCGTTTATTATATTAGAAAAACAAGCTCATAGTAATATGCTTGGCAACCAGTGGTCTATATTACACAATAGCGCACGGTTCATATTATAACCATGGACGGAGCAACATTGTTTCCAATCACTTATCGCTATGCAAAATGGCGCGCATAAAACACATGTCTGGATTGTGAAGAAAAGAAGTACATTTGCTACTATTAACGTGAAAATTATATTAAAATTACCTAACAACAGAAAGTACTACATTCATTCTAACATACCTGTTACATCATGATCATATAAAACGGAAAACGCAATTTAATACTCGTCCAAATGAAAGCACATATGTAAAAGTCAACTCCTGCTTTGGATAACAATAATATTCATTAAAGGCAATGGGATGGTTCTGCCAACTAGTGGTGAACACATAAATTTCAACAGGGACCGTATTACTCGATGGACCATAATACACGATCTCCCCTATATCTATATGAACTTTTATTTATACAAATACAACTTAAGGACATCTATTTTATATATCCTTGTACAACCGTTTATACACCTTCTGTACATCCTTTGTAGAACACTTCTGCAATCTTTTATATATCTTTGTATCTCGTGTAATGTATAATTCGTTTTATAATGTAATGTATAAACTGTTATTATATCTGAACTACTTTAGCCTATATATCATTTCTATCTATATATCTTTTTTTCTGTTCTGTTTTTGTTTCATTCATATAGATGTAAATATATCTAACAAACATAACTGTAGCACCTGTTGATAAGTCTTGAGCTCCTAACGGGACTCTAAAGTAATTCACATGTAGATTCAAATAAAAAAAAATGATTTCTTTAAGATTAAAACAAATAAGTTATTCTTCATATTTTTTTTATATATTTTGTTTTTATTATTCATAATAAAGCATTCATGAAAAATCAATCAAATGGATTTTATTAATTTCTTCACAAAATAGAAAACTTGTACCGTCTCAATTCAGCAGAATATTATGAACACTTGATTTAAATCAAAAATATAATACAAATATAATTTTTTAATGTTCGGGGTCTATTACCGTCCCGCTTTATCAAGCTTTGACATTCGACTACATAATAAGACTGAATTAAGAAAATAACCTTTTCAAACTTTTACGAACTTTTAATTCAAAACTAAAGTCTTATCATGTAGTAGAATATAGACGCTTGATCAGGGGGAAAGTGAAAGAGAACCCCAAAATTCACTCATTATGTTTGATATTATGTTTTTAATTTATAATCTAAAGACAGGAAAAATGGAGAGGAAAAAGTTACATAAGTTACATTGGTTTTGTTGAGGTTTATCCGTTTTCATTCCAGGTCCATTTGTAAATTTATTCTTAAATGTAAATTAATATTTTTATTTTATAAACTTTCTTTAACGTGCGGAGTGAACTAATTAAGAAACACAATTTTATTTTTTTTAATGTTTATTTTTTATTGTTCAATGTAACACCATTTTATCCATTTTTTACAGATTTAAACCAACGTTTTCTATTCTTTCCAAAGGAAGACAATCTTTACTTAAGCGCAACACCCCAGTACTGTTATTCACAAAAATAATTTCAAAACTAATGTTAATTTATTAGCTAAAGGATCAACTTTTCTGGCAACCTGAGTCTCCCTAATTTTTTTAACCTTATTTTCAGTTACTTCATATTTAACAAAGTATTTGATAAGTATACTAATAAAATTTAACGTGCTAACTATAATCGAAAAAGCCAACTATACCGGCACATTCATAAAAAAGGATAAAAGCTTTAAAACATTAAAACATCAGCGTACGTATTCGAAACTCCTATTTTAAGTTTCATTATCAAGCAAAAGAACTGAGAAAGGCACAATGAATAGTCTTAACACGCCATCCCCTCATGAGGGGATGTGCCGATGGAGTTGACTTTTTCTATTGATAAGAAGATCGGAAAAAATACATATATATATTTTTTTTATCAAAGTTTATCAAACTTTGATAATCAAATCTATTTATCAAAGTAAAAAAGATATATTACTTAGTAAGTATAAAATGTATGTTCTGTTACTTTTTATTTTCTTAAAACAAAAAGTATAAATTTCATATTTTTGTGTTTTTGTATTCTTATTCTTTATATTCTTCGTATAGAGAGAAGATATTCTCATAATCCTTTCTCACCACTATTAATTCATTTTTTTATCAAGAATTAAGCGGCCATAAAAGTGATAAGTTTTCTACTTATATGTTATGCGTACGAAATAAGATTAATTTGGACCTATTTCAAATTTTATGGTTTCAACTATGGCTGTCAATTGATTAATTGCTTTTCTTTGTTGTGGAATGCTTTCCTTTTCAGTTCTTTGTGTTAATATTAAAATATCAATACTGAAAGGAGTAGATGCAGTAAGACATACGTTAGAAAGCCATTGGTCATAAAAACAATAATACATAACAAAAAAAATAGCTATGCCCAGTGGGCGAAAACATTACGAAAGAAAGAAAAGAAAACCCGGAAAAGATAGGGAATGAACATAAAAACAAAGAAAACAATAAAAACAGCAAATAAGAGATGGATTTGTCTAAGGGCAAAAAAAAAACCCTTGAGACAAACAAAACACACAAAAAAAATCAGAAAAAAATGAGACATTGGATGTCATTGAAATAAAGAATAGAAAAGAAATAGGAAGATTCTTTTCTGAAGGCCATGTCAGAACACGGAAAACAAAAATAATTGAGTTCAATACAGAAAACAATAAAGAAATTAAATAGAGGCACAGGATAAAGTAAGTGGTTCTTTGATGTCTTTTTTAAAGATTATTGTGATAAGTTGAACTGCAATCAAATTTTGTCGTATTATTTTATTACTACAGATTTCTGGGAAAATTTTTAATGTTATTATAGATTCTGTGTATTTTTGGTAAGTTATTAAAAATTTCTGTTTTATTAAATTATGTATTTTTATGTATTATTTTTAAATAAAGTATAATTTAATTCTATGTATGTATACTTATAATATAGATACTGAATAATTAAAACACATTCAAAATATCTTTTCAATTAAACTCTAATTAGTCTTCAAACGTAAACATCAAACACCAACACACTTCTTCATCCGATATTTCGGTTTTTTAATCAAAAACCTTTTTCCATGAATGTTTACATCTCATTAGAAGAGAAATTATCGTTCTCCTTCTAAAACAGTCAACAATAAGTTAGAAAGAAAATAAATATTATTTAAATCTTCATAAACTTAGGCCTTCCCTCGGCCTTTCCATAAACTTAGGAAATGAAAATAAACCAGCAGCACTTGAATAGAATTGCCTTTTCTGGTTCAATTATGGGGAAGATTTGGGAACGGTCGTTTCATCCTGCAACGGGATCATCAGCCCAAACCCGCCTCCCTCGATAAAAGAACCAGAAAGCCGCAATCCTATGTGAAGGTCACCGACCAATCTGGCAGTGACCTCCCCAAAGGAAAAAAGGCAATAAAATAAATTTATGTATCGAGAGACATCATCATAAACCTTTACCTACGACTCTAAAGAACCAAAAAATTCCAAAAGCTAAATATAATCAAAATAATAAATTTAACGTGCTGATAAATTAGTAGGAAATGAATTATTTTGATTATATTTAGCTTTTGGAATTTAATTTAATGCCTTTTTGTTCTACGAGTTCTTTTATCGAGGGAGGATATTTTCATATTTTGTTAAATTTATTATTTTGACTTCATAAACTTAAACGTGAAAACAAATAATCATGAATGAAAAACAATCAAAACGTGAAATTACAATATTTCATAAACAATCCAAAATTAAACAATCAAAGTAAAATAAAATAAACAAACGGATGAATAATTCAACTTACACCAAATTTAGTTTTGCTTTCAGAACCTTGTTTCTATCCACATATTTCTTAAAAATACTAAAAAAAATCTCATTTCTCTTTAAAACTTTCTCCTTATTCATACATGAACTCCAATTTATAAAACAGGACTCCAAAGCAATCTCTCAGTCTCATCCTGAGACTCAAACGATATTAATTAGAGGGTCAAGATTTTTGTTAAAGTTAAGACTATGGTCTGCCCAATCCGAAATACCTTTCCTATCCTTCTGAAGGCTTTTACATGCTCATCTACACGTTCTTTTAAAGATCTCCCTGTACTCCCTATGTAAATCTAACTACATTCCCTACATTTCAATGCATAAATTATACCCATTTTATACAAATAATTAGCTTCACTTTTACTCCTAATCTTTTTTTTCTTAAATAAACAATTACCTTTATAATATGTAATTCTTATATTGTTTTCAGCACAAACTTCTCTGATATTTTTATCTAACCTAATAGCAATGAATAATTTCAAAAATTTATAATTTTGATGCACATCTTTAGCTTTGTTTTCAATTATTCTATTTTTGTTTCTTAAGAATTTATAACAGAAACAACAAATTTTTCTGGGTATTCATTCATTAATAATTTCTTTTTCAGACCATCTATTTTCATTATCCATAATTTACAATCCTCGATATATATATATTTTTTTTTTAGTATACATATTGTGATTAGATTTGAAGTTCAGCATATATTTACTTTGATATGATTTTTGAATATATCAAAGTAAAAATATGCTGAACTTCAAATCTAATCAACGTATACTAAAAAAAGCTATAATTTGGAATAATTTTTAAAAGGATTACTAACTATACCGAGAATTGTAAATTATGGACAATGAAAATAGATGGACTGAAAAAGAAATTAATAATAAATGAATACCCAGAAAAATTTGTTATTTCTATTATAAATAAATTCTTTAGAAACAAAAATA
>JAFIDM010002131.1:56874667-56884814 GCA_023159025.1 Thereuonema tuberculata
TATCTGACGAATAATCGAAGTTTTTATTGTATTTAAAAAGCAGAGCTCTCTCTCTTTCAAAGGGTAAAGCATTGATGTCAGTGGAAGAAAAATTTAAGACCATTCGTCTTTTATAACTCCTCTTCATCCCCAAATCAAGAAAAAAGGACATCATCTCTTTTGTTGTTGTTGTTGAATGACGAATTCATTGTAATCTCTCCCTCATTCCAAGTCTTGGAGTACCTTGTAATTTTATTTCATTTACATCTATTAAAAATATCTTTCGTCTGCTTCTGCTCCATAACCTCAAATTTATTATATAATTTTCAATAGGATATTTTTTTTAATGTTTTTTTTTTTTCTAATTTGACTGAAGTCCTAGGACACCATAAACTATATAAAAGCATTTCTCTTCTATGTTGTTTGAAACTATTATTTTCAGTTAATTAATCAAATCCCAAATTAGTCAACTAATTGCAAAATAATTACACCAATTTCAGTTATTGTAATGAAATAGTAATTAAAGTATATTAAAATTTTCATGCTATGGATTATTGCTAAGTGATTAGTTACAGTTTGATTATTAAATTTCTCACTGAACAAATTAATACAAAATGTTATTAAATTCTTTTCAAAAGATATTTAATTAAGCCTTTGGTGAAAGTAGAATTCATAGTCATTCAATTTTCTTCTTCTTTAAGTAGCTTATTTCTTTTAATTATAGTTTTTAGCAAAACAAAAAAATAATTTTTAAAAATCTATTAGGATCTTGCATGTAAAGTCCTCCATAATCCAAACCGGAGATCGGAGCTCCATGAATTGAAGTCACCATGGCTTGGAGGTTCGTGAAAAGTCTGACTTTCGTTCTAGTCTATTGAGTCTAGAATACGTTGAATTACTAGTGTTTTTCCTGAGCGGATTAGGAAAACACTAGAAATTGTCAAAACTGGACAATTATTATACTGAAAAGACTATACTGAAAAAAAATATCTGGAGACTCAATGTGGTCACTTTTGGTTCCAGATTCTGGGTCATAGGGAATTCTTGGACAGCATTACCTCCTGCAGACTCATTTGTATTTGAATTCATTTGAGTCACGAGTTATAAGAACAGATTTAGAATAATAAGAAACCTATCTTCACATGAAAAAGATCAGCAATGTTGTTTTAGCTGATTGAAATATTGTGGTTAAAATAAAGAAGAAATAGTTACGAAGATGTTATTAGAGTTTTAATTCCTAACATTCTTATCTCCTAACTCTCAGTTCGTTTCAATCAATATACAACTTTTTCTTTTATTTCGTTCTGTAAAATCTCCTTAACCTTTTTTTTTATTATTTTGTTTATCTTACAATGCAGATGACACACAGTGTCGCTCTGAGACCCCACTTCCTGTGTTCTTGATCTTAGAGGTCTACGTGTTTGAGAGGAACAAAAAAAAATTATTAAGTAAAGAATGATATAAGCATATTAAAACAAAATAAATGTGAATGACCTGCACAATCAAAGGAATATTACCTTATTTGTGTGGGATATGGAATTGTCATCAACAATTAAATTCAACTCGTAGATTTATCGTTCATTATTAACTATCATAATAATTTAAAAGACAACGTGTATTGTTGATGGAATGCATTTTCACTGACAATAATAACATAGATGCTCTATAATGTGTATAATAACCATGTCAAGTCAAGAACTTTACGCTATGTTACAAGATACAGTATCGCCTTAGACATGTAAGTATCTCTTATATATCTATTTACTCTAATTCTGCATCACTGTATCTCACATTAGGCATCAGTTTTGTAAAGCATTTTAAGGGCCCCGCAAAAAAAATACCTACCCAGAGTTACTTTAGGGGCAGCCCTGTTACACGTCAACTATATTTTGTCTTCTTTTTAATCATTTAGAAGTGACCAGCTATATTTTTCTTCTTTTTAATCATTCATATGTGACCGACTGTTTACACATTTAGAATATTTTAGTTATTTTTAAAAGAAAGATATCTTTCCTTTAATTTATCTATGGATACCCATTTTTCTCTCCTACAATTCTCTGAAGAAACCAGAAGTTTCCAGTTAAGTTCCAGGCAGGCAAAACACATCACATTCCAATTTAGAATAAGACATATCGAATTTTTTTTTTTTGTACTCTGGGAAATTCAAGCCGTGAAGCAGTTCAATCTTTTAAGATTTTTTTCCCCTTCCTAAAAATTCCTCGTCTTCCAATCAAGAATAGATGTCACGATGTCATATCTAAAGAGCAACGGTTAAAGTAGACGAAGCTTCGTCTGCTTCTAATATTTAAAGTGCTTTCTCTCATCGATTTGGGCTGGCTTTTCGTTCTCTCGAGATTTCTTCAAATCCACAGAGACCCCACCTTCCACCAAAGCAAACTTCAACACAAAGAAAAAAAAAACCCTTGAGTTAAACTTTTAATCTTTGAATAAAGATCATTTACGAAAGAAAGTGGATGTATTTTATTATAGCAGATTGGTGTTAAGCACAGAGTATTGAAAGTTTGCTCTAATGTTTGTAAGGAGCCTTCAATAAAGAAAAAGGGTTAGAATAAAAAGTTTCAAAAATGCAAGTTTAAAATGCCTGTCTGAGGTCTATGATTGCGATAATTCAAAAACTATACAGGGTGCACGGGAAAGCCACTCAAATAACATTTGAACTAAGGTAGCTAGAGTTAGGGAAGTTAGATATTGGTGAGACCATGCGAAATCAGATGAAAATGACGGTAGCGCCCCTAGCGGTAAAATGTGGAACGTAGGATTACTAACTTCCACATTTTGCCGCTAGGGGCGCTACCGTAATTCTCATTAGTAATCCTATCTCGGAAACTATGACAGGTACGGATAAAAAATTTGAGAAAGTTGTAGAACATCACTGAATTAGTAGGAAATGACATTTTACAGAAAAAGAATCGTGCAAATAGAAGACGGTAGATGCCCCGAGCATACGCCTGTGTGTGCCGTAAGCAAATGATGTATGTGACGTGACGCCAGTCCTGCAGATGAAACTCATGCCTGCAGCCTATAAAGAATTGTCGACTATCGAACATCCGTTAATGACTGCTCAGTATCTTGTAAGCAAAAGATTATGACAGGTACTGCTATACAGCGATGTCGGTCTGAATTCTATGGACACCTTTGCATTAAATGACATTTCGCAAACTTAGCATCTCCCGCCTTCTATTTGTACGATTCTTTTCTATAAAATGTCATTTCCTACTAATTCGGTGATGCTCATAACTTTCTCAAATTTTTTTCCGTATCAATTTTTTTTTTTCCGTAGGTGGAAATCCCGAGTGCCGCAAGGGGTGCTGCCATTAGTCTCATCTGTTAGCACATGGTCGCTTTCCTACGACAATACCTAACTCGAGCTATCTTCGTTATTTATCTTAGCTACTTAGTTATTTGGATAACAGAGAGCTTTCCCATGCACCCTATATATCCTGGGTAGTTTAAATTTTACCGAAATTATTATAAAGGATGATTCCTATTAATTTTGATACTTAAAGGAGCAATAAAGATGGTGATCAAATGCTGGATCAATTCTAGATCGTAATTGAGGAGTTCGAAGCAAACAATTGTCACAGGACGAGACAGTTAAGCTGGACAGTTTTGCTATATCACTTTGAATATTCAATATAATATTCCTCTGAAATTTATTGATATTATTGATTCAGTTTTATCTAAAGTATTAGTTCAAATAGTTACAAAGAGTAGTTAGTTGAAAATAATATTAAATTAATGCAAGATAAATTAGTGAGTAAATTTCAAACTTCATCTGTTAATGGATGAAGAATGGTTGATTATGTTCTATTTACAGCTATTAATTTTAGAATTAAAATAATAAATTAAGAAATTTTGAAATTTCTTCAAAAAAAGTTAACCAGATATTATTTTAAAAATCAAAAAATATTTTATCTATTATTATAGTTTATTCATGTAGATTTTAAGAACTATGTTAAAATCAGTTACTTATTTTCTGAAGTGAAAAAAATAAGTCTTACGACAAATGGCAAATAAGGTAAAAATAAAATTCCATTTGTCAAAGCAATAATAAGAAAGCTCATCGGATCTATTGGTTGTTAAAAAGTTTTGAAGATGAAATGGCCCAGGATCGGATGTGTTCGTTTGATGAAGAAGCAAGACTGGAATAATTTCCAAGGAGAAATTTATTATAAATGATCTTCTTCAGAACTGGTGTAAAAACAAACAAGAGATTAATTATAAAAAGGATCTCGTGTTGATAATACAAATATTAATATATAATTATTAATCATCATCATCAGTCCTTAGCTGGTGATTGGGATGCAGGTTTACCTCCCAGCCATTACACTGTTGTAGGTGCCACAGGGTTCGATGTATTATTTACAATATCTTTTCATTTCTTGCGATCAGTGGCAATGTTTTCAGCCACGCCTAGGTTGGTTTTTCATGTCCTCTTCAATCTGTATGTGCCATTTTTTTTTGGGGGGGGGGAGCTTTTTTGGTGAACTTTCCAGTTTGCAGGTCTTTGCCGCCAAAGAAGACGGTAAAGGAGTCGGGTGTTATCTGTTCTGCAAACATGGCCAAACCAGCGTAGTCTGCGTTTCTGGATGTAATCACAGATTGTTTGTTGGTGTTCCTATACTTCGATTCGAACGATGAGACGCCATATTGTTTGATCTCATACAAAGATAACTAATAAAGTGTGTATACAGCAATCAATGTTTAGGAGAAGTATCGTTTCAAATCAAGAATATAAGTAAGTGTCTTTTCACTATATTTTATCTTATCCTGGAGACTTAAAATTTAAAGAAGATATACTTCCATCAATTGAAGAGGAATTTCGAGACGTGTATTCTAGATAGTGATTATAGTAATCCTTAATTATAATTCGAGAATAAAACTCGTGAGAACTTTATTAATCTTCATAGACTTTAACGGAAATGAATATTTCTAAAAGTGAACTTATGTAAAAGCGTACTTTAAAAATTGAAAGATTGAAAGACTGATAAATCACATGAACTGTAACAGCTGTAAAATAATAGCGACTCTAAATGAATCTTTAAGACGTTTTAATCTCATATAAATGTATTCAAACATAATGTCTAATTGTAACTTGTTCTTAATTTAAAAAAAAAAAAAATATCATCTTTCAACAATTCAGACATTAACATCAGAATACCTGAAATTTGACTATAAAAAAAGTTAATAAATAAGTCAAATATTATTTGTGACCTGTTGAACTTTCACTAAAGAAATTAGTGAAAGTTTAATAGCATCCCAAAAAGGTAAACTCCTGAGAATACTAAAGAAATTAGTAGTATTCATGGCAACAAAAAACCGTATTTGGATTAGAAATCTGAAATTCCAATGTAATCTTTCTGTTCATTTTTATAGACATAAATTCCTTGCCGCTCACCTAACATACAGGTCCATGAGAACATAAAATTGCTTCTGTAATGCTGCGTCTGCTCAATGTCAATATAAAACAACAACAAAATCAACAAATCCCGTAATTTTGTGTGGCGAGTTGAAAGCTGTTATTCTCCGTAACTACAACATATTGGGTGACTCTAAATTCTTAGGACAAACTTTAAGGGATGGTAGGGCACATTAAATCATTTTTTTTCCAAACAATGTACATCCGCATTCAATAACAGGTCTTTTACGTGTACTGCTGATTCTCTATTCATAAATTGAAGCCGGTACACCTTGTTAAAGTAACATATATTAATTTAATAAAAATTAACATTACATTAAAATTACAACTATAGTTTCTATTGCCATGCGCAATCATGCGCATGGCAATAGAAACTATACCGGTAGTTAGTTGTAGGTGGCCTGAATGTTGAATGTTGTAGGTGGCCTGTTAGCTCAGTTGATTAGAGCGTTGTGCTAGTAATGCGAAGTTGTGGGTTCGATCCCCTCATCAACTTAATTTTTTTTTAAATCATTATTAGGAATTCAGTGTAATAACTAGGTTTGAGTTAAGAATGACGATTATTCCATATAAATAGGGGTGGGTAAGATAGCATGGGGTCGCAAACAGACTCGCGCGAGCAAATTTCTAGACCATCTCGGCGCAATCTATTCTAAAGTAAGTTGATTCAGAAGCCGTTGTGAAGCACTGTGATTGGTTTACTAATCTCTATCCCTACCTTGTTTAATTTAAAAACCTCAAATATTTTACAACACAAGGAAGCTTTCCCTGTTAGATAAGTTTATGAAATATGTTAATAGAAGCTTTCTAATCATTTATGTAGTAAATTACTGAAAAGCCAGATATTCAATTTTAAATGTAAAAGTTTTGTTCATTTTATCATTAAAGTAATTTTCTAAATCGATCAATACTTTTCCATGATTGAATGCATTCGTAATTTGTTAAAAGCGCGAGAAATTCAAACTTTCAATCTAGTTATACAAAAAGTATTAGTTATTAATATTGAATTGTTACTTTCTATATTTGTCCAATATATGGCTTAATTACTACAAATATATTTTATCTTTAACTACAACTAATTTGATGTTAAAAAAATGAAATATTGTTTTTAATCTCTATACTTAATAAATGCTATTGGCTACGAAAGAAAAAATCAATAATAAATAAATAAACGCATAAATTAATGACATTGTAATTTAAGTCTTTCCAAGCTGATTTAATGTTATATTTCAAAGTTAACTTCGTGCAACAAAGTAATAAAAAAAATAGAATGCTAGTAAAAAGTTTATTATAGCTATAAATTTTAGGTTTAATTATTATCTTTGCTAAATTCTGTCACCGAAATCAAGGGAAATAAATTTTCATTTTGGTTCCTGCATTTCGCAATTTCAATCAATTAAACCTTTTAGATACAAAATATTACAGTGGAAATGAACTTCCAAATGCCAGCCACCGACTGATTAAAACGAAAAGTAAAATTCAAAACGTGAAACAAAGCAGATATACACTGACCAGATGGCGAATCACTTAGTGTCACTGAAACGAGGCAGACCTAAATAGAAATAAATGAACAACCCCGCAACATTAAAAATGACTGCTTAAAGGATCTACAGTTTCATAAATAAAAACACTAAAGTTAAACGAAATGAATCTTATTCAAATAAAAAGATTAATTGTAATCAAGATAAAAAAAAGTAGAAGTAGTTAAAAATTGCTTTCCAAAAAATATTTTTGTAAAGCGTAAATGTAATACCAAGATAATACCAAGGTTTCCAAAAGAATTTATAAATTAAAAATGCAGAAAATAAGCAGGAAATTTCCAATTGAAAATTACTTAAATCTACTTACTTAAATTGCTTAAATCTAATGAATTTGACGAAATCTCTATAAAACCACGCGCAAATGACAGCAGATTATAAAACGAATTAATTTACATTGTTATACTTACATAGAAGATCGTCTATGTTAGACTTACATAGAAGATCATCTATGTTAGACTTACATAAAAGTTCATAATCTTTTCTTGGACTGTTTTTCTAAGGGAATTCACAAAACTTTACAAGCAGATGTTTTCACATTCAGAACAAATGCATCAGTTGTCCGTTAACATGCAAGCCAAGTTTTATGAAGATCCGTTCATCGGTTCACAATTTATCAGGAAAACAGATGCCGATTTAATGAGCCAAATTTTTCTTTGTCAATAGTCTTTAAAAAAAAAAAGATGTTTTAAATTTTAGTTTTTCTTAAGTTCAAGGGAATTTTCTTAGTAAGTTTGATAATCAGAAAGAGTAGGGCAATTATTGGCAAAAATAAAATATATTCTACTTCAATGTTTCGCAGTTAAGCTTTTTTATTATATTCTTCTTAAAATAAATATAAAAGAAAGGTAGAATACTTTTCTTTCTTCAAGATTAGTATCTTTATATTCAAAATACAAACTTCAGAAAAGTCATCGTCGTGCGAAGATTTCAATGTATATAAATATTAGCAATAGTACTATATAAATATTAGATGCGCTTAAGCTAAAAGACAAAATATACGTAAATATATTTTAAAGCTAAGCAGTTGGCAATTATTTAAAGCTAAAAGGCTAGATTTAGGATTTGGGAAACTCCTACATCAAGATAGTGAGTCTAAATGTATCTGTAATGTTAGAGATGAGGCCGTAAATTATCAGACATTAAGGTTGCATTGTAAAGGTTTTAATTCAACTAATATTCCTGAAACATAACTTTTTAGCGGCCCCAATTTTGTACAGCTTGCCTGTAAAAAAAAAGGGGAACAGCTATTGATGTTGTTTTTGTGCTGGGTGTCACACTCTGAAGTGGCCAAACGGTCAGAGATATTAGAATGAAACCTTCACCATTGTGTTCAGCATCCAAAAGTAGGTGACCACGTCCAAAATATCAGACCTGTAGGACCACTCCCTAACCCCCCAAGGAGTGTTTGCTAATAATGGGTTGCTACAATCCCAGAAACCTGGGATTGTTTTAATTTCCTTATTATAAATGTGATTGTTGCGAATGCAAACGGCGCAATTGTTGCGTTTACTGTGATTGTTGAAAGAGATGCTGAAGCATATCGCCGACTACGAACCGATCGCTTCCGATAAAATTGTGTGTATAAAATTGTGCATTTTATGGGACCGCTTTGCTTTTGACACTGTCTAAAAGCATTAATTACCTTGTTTCTTCTGTAATTTCGTTTTAGTTGTTATAAAATTGTGTAATAAGCTATTTGCAAACGTATGAAATTGTTATACGAAAATTGGTACGATACAAAATACGAGGTAGATGCCATTTGGTGGAGCAAATATCACTAAATATAAAATAACATTAAAATTGTAGGTAATACGAAAGTTTAAACTGCGGTAAAGGTCTTACCATGTTAGTCTGCAAAGGTCTACAAATTTAATCACAGCTGAAAATGTAAAATCTACTATTTGTTACCGCTTTATTTTACGATTTAAGATTTCTTTAACAATACAATTTTTCTGTCTGCTGATAATTCGTATCATATCAGTGAACCATATTTATTTTTAACTAAATTTGTAGTTTTTATTGAATAAGTACTGCCTGATCTGTGTAATCTATGGAAAAGTTCAAAAATCTCTGGACAACAAACATATTACAAATCAAACTCTCTCTCCAAACCTAAATTTCTCAGTTTCCAATTTTTGAGGGCAACTTGACCACCCACGGAATTTGTACTTCAAATTTGATTTTCTAACATTGGAAGTTGACAAAAAAATGATAAAAAATTAACATGTCCTTAATGAACTCAAATTTGCTGAATATAAGTTAAACAAGCATAAAAAAATAATAATTGTCAATAGTTAATAGTTTAATATGGGATCCTGATGAGCAATATTATTTCAAGACATAGAATATGGTTTTCGATCAAACTCCTAGGAATAAATTAATGTCTTAAGTTAGAGCAGAAATTCCATTCTGCTATCCAACTTGACTGAATTGAGCAAAGTTCTCTGATTATCATTATGGCGTTCTTTCTGTGGAAGGAGCATGTGCAGAGGATGGATGTCGTTAAATAGACAATAATCTATAATACTGCAAGTCATGGGGATTGGAGATTAAATGCAGACCAAAGACAAAGATGGAAAACCATGTAAGTATTTTACAAAATTGAGAAAACTGTTTTCTGAAAAAAAAAAGAAAAAAGAAAAGATTTTTTTTTTCTGACTATACCGTCATAGAATATGAATATTTTGAAAAAAGAATGAGAGTTTTCATTATGTAAAAACAAAGGATAAAATATTTATAGAGGATCTATAACGGTATAGAGTCAGAGAAAAAAATCGGTTTTTTTTTTTTTGGTTTTTTTTTCAGAAAACAGTTTTTTTAATTTTGTAAAATATTTAGTGTATTTTTTTTTCTTTCTATCAAAAATTACATTGAGCTGCAAATTGCATGTCTTAATGTTAAAGTCAAAATGTCTGCACAAATAAGACTACTATATTGCAAGATGGAAAAAATTCAACTTAAAATAATTTATTTTCTATATTTGTTCTACGAGGAACTTCATTAAATTGAATGAATTTCTAAATTCATTGCAAATTTTTTCAAGAAAAATATATATATAAAAAAAGAAAAAAACTTCAGACATTCAACGAATATGATGTACTCCATCTAAAGTAATATATTTTTATCAAGTTATCTCTTATATGAAAATCATATGTAATTACCTCGATTTAAAGAAAAGTATCAATTT
>JAFIDM010002131.1:56898528-56910131 GCA_023159025.1 Thereuonema tuberculata
TATTTTCTTGCTTTTAGTTTTTGAGGGGTCACTGTCTCCATCGTGTATTCATAATACCTCCCCTCCTACGCCTTTTGAGTCTTGCACTGGCTGATTAGCTCTGGCTGATGAGAGCCTAACAAGCTCGAAACGGCCGTCCCAGCGTATCAGCTCGACTCAAAAAGGCATTCTTATTTAACCTTAATCACATCAAATAATAGTTAACAAAGAACATCTATAAATTAAACCATTATTATACTCTTTCTTTTATAGAAAGTCTGTTTTGCCAAATGAATTGATTTTAAGGTAACTACACATGAAGCTTTAAACATATAAGTATTCATTATTGTTTATGTTTATTACTGAAATTAAAATGTTCTGATAATGAATTTCCACAGGCTAAGCTTTAAAGAATAAGGAAATTGCTTGCCAGCTATTAGAAGACACAAACTGAATATTGAAGTCAACTAATTCAAGTTTCTCTTCGTCTGTATTTGTACAATAAGCACCAGAGAGAAGCATAAAATTAGAGCTAAATAAAAAATCGTTTAAAATTTTTAAAATACGATTTTTAAATGGATATACATATCTGAGAGTGATAAAAGTACCTCAAAAATGTATTGTTTAACTTAGGAAGTTGAAACATTAGAAGTTGATTAAGGCTATCAAGACTGAAAGGAGCCGGGTTCAATCCTTGGCGGACGTTGGGCATTTTCCCTGGGTGTTGTCCTCGAGACTGGTATTAGGGTTCACCCGGTCCTCTGTAAAGTAGGAAATCGGCTTGATTCCAGGAATTAAAGGCGGGAGGGCATTGGATTGTGACAATTCCGATGGTCAAGAATCATTGGAGTCTATATTTCCATCGTCACAAAAATGATTGCGTGACTTGTAAAATGGGATCCTTTAACTTCAGTTTAATCTATAATGTGTAGGAGTTAACTACAAGCAGTTAGGACCAAATACTGCAAATGTATTAAAGTAAAAGTACAAGAAAAGTAAAAAAGTGCAAAAAAAGTAAAAGTACCCTATTTTACAAAAGTAAAACGATTCAGAGAAAATAAACCAGGTAAAAAAGAAAAACAAAAAAGAATTACGCTGAAAAGTGAATCTTCCAAGATACAGTTTTATACTTATTGCAACATATTTTGCCAATAAATATCTGTTCTATTATTTGTAAAATTCAAAATCAGCTTCAACTGACAACAAAGCTTCAAAGGACTAATTGCTTAACACGGATAACTTTATTTGCGGTTCACGAATTATTCACAACAATTAATAACAGAAATTACAGTAATTTCTGTTGATTAAATTATAGTAAAGCTTTATTAACAAGCTACGAAAATGCAACTATGGGAATAATTATAATTAGTTATTAAAGATCCACTGAACCAATAATGAATCCAACAGATGATTAAATTCTGTTATGAGAAAAAGAAACTCTTTATTAAATACTGGAAAAAATATAATTGATTATTGTAAATTAGTTCATCTCTAGGTATCATTTATTAATTTAATAATTTTCTTACGTTCCATACATGTACGTGTTCATGTATGGACGTAAGAAAATTATTAAATTATAAGACAATATATGATACCTATTTATGATACCTATGGATTAACTACTTTATAAAAAGAAATTTCTGAACAAACTTGAAGTTTATTTTCATTCCAATGCTGCATTTTTTTATTTCTCTTGTTTGTAATATCGTGAAAACTACAGTAGCGAAAATTTTCTTTCTGTTTTAGGTTGTTGTAAAAAAAAATTGCAAATCTGTGAATTAACTTCAAATTATCCGTTTGCGGAAAAATGAATGCATTAGTATCTGCAAGTACAGGTATGTGCTGCATAAAGTCAGGGTTACATTCCGTCCAAAAAGATTTTAAGCGAATTGGACGTTGTATCAACATTAAATGTCAGCAAACCCATATACTGTACTTATACTGTATTGTCTAAATATCCACAATACTATGCTGTATTACACCTAACTACAATACTGCATTAGTATTTACTTTACTTTAACACACTATTAAACACTAACACAGAACATACAATAAAACAATACAGTATTGCTTGGTCAGGAGGATCTGGGGCTAGGGGACCCCCAAAACCCAAAGCGTTAAATCACTTTGAATTTTAAAAATATGATATCACAAACTGTACTTCTCACAAACATAGCTGTAGTTTCCAAAAATCAATGTGAATTTCGAGTGAATTTAGAGGCTGTTCCTGTAAATTCAAGTGAGTTTGGATGAAATTGGAGTAATACTGTAAACTTTTTTGTTAAAAAAACCTTATTATAATTCTTTAATAATTATGCAATTACAGTAAATTACAGTACAGTACGGTAATACAGTATTACTATACAGTACACTATACAAGGTTTTTCTTATATTTATAATTAAATTTTTAAACTTTTATATAAAACTATTAGAGAGCACAGTAATGATTATACAATTATTCTTCCCCATGCGCCACTTTTGTTTTATTTTTAATTTTCGAACTTTTTTAGTCTTTTTTTTTTAATTTTTTAAACTTTTTTTTTATGAAAATTTCTTAGGACTAAAATTTTACGACTTTATGGGACCTCCCCGACGTATATGCGAACTGACCTTGTCTGGACGGACGTTAAGCGGTTCTTATATATATACCTAGTTGCCAAATCCAATTGAATCGTATTAAAGCATGCGAAAACAACAATGGATTACTAAAAGAATTAATTACCGAAAGGAAGATCCATTCACATACGTACCCCACCCAATGATACATATCTGTTCTTTTCCTTCACAAAGAAGAAACAATTAAAATTTTTCAATTATTTTTTTTTTAAAGAAAAATCATTAACAAAATTACAAGATGGGTTTTGCAATCTTTTTCTTTTCATAATTTAATCTTATATAACAAGAAGTTCCTAACAGAATTTGACACTTGTATGTATGTACGTAAGTATGTAATGAAGGTGGGTGGCAGAAGCCAAGCACTGCGACCAGAGGTCTATTGTACTATCCCACGGAAATATAGACAGATGGAGAGAAAGACTGAGACAGTATGGTGGGAGAAGTGCAGGGGAAACGGGAGAACCCCGAGAAAACCTGCCCAGCGCGGATCGTCCACCATCACGAAACCCACATGAGAACAGAACTCGGGACTCAGAGGTGAGAGGCCGATGTCTTAGCAACAACGCCAACCGCGCGGCCGAATTTGACACTTATATTCATTAAAATGTTGCAATTTTTTTATTTTTATTTTAGTTTTTTAAATTCGTTAAAATAACGCAAATGAAAAGTTCCCGTTTAAATTGTAATACTGTATTTGCATAAGACAAATTTAGCTACTTTTAAAAAAATAAAAGCTAATTTAACTAATTAGCTTTATTTATTTATTTATTTACTTTAAATCCAGCTAATTTCAATCATATTAAAGAAACGAAAGAGGATTATTTTGCGGATTAATATCCAGTTAAGCTATTGACTAAAATATAAACACCTTCGTTACAGTTCTAATGTTTTCATGGAAAGTTTTGTTACCTTCAGAGAACTAATTTTCGTTCAAGGGATCACATTGATAAATTTCCAACTATCAATGTTGTATCCTGTGTTATCCGTAAATATGAATGTCACATTTCAGGAAGATGCACTCAGCAGTTCAAAAGTTGATAGGAAGAGGTTAGGTACATTTACTTAACTGGCCTCTTATGAGCCTCACAATCCTAGGGAAGCAGGTTAAATGAAAGGTGAAGGATTAATGAGAATTTTTAATATGTTGTTTTTCAGTTATAAGACAGACTTTTTCCTGTGATTTTAATTTTACTGATGTAAATGATCGACAAAAAAAAATGCATCTCTCTTGATATCTTCCGTCCATTGGTTATTGGGAGTCTTTTAGGGTATCATTTCTGTTGCCTGAGGTATTCAAAATCTTCCATCTCATTGATTATCGTGGAAAGTAGAAAGAAACGAAGATTGAACACATGATGCAGCTAGAAAACCATGAACTTCTCTCTAAGAAATTTTGAATTTATTCTCTGACAATCACAGAACACACAAATTTTAAGTTCAAATTAAATAGGAAAGAAGGACACTTGGCTTCATTTAATAAAAAAAATAAATAAATAAAACTGTACATTCAAAAGGTTTGTGAGTCATCGTAGTGGTGTTTCTAAGAATAGCCGTCAGATGGCAGCAGCATAAGAAATTAGCTTAGTAGTTCTGTGAGAAAACTGCAGGTGGTGAGTTGCTGCAAAAAATCTAGAAATCGAATCAATTTTTTGGGGGGAAGATTTGTATATTCTCATCGAAAAAAAAATAATCTCTGAAATTTTCAATGACTGCAAATTATTCATGCAAGTTATAAAGTTCTTCTTTTTATTTCAGTTCCTTACATTGGAGCCCACATTATACGAATCTAATATTAAATTTCAGTTTTCGAGACTGGTTGCCATTAATGTTCTATTAATAACTTCTGAACCGGTGAATGAAACTTGACATGTATATTGGCGCCTAAGACACGATCTTACTTTCATTTTGAGGTATTTTCTGAGTAGATCCTTGCCAGGAAATTAGCGTGTGAAGACGAAAAATTCTCATGGGAAAGTTTTCTCATATCTGATTGTTGGATTTTAACCACTAATTTACACATGCTTTAAAAATCATTAAAATTAACTGATTCTTAAGAATGATAGACAAACCTCAATATCCTACAATTCCGGCGACCATATGAGCATAAAACCTACGCTTTTGTTTTTCTATTCTTTGCTATTCTCAAATTAGCCAAAGGATATTATTTATATATATATATCTTAAACTATTTAAAGAGCCTAGTGTAAGTATTTTAAAGGTAGGGTTTTTTTTTATTGTACTTTTTTGTATGGTTACTTATAAAAAATATTAAATTGGGAAGTACTACTGTATGTAATTGCCAAATAAAAACATGAATGTTTTCTTTAAGAGCAGGGTATAAAAATAATACCTACTTAAAATTTGTATTTTAAATGTTTATTTATTTAATCTATTTTTTTTTAATACTACACTTGATAATCTATCTCTTTTGATTCGTTTGAATGTTTTAAATTTATAGCCTGAAATCTGTCTCTAGCTACGACAGTCACAAAGACAAGTATTAAATATCGATAGCTGAATAATTGTCAATTCCAACAGCTGACACGAAAGATGACAGCTTCAATCTTATTGACTCGTTGAGATACGACACATCTCAAATCCAGAACAGTACAAAATCTCTTCATTGAGAGTCATAGGAAAAGTGAGGCCCAATTTAGAGTCGTCTTCATTTTATATTCGAAATATTGTGAATTAAGTAATTGTCAAATAAAAACATGAATGTTTTCGTTAAGAGCAGGGTATAAAAATAATACCTACTTAAAATTTGTATTTTAAATGTTTATTTATTTAATCTAATTTTTTTTAATACTACACTTGATAAGATAAAAAAATTAAAAATAATTTTGGGTACCGTCTACATGGTAATATCATATATAAACTTTTTCATCAATTAAACTGGGATAATTACAATAACCGAAAAATTGGAGACATAAAAAAAAACTTAATTGTCAATGTAATTAATAAAAATATAAAATTTATTACATAAGTATTAGTTACTAATCATATCACTTTCATTTTTTTTGTTTTGTTTTTTTGTTTTTGTTTTGTTTTTCTTTTTTGGGTGGAAAATGGTACTTTAGATTAAACTTTCAGATCCTATATTACAGGTGTACAGGTTATAAGTACACCTAAATAGGTCTGATAAACATTAAAAAAAAAAAAAAAAGTATTACATTTTAATAGACAAATATTAAAACTCTGCCTTCCTTTCTCCGAATCTTCCAAAATCCTCTTTATAACTCTTTAAATACATGATGAGTATTATTCCCAAAAAAATTTTAAATAAAACAATAAATACACAGTAAAAATAAAATATGAAAATTCATGTGCTGACATCCTCCAGCCTCAAATGAATTTCCTTAGCATAAAAGAAACATTGTGTGTTTCTTTTATGCTAAGGAAATTCATTTTAAGCCTAAAGTTGGTGGCTATTCTCAATAAAGCGTGAAACGGTCGTTCTGAGATGTGGTCTAGTAAACACTTGATCTCAATCATTGAGTTGGTAGGTTACGGATTAAAAAAATATGAGATTGACATAGCAGAAACGTTCTTCTTTATTGAACTTCATAGGCTAATAGGATTAGGTAACTGAATATTAGAAATATTCTTAATCCATTTTTCAGACCAAAATGAAAGTACAATACATTTTACTCAAAATCACAATAGAAAATTGGAACATCTCATCAACAAAGACTTAACAGCCGTTAAGAGATTCACAAGTGTGTACACCAGTATCCTGTCCTGAAATTCTGACAATTAAGAATCTAAATAATTTTTGTCGGAAAAATGGATTAAGAATATTTCTAATATTCAGTTACCTAACTTATCCTTACCTATCCTATGAAGTTCAATATTTAATATTAATGGGGTTCTTTCAATTATTACGTTCTTATTTATATTCTTATTTCTATATCTACATTTATATTCTTATTTCCTGTTACTTTATTTCTGTTACTTTATTTTACTGTATAATTTAAAAAAATTGAATACAAAATTCATAATTATCTAAATCAGTGACTGAGTTTGTTTGTCCCAAAATTACCACTCAAACCATAACAGCGGTGTTATTGGCATTTGTTTTAAAACTCCAGTAGAAAATCGATTATTAGTAATATTTATATTAATTTCCTTTCTTTATATTTAAAGGAAATTGAGGAAATTTAAGATGCTACTTAAAAGAAATTCACTGTTGCTAAAATGACACTTGGTGCCATCTGGGGAGGAAGAAAGACATTAACTTCTGAAGTACATCAGAATTAATTGTAATAAAACTATATTTCGTTTTCACGAAGTACTTCTCGAAAATACTACTTTGTGTAATGCTGCAGCCTAAATACAGTAGACTCACAAAATCAGTCTTATCCGGCCGTCACAGAACAGGACCACTGGCGTAAACGAAAGATCGATTAATCCGAAAACACATTCATTCCATTTCAGTGCTCTAAATTGAATAAAAAAAGTATTTATTCGTTTATTATTATAAAAAAAATATTATAAAAAAAGGAATATTCATGATATTAATAACGGATAATTAATAAATGAGACTTCAATTAAACGCATCGAACCTGCTCTAGTGAATAGAAAGAAATACAGAATGTCTGTAATTAAAGTTCACCTATTCTACCCACTCTACAGCAAAAACTACTTATCGGAATGGCACCAAATTTTCAGTACGTTGTAACGACGCCATGACATTCAATGAAAAACAAAATAGTTCCAAAATTCACCATCAAAGGGCGTGTATGCCGACCCTGACAATACAGTCACGTCACAATATGTTCAAAATGTTGACCATTATCATCTACTACCATCTGAAATCGGATGTTCAACTGTTGGTTACCTGGAAATGTTGAACACGTGATGTGATATGCTTGCTTTTAGATCTGCCAAGGTTGCTGTGTGGTCGCGATAAACCAGATCTTTAAAGATACCCCCACAACCAAAAATCGCATGGGGTGAGATACGATGAGCGTGCGAGCCACCAGTACTGAAGTGCCGGCTGATGACGCGGTCATCAGCGAAATGATTGCGGAGAACATGTTTAACATAATTGGCGATGTGTGGAGAGGCACCAACCTGCATGAACACTGTTGAATCAAGATACTGACGTTGTTGGAATGCTGGAATCACTGAAGTGGTTAGAAATGATGCATAACGATTGCCAGTAACGGAACAGGGAGTAGGACCTGTGCGCCCACGCTCTTCGATGGAAATGTACCTGGTCGGGCCCACAGAATGTTCCAAGAGCCATTCCGGGTCAACCTCGATCCGAGCTAAAAACTATAGCGCGAAGGTCTCTCGATGACACGGATCAGCAGGCAGCAGTTGTTGAACGTGAGAATTCTTGAAAGGATAGTAGCGCATAACGTTCCGAACACTTTTCTGGACCGTGGCAACAATTTAGGCTGGCCCAACGAAATGTGCAACGCGCCGGATATTGACCCTGGTCCTGACATTTGACATCCTGTCCACTTTGATCGTATTCAACCACCTGCGTGGCAATAGGCTTTCGTCCTCGTCCGGCTTTCACATTCAACTTATCACATTTCACATTTAACTTCTTCAAATTTCAGGATCATTCGCAGTCATTGAATCTCGTCGAAGACCTTTTAACGACTTAAACCTCCACAAAGCTGCTGGTGCAAATTCTGGTTTTGTGAAAACAATTTCACAAGTACACGCACGTTCTCGTAAACTTAACGTCATTTGGAGTTGAACACAAAATGCGAATGAAAATGCCTGTGAGGCTGTTACTGAAATAGTGATACGAGGGATGACATGCTAACGCAAATTTGTATTTCTGATACCACACACGCCTATAAACGCCCCCTGGTGGTGATTTTTGAAACTAATTTTTTTTTCAATGAATGTCTTTCTCAAGGTGTCATAACGACGTACTGCAAAATTTGGTGCCATTCCGATAAGTAGTTTTTGCTGAAGAGTGCGTGGAATAGGTGAACTTTAATTATAGACACTATACATGTAGTATGATTGAGACTGGACAAACCGAGTCCGGGATAAAACAGTGGACGGTCAAAGTGAGCGGATAAGATGGAATCAAAGCTTGTAATACATCCTTTATCCGTGGTTTTATGTTTAGCTGTTTGGATGCTTTGAATGGGATTTTGAATTTCTTTCCCACCATTCGCAGGACATGAAATTTAGAATAGTTGAAAATGAAAGATAATATGATGGCATTTAAGTAATTTCGACTGCAGGACGAAGGCGGGGTAACATATACATCAATTTTCATTTTAATAACAGTAAACTTGCACGAACTTTAAAAAAAGTACTTTAAGAATAGTAGTGCAATTACTTTAAATTCCGTAAGAATTTTGAAAACTTTGGTTTCTTTGCTGTAAAAAAAAGAAGGCTTTAATATTTTCTTTCCTTAAATTAACTTTTTGAAGAAATTAAAAACATAGTATTTAGTTTGGGTTCCGCAAGCTTCCCGTGTCTAAGTATAACACCGTCCCTGAACGAGCTATACGCTAATTCATTAATACGGGAATAGAACCTAAGAATGAAACTTGTAATGAAAGTGAGGGGGTGTTGATGATGACTGTAGTAAGGTTAATAGTCTTTAGCCTTTGCAGGGAAAGTTTTGAAATAGCATAAGTTCTCTCGTTTATCGTAACAGTCTGAATTACACTAAAATGGAACTACAGAAATAGTTAATTGCCATCACCCCTCCCCCTAATTTAATGGCGGCGGAATATAGCGCTACAGGCAACGAGTTTAATTCCATGGCTAAGTGGATTTGGCAATTCTGTTCATTAAACGTTAAAACTTCGTTGTACAACTTTGTAATACCAAATTGGAAAGTCTAGGCTGCTATTAAAAACAACTTTTCTTAAAATACACATTTGAAAATTAAAATTCTTGTCTTAGCAGGTAATTAATTTAGTGGTAAGAATTAATATAAGAAAATGTCTTGAAGAAATATTACAAATGATTTAAAACCTAATAAGTTTACAGCGATTTTTTTTTTTCACAGGTTCTACATTAATAAAATTTTCTCACAAAAAGAAATAATATTTAGCTTGGTTCATAGAGGATTCTAATATAATAACAGAGAGAAACCCTAAGGATTCTTCATTGGTCCAAGCTCGATCGAAAACTAATATATTTATAAATGTTAATTTACTTAGAATGTTGCTGTTGTTTTTGAATTTGTTATTTATTTCATTTTTAAAGGGATGTTTTTTAATAAAAATCTTAGCATAAAAATACATTTACTTTACATCAGATAGAAAAAAAAAAGTTTTAAAATGAAATTTTTTAAGTTGAAATATCCAACAAGAAGATAACCTGAAAATTATTTGTCTTACAAAGATTAAACTAATTCCTAAAACGTTGATCCCTGTTGATTTTTATATATCTGGGCGAAAGAAGCTAAGGACAGAAGATCACCAAAATAATTGGCATTCCAATTTACATGATTTTTCAAAAAGAAAAACATTATAAGAGTTCTCTGATATATATTCTTCTTTTTGATTAAGTTTTTACTTGTTCTTTCTTCTCAATTTTCGATATCTTCAAATGGCTTCTTATTTACTACTTTCCCTATTTCTATACATCAACACAACATTTAAATAATACGATTGAAAAAGGAAAGTACGTTTTTCTTTTGTGTGGGTTTCACGATTTTAATCACACAAACAAACAAATAAATAAATAAATAAATAATTAAATAAATAAATAAAGGATCTAAGGAGAGTAGTGTTTCACTTCTTTCAGGGACTTTTTATTTTTTTTCCTTTCCTTTTTTGATCAAGTTTTATAAGATGCCGGAATTGAAAGTTCTCACGCCAACTATATCTTCTCAATGTTTTTGAAGGTTGAAGAGATTTTGTTGTTCTAGAGCCCTAAATCATACATATAAATTTACTGCAAGAAGTTCTCCTGTATTACTTCTCACTATATTCTTTCTTCGTTTGTTATTCTCATATTACATACAAATAATCGAATCAGTTGATCGTCTGGAGAATACAATGACATTATCTACCTAAAACAACCCAAATTAAGGACAGTAAAACGTTTAGGAGTATAATTCGACGCAGTTTTACAAACGAAACTATGACGAACGTTGCATCGTAACAAAATTTTCCATTGCTGCATAAGAAAAAAATATTTTCTTTAAAATTTTCTTGTAAGTTCCTAAAACGGATATTGGCGCCATCTATTGGGGTAAATATCAATTTCTGCAAACTTTTCATACATTTATCTTGTAATTATCTTTTACGATCATTTAGGATGGTAAAGCGCATTATTTTAATTTTCACGAATAATGTAAGGTTTTATAATTACATTTATATAAAAAACATATTTCAATAGTAACATAAAAATAAGGTCACGTTAATTACAAAATCTAAGTATAGGAAAGATCTGGAAAATTTGAATAAATTACTTTTGTTTATTCTTAATAAAAAATAATCATAATGAAATCGTAATGAGTTGATTTGTAAAAAAAATAATAATTCATCTTATCTTCTTAGATGTTGTAGAAACATACAAATATAAAGACAAGGAGGGAATGATCTTATTTAATGATCTTAAAATAAAACCAAATATATGATTATTAATAAACCTCGAGGAAAATTCCTGAGAGAATGTGAATTTTGGTAAACTCCAGCGAATAGTAGAATTCAGTTTAACATATCTTGATTTAAAGTATTAGCTTGAAATTTTGTTTTCAAACGGATGAAATTTAATCTTATTAACTACAATTTTGTATCACTTTGTAATACAACATTATTAATAATAGCAATAATGCTCTCTTAAAAATCTACATAATTTGATACTTCAAAACAAAGATAGAAATGTATATTGTTAAGCTACAATCCCAGATTCAGATTCATTCTCTCCTAAAGGCTTTTTTCCATTGTTGTCTTGCTACAGCTATAATAAATATAGCAAGACAACAGTCTATATATAATAATAATATATATATAAATAGGTATTAATATATATAACAACAAGTTTAACGTGCGAACAAATTGACAATA
>JAFIDM010002131.1:56925131-56945468 GCA_023159025.1 Thereuonema tuberculata
TAATATTAACGAAGCTATGAATAAATGTAAAAATTTCAATTTTCTAACTTTTTTATAAGCTTATGTTTTAACAGCTTTTTTTTGCTCTTCAGGCTTTTTATTTTGAACTTACTATGTGTCAATGTACTGAAGTGTGTTTGAATACTGGACTGCCTATGTCTTACATTAAAATCTCAGCATACAAGGACAAATAGTATTGAACAGTAGTTCGCACTGATGGCCATAAATAAATTCATCAAAAAGTTTACATTTAATGTCTAGTTTTCTCAATATATATTAAACTGCAAAGTGATTCTTGGGAGAAATGCACAAAAGCCACCAAAAAACAAACAAAAATAAATTACTCTGCACTAAAACATGAAGTCCTCTTTCACAGCAACGGAAGTAACATCTTATGGACAACGTCCGATTTTTCGGCAGCCTTAACATCAAGAGAAAGCAGCTCGTATCACATTAACAGAGAGCTGGGAGAACCTTAGGTCCAACCTGAAAAAACAAATAACCAGTTTATTTGTGCCAATCAACGCCGGCGATGACACCAGCTCTTAAGCAGTTCATCATTTAAACCAGAATATACTGTAATTAACAGGATTTCTAAAATACACAAGTAATAAATAATAATATTAACTAGTTGTTAGTATGGGCTTTATCAACTTTAATTGCTGTTTTGTATAATAATAAATATGACTTTTCACCTCATCAACAAATTAAAACAATTTTTCTTTTCATTGATGCTGAGAATTATGAAATAGGAACTTTTTAGTTAAACAGTATTTTCACGATTTCCTCTATCGCTTTGCAATCAACTTTTCTTGGCGTTTAAGAAAAACTCTTTCAAACTGCAGATAAATTGAGATATCTATCTACATTAACCTGTTCTTTTAGGATTTAGCCTACATTATCATTTCATTTGCAATAAACTTTTTCCATTTCCCTTTTGATTTCACTGATAGGCCTCTGGCAATTCATCCAACTGTTCTTTATACATGGAAAACACAGATGACATCAGGACGATGGATGAGGCCCATCAAACTCCCATCAGCGTTCTACGGCGCTGAAATTGAGAGACGCAGGCAGCGGCGCTGTCTCCAATGCCTGATCTTCTTACTGCATTAGTAGGGCGACATGACAAACAGAATGGCTTGTATTTATAGCTCCCAAGGCTTCAACTCATCTACATTATAAAGGAGGAAAACCTGAGGGAACAAAGTAATCATTCGAACACAACTGAAAAACACTTTTGCACAACAGAGTATAACATCATTGGAGTATCTAAAGATACAAACATTTGTCTACAAAAATAACTTTATATAAAATTCAACGTAAAGTAATATATCGTAAAAAATTAATTCTAACAAATTCTAAAAAACAATAAAATAACAATAAAAAAAAATAGACGAATTTAAAATAGACTAAACTAGGAAATTATAATCTTTGTAATTAATATTAACATTATTATTAACTAAGAATAAATAAAAACATCTTTTGAATTCCCATAATTTATTTCCTTGTAAGATATTTTAAGTAAGTTATATTTGAATACAGAAGTATATAAATAACCTAACTAAAGTATATATAACCTTTTCACCATTTCTTAATTCTGCATTATTTTTCGTAATTTCCTATTACTACTGAGAACTTTCAGTATTTGAACTTCAATCTTAATACATACATTAATTTATTCCCAATACATTAATTTAACGAGACGAGAACTGTAGTATGATGCTGATTTAATTGTCACACTGTACACGTCTTAGTAGTGCAAGCTTCGAGTTTGAGTAACGGGTTTATCATTTGTTGGTGAATGTTTCAATTCCATTAAATTAATTGAATGTAGGTATTTTTGATGTCATAATTTGCAGATTTAAATGTTTCAGGCATAAAAAAGTTCACTGTAGAGCATAAACTAGAAAGCAGCAATTTCTTTAAAGACAATAAAAGAAAGTACAATAAATGATGATTCTAAAACTTTCTCAAATGTATGGATTTTTTTTTTCTATTTCGTTGTCTTAACAGATTTAACATTTGATTTTATCTTCATTATGTTAAATAACAATGGCTCATGCAATCATCCACTGTCAGCTGGTCCGATTGATCCGAGAAACGTCAGAGCCAATACCTTGAGATTGGTCCAGGAATTTGCGCACAGTTATTTCGCTTATACATATTTTTCTGATATCATAAATGTAAATCTTTATAAAAATTTAAAGAGGAAATAACTTATTTTATCTTCCTATAATTACTACCCTTACTGTTGTTTTCGTTGTAATGTATATCATCATAATTATATTTTAAATAATTATATTTTGACAATGTAATTTTATTATTTCATAACCGTTTTTAGAAATGTCACTCCTCATCCATCTTGCCAAAAAATTATATCTTATCTTTAGTTAACAGATATTTTTTAATTATTTATTTATTATTTTTTACATAAGTACATTTCAATACAAAACACAGCACCTGTTGACAGGGAAATTAACTTTCCTAACGGACCTATATTGTGGAATCAAGTAAATGAATCAAATAAATTACAATAAAAAAAAACTTAAAATTTTGGTTAGTATGTTTTAGTAACCTACTTCAAAGATTATTATTTACTTGCTATCAATTAAGCTATAATTATTATTTTCATGTATTAGGGAATTTGCGGATGTTTTGTAGATACAATATGGCGGCTGTGCTAACATGGATTGTAAAATCTGCCTTGCTCACGTCAACTATACCACAATCATGACTACAACCGGCGGCGACTTAACTTCCAAGCATTATAAGTGTTGAGTGACCGCATCACCGAAGAGAAGAAAGTATTCTTAACCAGCCCCTTGTGGGGGGGAGGCAATAGCTTAGGTTTAATCCTTTAATTGCATGGAAGCCCGTGGTTTCTTTCGTAAACATTTGGGATCTATAATATTTTTTAATTTCAATGCTAAACACTGAATCAGACAAACAAGGGAAGAAATGATACAGAAATTAAATATATATCTGAGCTTTCAACGGTGAGAGTTTGGGACGGCCGTTTCGTTCTTTTTGTGGACTCGTCAATTAAACTCACTCACCAGATGAAACGCTCAGATAATGCTATGACACTGAATCATAACGTTGTAAATATTTAATAGGACTTGATATTCCAATTCATGTTCAGTGGACATATCAACATATAGTTTAATAAACACGGAAATAATTTTTTAAACCTTACTTACGATCATTTTTATTATAAATTTAACTGTAATGAACTGCATACAATGAACTTTACAGACATTAAAAAAAATAGTGTTTAAATACTGAATGTTTTATTTCCTTAGAGCTGGTCTATTAATCTGATAGGTCATCTGATAGGCCATCCCAAGTTTGCAATAAACATTCAATATGATTTCTCTTGACTTTTCAAAGCTTTTCCTTCCAAAGGACGACAAAACAACCATGACTGCGAAAACAACGCACGATTGAACCGATTAAAATGCTTACTGCGCATCGTTTTGGGTTATTTTTTCAATCTATGATCTGATATTAATTCACATAATGTTATAAATATTACTTTTATATCGAATTCACTAAATAAAGTTATTATTAATACCTCAGTATTTATTTAGGTATTAACAACAAGTTTTTGCTCCAGGATTCTTTTTTGATACGCAATTACAAACCGTAGCGCACGCTCCTATCTCTGGCCATGCTTGGAAGTTAAGCCGTCGCCGACTTTAGTTAAATAGCTACTTCAATTCAGTACTCCGTGACACACTGCAGTATACTAGACAAAGATTTTACATCTGTCGACAATAGGTATCGGTGTGAGAAAAGCATAGGAAATTCTTCAAATTTTAGATAAAACTGAAAAACTACTAATGATAACAAAAAATCTTAAAATGTAAACATCAATAATTCAATTATTATGCAATTAATTTGCTTTGAATATCTCTGTATTGGATCAAGTATATGAATATCTGTTAATTTAAAACAATTAGGGAAAAACGTATTGGTTTTTCACTCTATTTAGATTCGTATTTCCTAATATTCTTTTTATTTTAATTATTTTGTTTAATTATATGCAATTATTGATCTTATTACTACTGTTAATAATTAATGAAATTAGATATTTTGTTGTTCCAGTATTTGGAAGTTTATTGTACAATTATCTGAATATTCGAATAGAAAACTCATGAAAAATCTATGTTTTTGATGTCTCGAGGGATATTGGTGGCGCCATCTCTTGATCATTTCTCTGAATAAATATTGTGTGTGTGTCAGTTGTTAAGCATTGTTGTGATCGCTTTTATCTCGCCAAGTCGGTTTTCATCGTCATGATCTGGGTATTTTTTACTGTTCCACAAATAAATCAACGTTTTTAATAAATTTTAGACTTGTAAAGATTTTTCCATCGAATATATTCTTACATATAAACATAATACAGGCTTTTATTATTTTTTTTCTGTGTTTCTGAATGTAAATTAACAACTGTTTTCTTTGGATTTTCTATGTAGCACCAACATGATTAAAGGGATATTCTTAACTTTGTGAAACTTTCTAATACAGATTTCATTAAACTCATAGCAAAGTTTTATACTGCAACTTTGCAATTCCAAATGGTTATGGTGCTATGTGTTCCATTGTATTATTGCAATTCCTTATGTGATTTATTCTAAAACGTGAAATAATGTATTACAAGTTTTGGGATATGTTAACACAGGATTTGTTGATAAATAGACATTTTTCGAGCATTAATTGCTGTCCAAACACCAGACATAATCAGAAGTCATGATCATAGGCCAGTGTTTTCATTTTCATCAGAAAGAGGAACTGTACAACTGAATCATGTTAGCCACACTGAATATTTACGAATGGATTACACAATTAGCGAACAGGCTTTTAGCAAAATGAATGAAAATTTATGAGTAGTGGTGTAATACAAGAGTTAATAGAGTTGCATTCTATTGGCCCGAAAACATTCCTTTATATTTACAAGCATATTTTTAATTAAAATGCTCACTTTGTTTCAATGTAAATATATTGAAAATTTTCGATAAATATTTTCCTTTCTGTAATAATTTGGAAACTTATTCTTATCTGAAACGTTGCATTAAGAATTTGCCGTAAGGAAGGAAAGAATTAAATATAAATCAATTATTATTACATTTTACAAATATTTTATTAAAACTTTAAAATTAAAGTTAATCAACAAGATACAAAGAGGCTTAGGCTTCATATGGATAAAAAGATAGGAAGTAATATATTTTCACGTACATGCAAGATAGCTAGCTACAACTGTATTGCGAAGGAGATCATCAAAATTTGAAGTAGTTGGGTTTGCCAACTGTTGAAAACCTGATGATCAACAATAACTGCACCAAAGAGCACTGATATTGCAGTATATGATTATTATGATTTCACAAGGGAACGACATTTTTGTTGCATTGATAAAAACACTTATCATCAACTAATTTGGGTGCGCTGATTTCATATCTGAAGTTAGTTTTTTTCTGTAAGCTACAGTTTTTTGCAATTCGTTTTTAACAATTTTTCATGTTAAGTAAAATTTTTGAGTTTGTCAGTATTTTATTTCAACTTACTAATGTGGGATATTATCTTAATCACTTTCGTGGTGATGATATAAGTCATGTAAACACAAAAACATACAATGGCATACAATTAAGCACACAGTTTTGAAATGAAATGGAATAAAAACACTTATTTTTAGCATAATTGTGACATAAAACATAGATAAATACAAACATATAATTTTCTTAACAATAGCATTGAAATATATATACAGATTGAAGATATTAATGAACTAATGCGGTGACGTAACATAGTGGGCCTGCAAATTCAATCAGGCATAAATTTTAACTTGTAGCTCTTGCGTTTGTGGACTTGCTCAGGGTATTCCCGTTTTATGCTCCAGCAGTAGTCTGCCATCATATGCCTGTCCCATCGCCCTGGATAACGAGTTTCCATTGTCTTCAGGTCTTTATCGAATCGTTCCCCCTTCTCATCGCTAATAGCCCCAATGTTTTCGGGAAATTCATCAAGGTGGCTGTTAAGGAAGTGCATCTTAATACTCATGTTGCATCCAAGATCACGAAAATATTTTAGCATCCTTTGAACCAGAAACACATAGTTGCCTGCCTTCTTGTTACCAAGGAAATTCTTAATAACTGCTACAAAAGACATCCATGCTGCTCTCTCCTTTTGATCCATCTTCCTGACAAATTCCTCATCACGTGTAAGGGATCGAACGTGAGGATCATCAAACACGCAAGCTTTTATTTTCTCGAATGACAAATCAGGAAAAGCAGAAACAATTTGTTGAAAACATTCACTTTCAGTATTCAGAGCCTTTACGATTTGCTTCATCAAGCCAAGCTTGATATGAAGCGGGGGAAAAATTATTCTGTCTCGACTGACAATAGGTTCATTCACAATATTTGGCATCCCCACTTCAAGAGTTTTGCGTTCGGGCCACTCCCTCTGTGTCCAGTGTTTCTCTCGAGCACGGCTATCCCACATGCACAGGTAGCAAGGGTACTTCGTGAAACCTTTCTGTTGTCCAAGGAGGAAGTTTACCATTTTAAGATCCATACAAATTATCCAGTTATGGTCAAAATATTTTGGTAGGTTCATCGTTGATTTTATGTCATTGTATTCTTCTTTCAAATGAACTGAATGATGAATTGGAACTGCTCCGTAAATATTCCCATTGTGCAGTAAAACACATTTGAGACTATGCTTACAGACTAGACTAATTACGAGAAAACAAATTTAATATTTAGAATCAACAATACCAGAATACATAGTAGTAGATATCCGTTACTTGGGCGTAAAAACCAAATCTTTAATTACATATTGCATGAAACCTAGAGCATGCACAGAAAACTGACTTCATATTTGGAATCAACAATGTGAAAATACATAGAAACAGTTGAAAAATTTCATGCAACAGACAAAAAGTTTTTTTTTTTGTTCCCCTGTTCATTTATCATAATGGCAGTTTATTGCATTGATATAAGTCCCTTTAGCTCCAGTTTCGATTAAAATCAATACGAAGATCATATTTCTTGTCCTTTATTTACTATCTAAATCAGATTAAGTAGAGGAGCGAAGCGAGTCTCTCCATGCCAACTCGATCACTTTTTGTGAACCGTTTTATTCAAAATCTATAGTAGCTAGAAGTACGAAATTTTGCATGCCCACATAGAAATCCATGTAGAAGTGCATAATCATATTTTCAACACTTAAAACTGTAAATTTTGTAAGAATTATTAGTTATTAAAAACTATAAAAAAGCCAAGAAAGGCCATACAAAAGCGCTTTTAGTTCTGAAACCGAAACAAATATTTGTAATTTGTAATAATCCTACAGCGTCTAATCTACAAATATATCATTTGAATAAAAATGCACTTTAATATAATATTTCATCGTTTTTGTAATAAGGACAGATCCAAATAAAACCAAGATTTATCTTTGAAAAAAAAAACAAAACGATTTATTATAAAAAAAAAAAAAAGAAATTGTCAACTTCTGACTAACTGAAAATTAAAACGATCTTTAGAAACAATTTTTAAAAACTTTTTTTGTAATATATTTTTTTGAAACTTATTACTATAAACGAGACGTATTACACCTTAAAAAAATATTTATTTCTTTTATTTAAAACAAGCCTAAAAATAATACAAATAAGCAAGAAACTCTAGGTTTTAGCAACAAAAACGATAATCTTACTTTTTTCGCTATGTTCCGAAACACTGTGGTTAAAATTAAACTTGGAAAAAGTCTTAAGTGCCAATGGTTTTGAAACCGGAACAAAAATTTAAGAAAATTCCAATAATCATAAGCGTCATAGAATTGGTCACTTTTAAATACCTTCAATCTTAACATTAATTATGCAAATTTTCAGGCGTGATTGTGACAATGCGCTACTTCATTCAAAGCCCGGCTTTTTACTAGTGTAGATAATATATTTTCTAAGTATCGAGGTAATTAGACTTTAGTAGTACTACGAAGTACATTACCTTTAAAAGTTTTGGTAGCTTTTTTGATATTAGCTTCATTTATTCTAATAGTGAAAAGCGATCTTTCTCTTAAAAACTTAAACTTACATTAGTTGAAATGTAGTTTGTGAGTTATTGTGACAGACACAGACATATGTACTTCTATTTAAAATTGCAATCTAGAACTTCTTTTGTAGTGCCACTTTCTGTTTCATTTTCATTTTAAGAGATTATACAAACGATAGATTAAAAAATAAAACACTTGAAAAAGTTAGTAATCAGTGACTACAAAAATCTTTTATTTCATGTTTTTAAATTTTCTTAATTCCTTAAACCTTAGATTTAAAAATGAAGAGGCCAACGCACATCAATAATTGTTAAATTTTAAGACATTAAAAAATATATTTAAGCAACAGTTTCAACTCACCTGCGAAAAACCTTGTATTTTGATAAAAAAAAAATTCATTTGAATGTAAAATAAGTTCAATAAACCTTAAAGACTACTTTCCTTAAAGTATTTCTTAAAATTTCTTTATTTTTTTATTTATTTTTTTTTCTATTTTTTTTTCTTGTAAGTTGTAAAAACGACCAAAAAAAGTATATATTTATATTCAAACTATAAAATTTATTGAATACAAATTTTTGATTTCTGTATTGTACGGGAAAAAAAGAAATTAAATCCTCATAATTTACATAAAATAATTACATTAATTTTAATCGAATAAAACCACTCGGAATGGATTAAGGACGTAACATTCATTATTAAGACAATAAGAGATTAACAGCAATTAGATAGAAATCCAGGTCTACATTTAATGATTTTCTACGGGAATTTTTTTTTTATGGATTTCTAGTGGTAATTTCTCGACAAGAACTCACTGGGAAAAGATTTCTGAAAATAAAAGTTAGATAGTTCCCATTCCTCCAATATGCATAGCAATCCATCTATTCAAAGAAGATCTATTCATCTATTCAAAAGCTAATTGACTGAGGGTGGAGAGGGAGACACACAAATACATATTGATTTGTTGAACTTCATTTTCATATTGAAAAATATCTCTCTCGGTGTTTTAGTCTTACGACTAGTTCGCTCCCATGATAATCGCTGTCCAACTCTCATGATCTTCAATCCAGCATAGGATGCACAGCCAGCTTCTCTCTGCATCAACCCGATAAGCATGTTTCTTGACGTTCCACTAGGTCTCTTCCCGGGGATGTTTCCGTCCACCATGTCGACCAGTATATCTCAGTGACATATTGCGTGGCCAGTTCATCGCCACTTGCGTGTTCTAATCGTCGCCATTAAAGAGTGTGTCTCACTTACTCTCTGCAGCACCTCTTCATTTGAAATCCGGTCTACCCAGCTCACTCGTTCCATCCGTCAGTATCACATCTCGAGAGCTTCTAATCATTTGGTGTCTAATTTGTTTATTTTAAGTCCTTCACATATCGTATAGATAAGGACTGGCCAAATATAAGTTATTAGTATTCTCTTGCGTAAGTAAAAGCGGCATTGCTCGGCTGTACAGCAATTCACTCTTTTCAACGAACACTTTCTCTGTCAACGCAATTCTAGATCGAATCTCCGGTGTGCATAACTTGATATAAGCTGCCCTAAGTATAAGAAGAACTCGATTCTTTCCACCTGTTTACCATCAATGAAAAGGCTAAATTCCCGTGGTTGTCTTGATATTACCATGCATTTGTTCTTCTGCACGTTAATATTCATACCTGTCTGCTGAGCTTCATCATACACGCTAAGATTCCTGGACAGCCTGCCAAAATCGTCTGATCGTCGGCGAATTTTGTTGCTTGTAGTCGTCTTCCATCGACTATCACTCCGCCTATCTCATTGTCACGGAAAGCAATTTTCGCAATCATTTCACCGAACATATTGAACAGATAGAGTAACAAACGGCAACCCTGTCTCATAACTTTCTCAATTCGAGTTGTCTTGGTTATGTCATCTCCAACTTTGATCATCGCTAATTGCTGGTGATACAAATAAAAAAATCACTCTTATGGTACTTTTAGGTATACCAATTTGTTCAAGCAATAGGAAAAGCTTCTGCACTCCAATCTGTCAAAGGCCTTTTCGTAATCAACAAAACAAACGTAGAGGCATCGTCCCGTAGCCAGCATCGTCACCCAGCCCCCGCAGACTTTGTATGGCATCTCGTGTCCTTAGCCCACGTCGAAACCTACATTCAGAATCATTTACATATTAATCCGCAACACGCTGAATGCGTTTTTTCAACAATACACAGACTGATTTTTAGACACATGGGTTACAAGCTGATAGTTCTGTAGTCTTTGCATTGGTCGAAACTGTCTTTTTAGGAATGGGATGGATATCGTAGTACAATGTTCGGTCAGTCAACGGCCCCTCCCGGTAGATTTTCTTCGTTAGCTCAGACACTTCTGCACGCTTTCATCGCACGCCACTATCAGTTCTACCGGTATGTTGTCACATCCAGAAGCTCTCTTTATATTCATGCTTCCATATTGAATCGTCAAAATCTTCCATTGTGTCAATTTGCCACCAACATGATGTATCTTGTTTGTAGGGCGTTTCTACGTAGGACCGCCAGGTTTCTTCTTTATCTGCCTTTTCAATAGCTGGCTCACCATTTTCTTTCAAAATCTTTCCTCGGAGACGATTTAATGATCTTGTAAGCTAAATCCAGCCGCCCACGTTGTTCGAGCTCTTCGATTTGCTGGCATTGTTCTTCCCACCATTTTTCTTTTGCTTGCTTGCAATCCCATTGGATTTCGTTGCTCAATGCCCGAAATTGTGCTTGATCCGAGTCATTTGTTGAAGATTTTAACTTCCTCTTTTCTTCTATTTTGCATAGTATATCATTTGTTATCCATGGTCTGATACGTTAACAATATAAAACAGAATAAATTTTTGAATCACTCCACTGAAACTGAAATTTTGGCAAGGAAATTTCAACAAATAAATATTCTTTGGATGTTTTCCAGAAATTTTTGAAAGATACAAAATTTTTCCAGGTTCTGTAATCATCGAAGAATGAATAAATGTTTAGAATATTCTTCTTCATATTTCTACGAAGAAACCCGGATTTTGTTTTATAAATTGGTATAAAATGTGTATGAAGCACATGATCTATTCATGGCTTCAGTTTACGGTATCTTAGAATTTCTAAGATAAATAAAAAAATTACAAATTTTTTAGAAAAATAACATTTTCCTTGATTTCATTTTTTTTATTTACTTTGTATGCAGCATTTCTCATTAAGGAAGAATTTTTTTTTATTATCAGAAATTCGTAGATAATAAAAAAAAATTCTTCCTTAATTCCTTTTGTAATACAGTACAACCTCATTATAACGGACTAATAGGGGCTGAAGGTTGTCCGTTTTAATGAAAGTCCGGTTTATAACAAATAATTCATATAGAGGTGTAATGCAGCAGGGTGTACATCAATGAAAGTACAATAGTTAGCTATAAAAAGTGTTTATTATATACCAAATAAAAAACAGCCTTCAACATAATAGGTTGAATTGAAAAAGATGTGTACGTACACACTGCATTAATCTTTAGAACAAGAAGGTCCTTGTTCATTTTGATTGCTTACATTCATTGGTTTGAAAAAATAATTTATTTTCTGCTGGGTTTGTTCGATCGATGTTTAATCGCTTGCTTAGAAATGTAAAACTCGTCAGATAAAAATTAGCATTCTTTATTATTATTATAATTTTTTTTAAAACTGTCCGTTATAAGCGATGTCCGTTATAATAGGGTCCGTTATAATGAAGTTCTACTGTATATATGTACTGTATGAGCACTTCTTATGACTCCCTTTCTTTCCCGGTTTGTAAATGCATTGATATGGATTTTCTGAATTGTCATGAACTCTGAACTCTGAATGCTGTCTTGAAGTTGTGATTACTTCTTTCTGAATCACCCTGTATATATCACTATCACATTCTTTATAAATGATTTGCTAAATAATATTTGGCATTTTTTTTTCATATTTGAGAACGTTTAGTTTTATCATTTTTGTTAATTAAATAATCGGAAATCACTATTTAAGGTAGTAGTATTATAATAAAGAAATTTGACAGTTAAAAAAGAACTCATAATACACTGTTAGAAAAGAATGATCATGTGATTTTTCGATTTTACGTTGAAACTCTTTTAAATTATAGAGAAGGGAGAAAAAGTATCACGAAGTTACAGAATTGTAACTTATGAGTTTCATATAGTAAACTATGGAACTAAAAGTTGTTGCACTGAGATAAAGATTTATTAAGCAAAAAAAAAAAAATTAAAGCAATTCTTTATTGGGCAAAAAAAACGTGAAAGGCTCCATGAGTGTTA
Organism: Thereuonema tuberculata; assembly: GCA_023159025.1. Classification (NCBI taxonomy): domain Eukaryota; kingdom Metazoa; phylum Arthropoda; class Chilopoda; order Scutigeromorpha; family Scutigeridae; genus Thereuonema; species Thereuonema tuberculata. The sequence continues at coordinate 56,937,464 of JAFIDM010002131.1, forward strand.
AGAGAAAATACGGTGTTTTCCTTTTTTATTTGAAACTTAAAGTGCATATATTTTTTTTTTTCCCCCATGAAAGAGGAACTATTTTATTTCGTCATCATTAACTAATAGCTAAGTTCGTAAGTAAAGTTTAAAAGAGAATCCATCAAAAAAAAAAACATAAAATATCCCCAAGGATATTAAAAAGCAACGGATTTGCATTTTTTCAGTCTACTTTCCTAGGACACTGAGACTTACCACATCTTTTATGTATCGCGAACTTCCTGAAACATGGTATGCAAATTCGAGGACTTAGAGATTATCTAACTTTTATGTTTGTAATCAGTTCTCAAAGGATACTTGCCAAGAAATTAATACAGATTTCCTGTAGTAAAGCATTAATGCAAGCAAGTAACTTTGTATTTTTTTCTGTTAATACTTCATTCTCTTAAACAATGAATATTAAATCCTTAATTCATTGAGGGTGATTTCGTACAATTAACTATGAAAATTAGTCCGAATTAGACAATTTAAATAAATAAATGCAAATTTAATTAATTTTTTTTTCCGAAAATGGAAAATTTGCTGTGTTGAATTCAGTAAATATTGCCATTAATATTGTCTTGATTTTGTCCTTTTCGTGGTTCAAAAAAAAACCGTTTCACGAAGTAACATTTGAAGGACAGTAAGCTTCAAGTTCATTCTAACATTTTGTTGTTACCTTTATTCAGAGCTTTCGAATAACAGTAGCTACTCTGGTTGTTCTGTATAATAAGAAAGAAAGTTCAGACATCAGCCTATGCATCCACGCTGACAAGAATAAGGTGAAAAAATCCCTATAGATTAGTGATGGGATAAACAAAATGCAATATAAGCTTAAAATATTCAGTATAAAGGGGAAAATATCACACTTTCAAAGTGAAAAAAAAAACAAACGGGAAGTAGCAAATTATCCAGTAAGAAATGATGGAAGATGGTATTAGAATAAGAGCCCGGCGCAAGAACCCTACAGCTCCAAATTACAAAAGTTTTCAGGAAAGAGAAAAAAATTAAAAGCAAAATTAAATTTATTAATATAAACAAAGAAGGTTAGTTCACTTTAGAAACAGTAGTAAAATAAATGTTTATATTTATAAGTTTATATTTTTTTGTTTTAGTTGACTCCTCTCAGTAATCCCCTGGAGATGTCTATTCCAACAGTTCTTGCGCTGTGCTGTTCAATTGATTTCACATTTTTATAGTTAAAACCAAAACCAAGCGATCACGGATACTTTGCAATCTTTTTTTTTTTTGCAGTCCCCGGGCACTTTTGCTTTTCGCCTCAACAAAGGACAGAAGCTGTGAATTATTTAGCCGAAAAATCGTTATCCCGGGAACATCCTAGAGGGCAGTTCAGATTATATCCTAGAAACAGACAAAACACAAGAAGAAATCACATCCAAGCCGGTGCCGGGATTCGAACCCAGAGTCAGACACGTTAGCATAATGACAACCTGTTGCCTTCATCACAATGTTGAGTAATGAGCACGCAAAACTCATTTATTGAAACCGCGTAATTCAAGAATCAAGTACAATTTCCATCACAGTCTCCTCGGTACACAATTGGCATTCAAATAGACTTTCAGGGGAGTTGCTGCCGTCAGTGCACTCCTAGTGGAAATGATGCTCGCATTGAGTTACTTAGTATGTCTAGATTCTATTTTGTACTATTCGGGCGACCAGTTGCTATCTTTAACCGGAAATAGCCCCATTTGGTCGATGGTGTCATATTCGTTCTCAGCATAATCGATTCAATATAAATATACCCAATTTTATCCACTTACCACTATTTTGGTAGTTACCCATTTTCAGAAACCACCCAAAACTCTAGGCTTTGGAGAGACCAACGAGAAATGATTCGTAGAGCTCATACTCCAGCTTTTGTCTGTGGAGGTTTCTATGCAAACACACAAGCACAGGAACTCTATTAGTTCCTCCTAAAAATTATGCTAAAAATTTATGAATTTTTCAAAGTATGCAATAGTGTCAATTGTAGGACAGAAAAGGCTAAACAAATTCATGGGTATAAAATTTATAAGAAAAATTAGAAAAAGGCAGTGTAACACGTAGAAGATGATAGTGAATTGAGCCGTTGATTTTGAAAGTGGGGCAAGTCCGTATTAAGTTATTGTTGGATAATTAATGGTTAGGGTTTGAACAAACAATTAATATCATTGACCAAAATAAATTACTAGTAAAAAATTTACACTGTTATTTATAGATATAACGAGCTGTACCCGGCATGCGTTGCAATGCCACTCAAAGAAAGAAAGGGCTCGTGAGAAGGGGCCGTAAATATAAGGTCCCAGTGTCGATCGGGGGTGGGACACTTAGGCCCTTGTGTCGCCATCCCCACCCAAGTGTGGTGGACCTGTCCCCCATAGGAGAGCGAATTTTTCTCTTTTTCCAATTGACTTATGGGGCCCCGAGAAGGGGCCCTAAATATAAGGTCCCGGTGTCGATCGCGGGTGGGACACTTAGGTCCTTGTGTCGCCATCCCCCCACCCAAGTGTGGTGTCCCTGCCCACATAGAACAGTGAAGTTTTCCCCTTTTGCAATTGACTTGGGGGGGGGGCGAGAAAGGGCCCTAAATATAAGGTCCCGATGTCGATCGGGGTTGGGACACTTAGGCCCTTGTGTCGCATCCCCCCCACCCAAATGTGGTGTCCCTGCCTCCCATAGGAAAGCGAATTTTTCCTTATTTGCAATTGACTTGGGGGGCCCGAGAAGGGGCCCTAAACATAAGGTCCCGGTGTCGGTCGGGGGTGGGACACTTCAGCCTTTGTGTTGGCTTCCTCCCACCCAAGTGTGGTGTCCCTGCCCCAAATAGGAGAGCGAATTTTTCCCTTGTTTGCAATTGACTTGGGGGGCCCGAGAAGGGGCCCTAAACATAAGGTCCCGGTGTCGGTCGGGGGTGGGACACTTCAGCCTTTGTGTTGGCTTCCTCCCACCCAAGTGTGGTGTCCCTGCCCCAAATAGGAGAGCGAATTTTTCCCTTGTTTGCAATTGACTTGGGGGGCCCGAGAAGGGGCCCTAAATATAAGGTCCCGGTGTCGATCGGGGGTGGGACACTTAGGCCCATGTGTCGCCATCCCCCTACCCAAGTGGGGTGTCCCTGCCCCCCATAGGAGAGCGAATTTTTCCTTATTTGCAATTGACTTGGGGGCCCGAGAAGGGGCCCTAAATATAGGGTCCCGGTGTCGGTCGGGGTGGGACACTTCAGCCTTTGTGTTGGCTTCCTCCCACCCAAGTGTGGTGTCCCTCCCCCATAGGAGAGCGAATTTTTCACTTTACACAATATTTGTGTAGTTCTTATTTTCACCACCAGGTGGATATTGGGTTTTTCAGGGCTTTTACCCCTTTTCAACCCCTTTGGGTTGAAAAGGGTAGCCTATCTTTTCCGCAGTGTCCTAAAGAGTAATTCTGCAATGTTTGGTCCAGATAGGTGGACAAAGAAACAAAGAGACAAAGAAAGAAAGAAAGAAAGATACATTCATTTTTATATATATAGATTGTGAATTGATTAAAAACAGAAATTTTAAGTTAATTTCTAATGAAAATTAGCTGTAACACTTTTTTTTTAACAAAATGGACTTGCCCTACTTTCAAAATCAACGGCTTAATTGTAGGTGGACTCTTCTCAAATGCGTCAATGAGTTATTGGACAATTGAGCATCCCTAATTAAGTTAATTAATAATGTGATTAATTTTTTAGGTTTTATTCTAAGATCTAATTTTATGTTCGTTAAAGTCGAGGTATTATAGTATTATTTTATTTAATATTTATTAATGTTATTCAAATCTATTTTATTTAAATGTTTGCCAACAACATCAGCAAAATTTATTAGTGAATCAATAAATTCATTTATTAATAACTTATAGTTAATTGGAAAAACATTTTGTATATGTTTGAACATACAGTATATGTATATGAAAGAGTTCAGTTTGTTTAATGTATATAAATAATGAGTTTTCCAAGTAAAATTTTCATTGATATATAAATTTGGATATTTATTTGTGCTTATGATTTCCATACTTTCACAATCAAATGATTGCAACTTTGAGTTACTGTCTTTTTTGAAGTTATGATTAATTTAATTAAATAATTTGAATGAAGATATTTATTTATAGTTTTAATTAGCATTAATACAGTCTGTTTATGAATGGCAGAGTTACCACTTCGGGACGATTTTACTCCGCAGAGCGGTGATACGCTGAGATGGATACTTTCCTAAGAAATTCTTTTGGACATTTTCGCTTTTAAGAAAAAAATAACGAGGTGTATTTTTGCAATAGTATTTATTCTTTCCATAATTCTTTCCCGAAAAGCGCAAATAGAACGCAGCTACTAGTAAACTAACACTGATAAAAAGTAAACATCCCATTTTCCTCGCCCCTATTTGGAAGAAATCGAAGGAGACCTGACGCATGCGCAAAAGCGCTGAAGGCTCTCGTAAACGAAAACGGACTGTAATTGTTTTTTGGATACTTATTTTCATTTTGTTTTAATGTGTCCACTTAATCAGTTGGACACACGTGGGATAAAAATAGATATTTATCAAAATGATGAATCCCAATAAAATACATGAATCTAAAATACGTAGGTATTTTGTCGTCAGATTAAAAGCATAAAATACAGAGGTTTCACAACAAAATACCTAAATATTTTAGATTCAATTTTTTTTTGGGATTTCATCATTTGAAGGTTTTAATCAGTTGATTAACATCTTTTTGTATATTTTGTTCTACTATATTACAGTTTTCGTTTATATTTATCAATATGAAATCATATAATTAGAATAGATTTTTGAGATAGTTAAGTACATTATGAATGAAAGGTCCCAAATTTGAGCTTGTGGAATTTCTGTTTTTAATTTGTAAAATATGTCAAGTTTTTAATTTAAGTTTGAATGGATTTGTTAATCGTTCTAATGAAAAAGCCCAGGAATTTCTCTAGGTTTCCTATCTTCGGGAAATCCAGGGTATTCTTTTCGTGATTAGCCAAATCTAGATAAATAATTTAACCAAATAAATAAATTCATAGTCTTCTTTCATTTGTATTCATGTTGCTTTTTTTTTTTTAAATTAAGTACAAAATAACTCTTCATTTTTCTGCAACACCAGCATGGCATCTGATCAACATCTCCAGCATTCCGGATTAGGATGCTCTACTATAAATTGAATAGTAACTATCGACTACAATAGAACCTTAACTAGTAACGCCACCTGGTACTGATAAATAAATAAATTAAATAATTCTAGGGAAGCAGGAGAAATAGGTCTTAGGACAAGTAATACCGATTTTCCTTTGAATAATAAATACGCTACATATCAAGGACATCGGTCATGTGAGCTGATATGGACGATAAAAAAAGGAAAGCGATCTTTTACATGATAATACTGGAAATCAGCAGCTAATTTTTAAATATCGGGTTATCCGTAAAAGATACCAAACATTGTGTACGCCGGTCAGATAATTGCCAAGATCTCACAGGTATTCATTTTTAGAACAGTTTTTCCTCCTGTATTTTGGCCAGAATTGTTATTTTGTCATCTGCGAAATACTATGCTTAGATATCAAACGCATAGACGGGAATGATCATGCAGCCATGGGAGGGGTGTGAATTATGATGAACATTTGGAGAAAAAAAATAACCATTCTGTTTTTAGAGTTGGAATGTAAATAACCAACTGTTTCAGTGAGGGATTTCGGAGGTATTTTCCGAGGGGATTGGAGTAAGGGTGGCGTTGGAGACTAAAGTAATAGTATTCATGTTTCAAGTTAGATCAAAAATAAACGACATACCAAATTTTAAAGAAATCCGTCCAGTTCTTTTAGCGTGGTGAACATACAAATAGAGAAACAAAGAAGAAAAATGTTCAAATGGAATAGTAAGATTTCGCATTTTCAATCAATTACATTTATTTTTTTATCAAACAAATGAACAAATAATTGAAATAGGCTACTCTTCCTTTTTAAGATGAAAGAATTCTAGAAACAATCATTCATGCATTAATAACTTATACCTTAAAGGTAGTTTCAGATTAAAATTAATAATTGACTAAATTCACAAACAATTTCTTTTGCATTTTGGGTGTTGATGGTTTTTGTTTTTTTGGGGAAAAAAAATCGGAAGAAAATGCTCTTTCTACAGGATTTACAGAAACGGTAAGATAGCGCCATCTATTGGTTATTACTATTATTATTCTTCACTTGATTTTCATGTTTTAATTGACATAGATTTTATATTTTTTTCCCCCACTACTTTCGTTTTTGTTAGGTCTTTTTTTTTCCAGGTAAAAAACAAAAACAAAAAAAAAACTATTAACTTCACGTCAATCTTATCACAGCCAACAGAAGACATTGGCTTCCTTTTTTTTTAATTCCTTCATTTTGTTTTCCTTTTTGATGTTTCTTATTTGGGAGTTTGCATTTATAGTTAGCTTCTTTTTTTTTTTTTAAGAATTTGTTATTTCTTAGGGATCAAATGACGATTGCTACCAAACCGGAAACAGTTCTTTCCAAAATGACACAAGGAATATGAAAACACCCAAGTCCGTATCTATTATTTATTAATTATTTAAAAAAAAATGCGAAATATATAAATTAACTTTGTCTTGTAAATTATTGTAATTAATCAAGATTATGTTTATCTTCTGGCCTATTTTAATTTCAGTGAATTACTTAATTAAAGCATTTTAATTGCAATTTCTAGAACAAAAAAACAAAAAAACAGCTAAAAAAAATATGTAGAAAATGTAAGGAAAACGTAAAGAGCCACGAATCGAACCATTAAAAATACATTCTTATTCAAACTTCAAATTACCTGATAAAAATATTCACTTGACATTCTCTTCTCAATTTATCTTCGAATTTATTTATTTATTTATTAAAGTTAAAGTAACCCACTATAGGCCGTAACAGGCCTTTGGGGTGGCTGGAGGTAAGGCTCCCAGCACAAGCAAGCCAACGGGACGAAGTTGGGGCCGTTGGGCCAGCCCGACGCCCGCCCGCCTTTAACTTACGGGTTTATTTATTTATTTATTTATTTATTTATTTATTTATTTATTTAATTTTGTATTCTTGATTTTTGATAGTAAAGCAATGTATTTTCTTATTTTATTCGTTTGCAATTTATTTTTTTTAATGAATTTGTAGTTTTGCTTATTTCCTTATGGTATATATTCCAAAGTTGACATGTCAAATACATGTTTAGAATTTCTTATTTTTTTTGAGTAGCTACGAATAAAAATATTAAAAAAAAAAAAAAAATTAAATCAACGAATTTGAATCAACCAATTGTTTGTTTCTTTGTCTTATTTTCATTTTTCTCACTTTCTGCATCAGCTGTTTTCTTTTATTTAGTTACAGACAATTTTCATTCTCTTTAAAATACATCGAAACAATTACTTTCGTTGTAAACTAAAACGCTAAACCTTATGGACTCGCCCTAAAAAACGGCTGTTCCATCCTTTCCTCCAATCTACGTAGAGAAATCGAAACCGAAAATTAACTTCAGTTTCGTTAAAACATTTTGTTAAAAAAATTGTCAGTTTAATGAAAGCAAACTAATATTGAAAAAAAAAAAAGTCAAGATATTAAATTTTGTAATTTTTTGTAGATTAACTAGAAATTAATACAAATATACTAAATAGACAGAAAACAAATTTAGGATGCCTGCTAGATCAGATATGAAATTATCAAAAGCCTTTAGAATATTGTTACCGTTCGATTTGGTCACTCCCCCGCGTCCAGAATCGCCTCGTCCAACCCGGCTCCCCTGTTCGAAGTTAACCAGACCGGAGGTTGGAACGAGGCAGCTGACGGCCTTAAAACCAGCAGCAGAGCTGTGGAAAGGGAGTCAGCCGGGTGGCAGGAGCCACAACACTATCTCCAGCCCCGGAGATAAGCAAGGACAGTCTGGCAGTCAGCCAGGTGGCACAGGCCACAACACTATCTCCAGCCCCGGAGATAAGAGAAGGAAGTCTG
>JAFIDM010002131.1:56945771-56966113 GCA_023159025.1 Thereuonema tuberculata
CGGGGACGATAGTCCTCACCCGCACTCCGAAGAGGGACTCCGGTAAAAGCAAACCGTAGCCGAAGAAGAGAAGCCAATTGCGGGGAAGATAGTCCTCACCCGCACTCCGAAGAGGGACTCCGGATAAGTCAATCCGAAGTCGACGTGGAAGCCAGCAGGACCGGCCCGATCATAGAAGCCATCAGGACCGGCCCGAACGGAGAAGACAGCAGGACCGGCCCGATCATAGAAGCCAACAGGTCCGGCCCGAACGGAGAAGTCAACAGGACCGGCCCGAACGTGGAAGCCATCAGGACCGGCCCGAACGTGGAAGGCAAACAGGACCGGCCCGAAAGGAGAAGTCACCAGTCTCGATCGATTCCTCAGTTCATCATTTGTGAGACCTGTATTGATAGCATTATCCTTTACTGAATAAATTCTCTGATTTATTTTAAAACTTGCTCTTGTCGCATTCAATCCCCCAGCGCCACCGAACCCAGCCAAAAAGTTCGGTAGCAATATTACTAGAAACTATTTTCAAGTTAAAATAGACATGCAAAAAATACAAATATTTACATGAACGAAATATTCACTCCTAGAATTCATTGGAAGGTGAAATTTATTCATCTGGGAAGGAAAGAGAGAAAAAGCATACATCTATTTTCATTAAAAATGAAAATTAAGATTTCTGGAAAGTTTATGAAGATTGTAGGTATAAAATAAATTATTTGATAAATTAGGTTCTTCTTATCTATGTCGAGTGTGTTGTAGATCTACACAGAAATAGTATAACTCATTGTAAATGAGTCAGTAATAAATGTAACATTATAGATGACTTAGAATGAATCATTAGTTTGAACATTACAATAAATCAAGTTCATTAATATCAAATATTTGTGATTGTAAATGCCTATTAACATGGTAAGTTAATATCTAGTGTTTTCCATTTTTAGTATGATTAACAGAAAATTCGAATGCATTCAAGAGAACAGAATGTTTTATATGTAAATATATAAAACATTCTGTTCTCTTATAAGTGATTATAAGTGAATATCTATTCACTTGCAGTGATACATATACAAAAAATCAGGATAGGAAAAGGTGTCAGACAAGAAGACACTATCTATCCTAAATTATTTACTTCAGGATGTGTTCAAAAGATTAGACTGGGAGAAAAGAGGCCTCAATATTAATGGTAACTATTTAAGCCATCTTCGGTTTGCAAATGATGTAGTTTTCTAAGTAAAGATGATACGGAATTGCAATTGATGATATAAGAACTTGCCAATGAAAATTTAAAAGTCGGATTAAAGCTAAACTCAAAGAAAACAAAGATTATGTTTAATAGGTTTACTAATAAACAACCAATTAAAATTGGAAAGTCTGAATTAGATGAGATTAGCAGCTATGTGAATTTTCGTCAACAAATTAGTGCGGATAGAAACATTAGGCTGGAAATTAATCACAGAATCCAAACTTTCATATGATGTCTTTGACAGAAATACTGCAGTAACGAAAGGAGCAATCCGGCTATGTTTAAAGAAAAAAGCTTTTAATCAGAATATATTACCAGTTATAACTTACGGAGCAAAGACATGGACATAGACCAGGAAAGCAGACTGCAGACAACTCAAAGAAGCATGGAAAGATGTATGTTAAGAATTACACTACGAGACCGTAAAAAATGTATTGGTTGACAGCAAACCAGAGTTCTGGTGTTATTATCACTTTAAAGCAACTCGAGGAATGAAAAGAGGCCGAGAAAGCGTCGTAAGGTAGATGGGTGGATGAAATTAAAACTTTTTTTTGTTTCGATTGGAAGAGAAAAGCTTTCGACCGAAAGAACTGGAAAAAGACCTTCCTCCTGCAGTGGATTGAAAATGGTTGAAAATAATGATGATATAAGTTATTAAAAAGGAAAAGAAAAAAAAATACGTCTTTCTAGAAGGCATATTAAAACAAAAAATTTAAATTTGAACTTACAAATATTGTTAACTCAGTTTCATTTAAATCCTCCAAATGGTCACTTCTACCTCATACATTCTGATTCGTTTGAAGCTATAACTTAAGAAAAAAAATCCGAGGATTCACTGAAATTTCTGAACAAATAATTCATTAGATTTTGGTATGATATATTTTACAAACAATGCATATACAACATATTCACATATCGTATAAACGATGCCAAATTACCGGGAGTCCATTATGCAACATTAAAGATCTGATAATTACTTGAAATTTAAAAGTGAACCGATAATAAAATGAACAACAACAATTAACAAGCAGTGGATAACAAAATTCTGCGATCAATCAATAGTATAATGAAATTGGAAATTGAAAGTCTGTGGCAAAAAAATCGAATCACAAAATGAACTTCAAATTTGAATGAAGCGATTGTGTCATTTGGATGAAGAGAATTTGAATTGCTTCAAATTTCACAGTGGAAAGACATTTCTATTTAACAATGACTGCATCGTTCTTACATTATTGTTACTGTGTTGAGCCACGAAGCAGAATATATGTAGTAAGATTCTGAGGGTCCTTATGTGGATACATGACGGATACTTCCATTGGAGTGATGGTGATACTTCTTTACAATTAATCATTTCCATTAATAGGAAGATAGCTGCATAGGAATTTTTATTCAAATGAACTCAAATTAGTTTTTTCTTTGTGATAGAAAGATGGCAGCATTTGTGTTCCATTTACTTGTATTCGCAGAAAGACATCATTTAGCAAAATCTATCATAATAAACTTTCAAACTTGTCTGCTGTTAATGACTGTCAACTACACAAGACCACATATTTATAGATAATAATGCTAGAAATACTATTTTTTATTCATGCGAATTATCAATTAAATATTGACATGCTAGGGATGAGATTAATTCGGTTTTTAAATCCCCATTGAATTGGAAGAAGGGAAGGAAGGAAATAACAACGGATGCTTGACCATTATTATCTTCTCAAATAATATTCAAACCACTGCGCCCATTTAAAATTCCTGGCACGTTACTAGCATTCATCTCTGGAACTGTCCAAACTATCTAAATTTTAAAAGTAGAAGTTAAGATTTTAAAATTAAATATCAAATTATAAAACAAAATGAATTTATTGTATTTAAAAATTACATAAATAAATGTGTTTGAGTCTGCTTTTAAGGAATAATATTAAGAAAGTAAGAATTTAACACATAAGAGTGAAAAAAAAATTATAAACTGCTCGTTCAGTAATGTTTGGTTAAATAATGAAAATGTATTTAAAACTGAAACAATTTAGAAACCGAAACCAATTGCCTATTAAAGACGCTTTGAGCAATTTTTTTTTTTATTTTTCAGTTTTATAGTAACATCTTGTACAGGATTGAATATAAGAAGCTAAAAAACACGTTTTCTAATGGAATACAATTACAAAAAAAAAAAAAAAAAAAATTATTCAAATAAAATTCAAAAATACGTACATCAATATCCTTCGTCTTCTTTAAATCAGATAAACACATAAATAAATTCCTGAAACTCCTACACTGTAGACATTTTCCAATATTTCGTTTTAATCTCTTAAAACTTTCTCAAGGTTTTTGTGAACAAAAGTTGAACGTAAAATTAAAATTTAACATAATTTTACGTTCAACTTTTGTTCACAAAAACCTTGAGAAAGTTTTAAGAGATTAAAACGAAATATTGGAAAATGTCTACAGTGTAGGAGTTTCAGGAATTTATTTATGTGTTTATCTGATTTAAATTCAAATAAATATTGAAAATCATTTTTTATAGTATTATTATGAATTGAAAAACAAAAAGGTATTTGGGTAATGAAAATATGTAATTGGATTAATTTAAATTTAATTTACAATATATTTGTAACTTTGTTTTTAATTCGTAATAGTTAAAATGTTGTAGCCAAATTTTCTAATTCTATTCACTAGTACAATAATAATAATATGAGAGTGGATAGTCAGAATAAAAGCTGCAGTGATTCAAAAGCAAGATAAACATAAAGGTTTCAAGGCTTCTACATAGCATCTTGATGAAGAAGCTGTATAAATAAGAAAAGAAATAAATTGACTAATGACAGAAATTGTAATTATTTCGAAGAATAATATGTTCTGTCTGTTAGGCTGCCTCAACAATAAATAGAACTAAAAGGCTCTGTTGCAATGAGGGAAGTAATACAATGTACCAATGCCATTGTCATGGAAAGCCATTTTCTCTTATTTTAAGACCCCTTCCAACTAGAAATATGATCTCACAGGGTTTGAGATTTTCTTGGTGTGGTCTATGGGATTTCGTTGCTTGGGTTACTGAATTGAAAGGAACACAAGACTGACAAATTAGATATATAAAACTTTGATGATAATCTCTGTACAGAAGCTCAAAAGCGACCTGGACGAAGTACTAGTTATTTTACTACTTTAAGGTAAGAGATACATTATATCCCTTACCTCAAACTTAGGAGAGGCAGTTGTATTAATGATTCACAATTTCTCTAATGTTCATCAGTTTTTTTCTACGAAAATATTAATAAACTTTAATTTCTATCATAAAACTCTTGAATATAAAAAGAAAAATTCTTATATATTGGAAATATTACTTCCTTTCTTATATAAGTGAAATATTACATATGGCTGCTTTACACATTCTCGAAAACTTGCCTCAAACGTGCAAGTTGTTCTAAAACGTGCCATTTGCTAATCTGAGGTAAGTTTTAGAATCAACAATAGCGTGCCTAACGGCGAGAAAAAATTATTTGAAAAACTGCGACAAGGATAACTTTACGCTGATATCAGGATATCCTTTGTTCATGGTTTCAGCTTCATCCACCACCTTCTCTTCTCCCGCTTTTTCACTTTTATATTACTCCCACAAAAAGTTTTAAATAAAAACATAAAGAAAAAAGTAATTTATAAAAAAAAAACAAAAAACAGGATTTAATGGAAAATATCTTCAAATTCTTTCAAATGCCTCTTGTTTTCCTTTTAATATAAAAAAAAATCAGTAATTGAATTTGTATATTTAAGTCATTTGAAATTATTAATTTCAACTTTTGTAAACATTACTTTTTCGTTTACTTCTTTTTTCAATAAATTATTAATTTATCACCATTATCAAAACCTCCTGAAGGAAGAATTCTGGAGCAAGCATTCTACCATGCTCGGTGTACCAGCACCTCAGTTAAAACCACAGTTATCTGATAATTCATATAGAATATCAGAAGGATTTTCAGTGGTGTGTATTCTGTAAACACCAAGTCTTGTACAGTGGACTACTTTAAGTGTAAATTAAGGTTTATTTTCATCTACAGAAAAAACAAAACAAGATAAACTATTCAATGCAAATAAATGCCCGTTTCATATTACGCTAGTTACACATTGTTTGTTTAAAAGATGTGTGTTTCTTGGATCATTAGACATGGAGATTATCCTCCACGTCTAATATTATCCTTCCACGATAGGAGAAGAATTTTGGTTGGAAAAAAATCCCGAAAACACGACTTGATAATAAAGCAGGTAAACCAAATCGGACTAAGTAAGGAAGAACAGCAGAGACAGAGGGAGAGAATGCAGATGAAAGAATGGTGGAAAGGAGAACCCAAGAAAACCTGATCAGCGGGGATCGTCCACCATTAGACTCTGATCTCGGTACTCAAGAGGTCAGAGATCGACATCTTAACGGCACGCAATTGAGCGGGGTTGTAAAAACTGTCGCTAAGTGACTTCTTGACTTAATTATGAAATTTATTTCATGAACTCTGATTTCAAAGAAATTCTGCTGTCTTTCCGCTCTAATATTATCCCGTCAGTTGGTTTCCTAAAAAAAAATATATTAAAACATAGATATCATTGAAGTAAAGTTTTTAAAAAATGTATTGCAACGAAAGTTTAAACTTTGAATTTTTCCTGAAAAACAAAATAGGATTCAGAGCGTTTAACTGATTTGAAAACGAAACCAATTAAAAACGCTTCGGATTCAAGATTTTAAGTATTTTTTTGGTCATTAATTTTTAAATACGTAATCAACAAAGCTACGAAATTAAAGCAAAAAGTAGTCAAGGGAAATCTATAATGAAAGAAGAGCAAAAACACGTTAATTAAAAGTTTCCTGCATAAACAAGAACATAATTTGCAACATTTTGATATTAGAAGAAGCATTATCGTAATTACAAATGTAATGATGGTTCCTAAATATATTTTAGTAAATAAACCATCCCTAAATTAATAAAACAATATAAAAGCAAGTGAATCTGTAATTGTAATCTGCAAGTGAATAAGTAATTGTAATCTGCAAGTGAATAAGAAATCTGATACGTTGATGCGATAAGTGGTTTGTATGTGGGTTCACCGTTTATTAGATGTACTATAACTGTAGTATAACAGTTTAGCTATACTGTATACACTAGACTCTTACTAATACGGCCATTTATTGCACAGAGAGATGCCGGATTACTAAGAGTGCATAAAAATTTAAGTGTAATACTTCTTAATTACAAATTTAGTTACAAATTTACTGAATGTAGTATATATTTAAAAAAAAAAAACATGAATAAGAGACAAGCATATGATAACCTAATGGTAGAAAAACACGATCAATAGATACTATACTGTCTCATTTACAATAATGAAATGATCTTTTCATAATTTAAAAGAGATCGTATACTGCAGAAGTTACTACTACTTCCTTTATCATCTTCTCCATCTTATTTTTAAGCACTTTCACACATTTTTCGTTTGCTGAGCAACTTTTCCCAGTAAATATTAACTGCCGCACATCAAGTCTTTTCTTCCAGTTTGATAGCCAGCCCTCGCTTGCTATAAACCGTTCACTGCTGGTTGGTTATTAGATCACTAACGGGCAGTCTTTTACTACCTTGCTGTATGAACCATCTGTAAACGGCTGCATCAAGTTGATCGGTTCTCATCGTTTCGCCTAATCTTTCCTTTTCCCAATTCACTGACCATGTGGCTGCGTACTGTCAAGTAGATTATTTCATTTTTGTATCATGCACAGTGGAACAACGTCGCTTTAAATTCAATAAAATTTTTAATTTCTGCGACATGCTTTCTTTTTAAGCTAATTGAAAGACACGCCAATCACTTCTCCCGCGCTTCTAAATCTGAACTAAAACCACAGAGCCACCTGGGTAGCTACAAACGATATAAAAATAACCCACTTTTCTGACTTCACAAGGATGCGCAAACCCACTCTTTTACGTCACGGTCGGAGCCGGAGGCCGGATAATTGAGACGCTGGATTATTAACGGCCGGATTAACAAGAGTGTATTTACAATATAAATAAAATATAAAAATCAAATTCTCCAACAGAAAATTTCGTAAGCAAAGTAATTAATTAGCAAATCTTATTAAAATCACATCAATCGTATTTTGCGTTCATTATTAAATATATACAGGGTGATTCTAAATTCATAGCACAAACTTTAAGGGATGATAGGGCATACTAAAAAAACTTTTTTGTAAAACAATGTATGCCTCGTTGACGCGGTAGAGGACGCTGTTTGGTCGTTGACGATAAAGTCACTGTACGGTCTTATCTCCATAGTGGTCTTGTCTACGGAAACAAGACCATAGTGACTTGAGTTGACGGTACTGCCCAAAGATTGAAAGATTCGTTGCTTGTAAGCATGTGGCTGTGTAGCGTGTGGATTTCCATTTGCCCACACATGAACATTGTGCACATTAAACACTCCCTCACGTGTAAACAATGCTTCATCTGTGAAGAGCACATGTGCTGGAAAATCGGGCTGCACTGCACTGCTGCATAAATCACGCGCCGAGGATAATCCTCAGCTTTCAATGCGTGAATTAACGCACTCAAAAAAGATTAATTCCTTTTTAAGGTATCCAAAAAATTCATAATTCTTGTGGATGAATTCCCTTCACAATAACAAATAGTTAATAACAAATGCATTTATTTTTATTAATAGTATTTTAATCGTGCACACAACAAAGACAGCGAAGTGAACAAAGATGGGACAGCATCAACAATGCGATGATGCAACAAGGTGCAGTGCATCGCTTGAAATGATACAAAAAAGACGAAAAAAAAGATATGAAGGATAGTATGAGGATGAAATGACTGAATGCAGATTATGAGGTAGAATAAAGAAATAAATTGCAAAGTAGTATGATTCCAAAATTTGATCCGAGAAGTATTTATAATAAAAAGATTATGCGGATCAAGGATCCAGTTGTGTCCGATATAGAAACGATTCCAAATGTAGTCCCAAACTCATTCAAAAGTAAAATGGCGAATGATTGGGCCTAAATGATTATGTATAACCAAGCAAGCAGTTTGGCAATAAGGTTATTAAGGTTTAAGTCTAGGAAGATTAAGTCTCCGTCCAATTCAAGATAATAAAGAACAACTTATTTAATTATTATAATTCTTTATTGTACGAATAGATTTCGTGACAGTGAAAATAAAGAACTTACGAGCTTTTGAGAAATTCTCTATTTAGGAAGCAAATACGAGAATAACTTGAGATTAGTTATTTAAAATTTATTAATTGTATTTTTCTTTCCGATTTGATTAATATATATATATTACGATTTATTTATTCATTCCAAAGTCTTGAATTTTATTTTGCGTCCATCTGATCTAATCCTGTTCTGTAAGGTAATTACTGATACAAATATTTAAGTTTAAATTTATAAATACCCCTCATTTACCATCATAAATACATCAAACATTCGTCTAACAAATTCTGAAAAGTAATTAGTGAAAATTGAAAGAAGAAAAGATAAAATACAGTATATTTGATTTTTTTTGAAAGTTTGATTATTTCAAACACTGAAGAGGATGATGCTCTCGAATTTTGCTTCGGATTACTGTGACGATGAAGATTTAAGCGAGAATGCTTAAAATCCACTACATTGTCATGAAAAACAATCGCTTAGTGAATCGTTACATTTGAATCCTAAATATTAAAAAAACTATATTGCCTCGCTATAGTGAATTATTCCATTTGAACAGCACCGTTTCTTCTGTATAATTGCACATATTTGTCCAAAAAATAATACAAATGGTAATATTTAGGAATGATTAAAAATGATTAAAATCATCTAAAGATTAATGAAAACCAAATTAAATTACAATTAAAGAAAGTGCAAAGGATTCCTGTATCGGGAATCGAACCTGAGCCATTATAGTAATGCTTCTCACGCCTAAGAAGACTAATCGAACATTTACGTTCGGTTCTAAAAAGCATTACTATTTTTTTTGTATTTGAATTCAATTCAAAGTTTTAATTGCCCCTAGACCTTGACCAGTGTCTACTCAGCACTTGAAACATATGTTTTCGTGTTTTCCAAACCGAAAACTATATCCCTGCCCATGTTTATTAAAATATGTTCTACCAAGAAATCCTTCCGTTGTTAGTATCGAATAGAATAGTTGTTAGTCGAAGCTAGCAAACATTAAACAAGCAGTGAGGAAAATTCAGAAAAAAAATTCAAGAAAGTGTTTGAATTTGGTGTAACTTCGAATTTTAAAAAACTGAGTTTCATTTCACCATTTAAAAAAAAATAAATCAAAACGTTGTAAGAAAGTAGGCTTCACATTCTAAGAGAACATTTTTTTAAAACTTACGAGGGAAGGCCCCGATCGCGCACATCGCGATTTCATTCATAATTGGCAGGTACGTAGAATGTGATCTGCCATTGCACAATATACCGTTCATAAGTGCTGACTGGTCACTGGTCAACATGATAGTTAACCAAAAGTTTCAAATTAAACCTAAACAAAAAACATGAACTACAATAAATACAGAAACCTCAGTGGTCTAAGGTCTGCAAACATAATCCTTTGGCACGATAAAAATGCAGGCAAGAAAAATACACGAACAATATTCGATGGCTCCATAATAGCAAATGAAATGACACTCGATCTGCGGTGAGTATTTATTGCCTTCCTAAAAATAGAACACTGTAGCAAGCATGCTAAAATGATAATTAAATGTTTGGTACATAGGTAAGGTAAATGGCCCAAATATCGCCCACCTAAGAAAACCTGCCCATATTCTTGTCATTTATCGTCTCAGTTGCTTGCAAACAATTACAATATATCATATGAACCTTCACGTACATGTTCCTGAACCAATTATAGATTTAACTATTATTTTGTATTTTTCCTCAATTTTTGTTCAGGCAAACCTCATATTTTGAATTTTGTGAAATTGTTCCAAATATCGCCCACACCATTAAATGCTTTGTTTTTTTGCACTTCTTTGCATTTTTTTGTTTTTTTCTTAATCTTTTCGCAATTATTTATGGGTGTTGCGAGCTTCTTTTGCTTTGGATCGTCTAAGTTCAGCCCCTTAAGGCCTGTTCGCACTATAGCGTCAGCGTTGTGTTTGCGTAAAAGTCGTGTAACCGTCAGCGGCAAAATCAGAGCGCACTTTAACGTTAACTTGCGTTCGCAAGTTAACGGCAAGCGGAAACTGCTTATATTGTGATTTAGATATGTTGCCTATTCATTGGAAAAGTACCATTTTCCTAGCGTTATTTTAATTTATGAGTATTTTTTTTGTGTAATTTATTTTGCTTTACTGCATCTGTTTTATTTCAACCACGTTTCCATAATATTTTTTTTGCATTATATTTACTATATGAATACGTACATTGAAAACCCTGTTTCATACTTTGTACTTTTCATGTTTCCATATTTTGCTGAGGGATTATAATTACTTCTCTGGAGAACCCTGTTATTTTGTTTTCTATTTTAAATTCATTGTACTTGTCAACAAATATTTATTGAGTAAAATAAAAAAATATGAAATTGAATTGCAGAAAATTGACTGCCAATAATTTATTGTATTCAAGGTAAATAACACATCACCTACTAACAGAAGCTTACTGACCCTACAACTGTAATCTTTTAAGAGACAATATAAAAACACATATGAATTATGAAGATAATGAATCTAAGTAATTTCAGTTCTTTATTGTAATGAGAATCAACCAAACATAATAATGCTTATTTTTTTTTTTTTTTTTATCAGAAATCATAATAAAGAAACTTATAAGATTCCAAAACAATTTCTGCACTTCAATCATATAAACCAAAACTTTAGTGAAATTTCTTCTTTTTTTTTTTTTGTAATGTAACACCCAATATCAAACAACATAGCAGTCATATATAAAAAAGAAAACATTAGCAAATGTTTATGGGAATTTAAGAAAAATTAGAAACAAATATATTATATTTAGTGAAGCAGTAAATTCATTCAGGAGGGATACTGAAACCACATATTCATGTTGTGCTTTATCATTGGAACAGTAAAATTTTCCTAGCCTTATTTTAATTTATGATTTTAGTCACTTGTTCACTTAGGCTACTGATATTATTTATGAAAATTTATCATACTTTTCTTAGGGATTGGAGTACTTCAGTATTATGCAGTGGCTGATCACAATTCTGTTATGACATACTAACCTTCATCTTTTAATAAATTCATGCAACATTCGAAATTGTAATGTATATTTTGTTTAAAAACCTACATTTATGAATATTTACAAGCGATTATTTCTTTCATAAAGAAGTATATGAAACAAAAAAACGATGTACAGATATTAAAAACAAATTTTGTAAAAAAAAACTACTGGAGACGAACGACGGTCAAATGGATGGCGATCACAATTGCCAATATTCCGTTTTCCCGGCAAAATTTGTATCAATGCTCTCGGATTGGCTGTTGCTTAACACACACACTCCGATTGGCTAACGCTACCTTTGATGTTGATTTACATGCTAAATCTCTTTACAAAGGTGAGATCTGCACATTCTGACGCATAGCATTAATTTATTTCAGTAAAAATATTGTTTATTTTCGAAATTAATCTCCTCAATGTGATATTTAATTCGTAATAACCTTCGATCCCAACGAAGCGGCGAACAAAATGGCGTCAGAAAACTTGCTTTCGATCTTCAAAAGTTGTAGGAATATGTCAGTGCTCTGTGATTGGATGTTGCTCACACACAAGATCTGATTGGCTGGTCTTACGTCTGAGGAGACGCTTATGTTCGCTCATTTCAACATAAGCGTTTGGCCTTAAACTGAGACGTAAAAGCAATTATCTTACATAAAATTAACGTTTGACGCAGCAAAACGCTATAGTGCGAACAAGCCTTTAGGACTTAGTTTCCTTTTGCTGAGAGAATTCATTAGAGCAATTGTGAATGGTGACCCACTCACAAGACTGGGACATTAAATGTTTTGGAAGCTTTCAGAAGGCCCATTTTTTTATTTTTTACAGCTGTGACAACTTCTCTGTCCCATGTCTGACGTTGAGACATCTGTAATGAACCAAAATAAAATACCGCACAGTGGGCGATATATGGAACAACGAGGTGGGCGATATTGGGCACTCTCTAGCTTGTCAATTTGGGGGACGCTACAGACAAACCGGCTACCTCTAACAAGTGACAGACATTATCAACAGATAGGTTATTTCTTTCACTACTTCACGATATTAGATGGTTGCGATGGCATGAATAATTCATAAGCTGCAGCACTAAAAGAAACAGTAGGTTCATAACTTACCAGAACGAAAAACCTTCAAGAAGTCAAAAAATAAACGGGTTGAACTAACACCACCAAACGAACACAGCGTGCTAATGGAAGGAATGGCAAATTGTTTCCATCGGTTCCCGTGTGATAGCATAACTATCCCGTCCTACGTCGCCCTGGGCGGTATTAGGAACCTGGGCGATATTGGGGCCATATACCTTATGTCATGCGTAGATGTACTATAGCACCGAATTAAAAACATATTATAATTTATTAAGAACACTTTAAATATTTGAAAGTGATTACAAATAATAAAATTGCAACAGTAATTTGCCTGCAACCGAAAATCAACCGGAGCCAATGGATTACATTCGCATGTCTTAGACTACTCGGCCACTGAGGTTCGAATATTTATTGCAGCTCTTATATTTATCTTATATTTATTGTATATTTATTGCAGTTCTTAGTTTTTTTCATTTATGCTTAATTTCAAACCTTTGGTTAGCTGTCATGCTTCACCAGTGATCATTCAGCACTTATGACCGGTAGGCTACATTCCGCAATGGAATGTCACATTCTAAGCACCTACCAACTATGAATGAAATCGCGATGTGCGTGATCGGGGCCTTCCCTTATTATTTATTTTATTATACATAACAGGAACAAAAAATTAAAAATATTCTCAACTATTAATTTATAATTTTCTTTATAATTAGTTTATAAGTTATAATTTTATTTCTATGCGATATTTAATCTTCAGCCATCATAAATACATCCAGATAAATTTATACTATCTTTAACTTATTATGATGATTTTAATTATATTTAAAAATGAATGTCTTTCATTATTGATGTCTTTTATTATTACAATGTCTTTCATTATATCTTTCATGATGGCTTTCATGATTACAACGCTAAAACTAATAGATGAAGGACTGCTGATCTAGATCTGAATTCATATTGTTTCCAAGCGCCGTAGCCTCACGAAACCGAAAGTTATTAGTTTCAGTTTCTATTTTAAATAAACTCGTAACGAAGCCAAATAAAAACACGACGCTTTTATATCTTGAAGAAAGAGTAAATTGCGATGTAACCTTCCTCTTGCTCCTAAAAGTAATATTTATTTAATATTTTAGGTACAAATGAATTTGTTTCTTTTTCTTTTTTCTAACTGTAGATTTTGAAAACTTTTGTAATTGAATTTTTTTTAATGCAAGTTAATTACTTGTTACGAGCAAGTAACGAATAATTAGCAAATACAGTTGACTCGCGATAATCCGACAGTTACGGGACCGAGGGGGTATCGGATTATCAAAAATGTCGGATTACCAATTGTTGACTTTTTAAAACTGAATTTTGACTTCTAAGGCAAGAAACTTTAATTATGTATATACATTACAGTACGTACTACAGTAAGTATATTGTTACAATATATATTGAGTACATATTTTACGGCCATTAAGGATATAAAAAAAAAACTCATTAGGCATAGTTTTACACAAATGAATACGTATTTATGTAATACTAATTTATTTCTGTATTTATGTCTTAAATAAATAAAATTAAAGTGTATAATGTGAAATATAATTTTATGTCTTAAAATAAAAAATAAAAATACCTACATATGTATTTACGGCTTAAAAAAATCTGTAATCGTTTTTTGTTTCTTCTTACGTAAAGAGTCTGTCATGGTTTTTTTCTTGAATATCTTTTAACATTAAACTGTTCTCCGATTCGAGTTCCTTCTCCTCACACCAACGTATCAAAGTGTTTGCAGCCGACATAACTTCATCGCAAGTGATCGTAACCGCCTCAATCGGGTCTGTTTTCGAACCAACATACTTCGGACTACCGAGCGTGTCGGACTGTCAAATGTCGGATTATCGCGGGTCAACTGTAATTAATTTCAAGTAGATTTCACGATTTTAATTGTAAAATAAAATTGATCTTAAATATTAGGAGTATTGAAGTAGCTTTTGCTCTCATAAGTCACTGAATATATTCCATATGGGTGAAAAAATCAGTTTTGTGAGTGTTGTAAGAAAGGCAAAAACGTTGTAAGTTTTATTTTAATGCCCTAATATAATTGTTTTAGTTATTGTGAACATATAAATCGACGACACACTTAAAATAATTATAAAAACTTTAAAAAACTTTAAAAAACCGTAATATGTTTCGATTAGCTTCCGCTAATCATCCTCAGACGGAAGCTAATCGAAACATGTTACGGTTTTTTAAAGTTTTTATAATTATTTTAAGCGTGTCGTCGATTTATATGTTCACTGTTTGAATTCACACACGTAAAACCTTTTAACTGTTTTAGTTATTATTGCAATAGCAAAGAAAGAATATCACTGTGTAATTAATCAAATTTAAATTTTCACATTAAAAATTACTGCAATGATCTTTCAGTCAATATATGAGGTGGATATTGCTTATGATAAAAAAAAAGGAGTCAAAAATCTATTGGATTTAATTAATAATACATATAGTTACCTTTTTGATTTCAAGAGGGCGCAGCTATCGTGTCTAACAAGTAAGTAATAGACAAAGTGATATCAGGATATTCTGAGAACTTACCGAAAGATAAAATACAAGAGATATGGACAGGCGAACAACAATTGGACAGTTGTGAGAAACAAGCTTGAAGTCATTTCAAAACTTTTCTCCAACTGTTTTTTACTTTGAATATTCTAGTAAAATTTAAGATTCGTAATGAAACTATTTGATTTTACATTTCCATTGAACAAACTCCGTAGAAACAGACTTAAAAAATTGCTCTTTTAGTGTAAGAGAGGTTTCTATTTCAACTCTGATCAACTTTCGTTCCACTGCTTCAACCCTGGACACCCTTTCTGTATAATTCTCGACGTAATTTAATGAATATTTATATCTCTGAATTCGTTTGAAAGTAAGAATTTCTTATCACAGAAAAAGCGTCAAGATGTCCTAGATTTCAAAATGAGTGATTTAATATAGAAATAATTTTAAGTAAGAAGGAAACAACATAGTGAAAGAATGAAAGAATACTGGAAGAGAAGAAAGAAAGTAGAAAAATAATCATGAGTTATTTCATGTGGTCCATAGTCGGCCAAATTCGAAGAAAGAAGAAGAAGAAGAAGAAGAATTTTAAGTACTTATAGAAACACAAGTGACCCTTCAAAAAGTAAAATTAAGAATATAAAAACAATGTCAAAATTTGGCAATTAAATTGGGTTGTAATGCTTACCTCAAAGGCAGTTCACCATATAAAAATAAATAAATAAATAAATAAATAAATAAATAAATAAATAAATAAATAAACAAAAAAAAAGTTGAGTTGATTCAAGCTGACAGTCTGGGACAGCTGTTTTGAGCTGATTAAGCGCTTTTAGCCAAGGCTATCCAGCAAGCACAGATTCAAAAGACGTACAAGGGGAAAAGTAGTATATTCATAGAAACAAAATGACCCTAAAATTAAGAAAACAATGAATATAAGATTAAGAAAATAACTAAAATGAAGACAGCCTAATACACTCGAAACAATTGTTTCAAGGTCTCAGCTTGACTCAAAAACTTCCTTTTTATCATGAACTGATTACTTATCTTTTAACCTATTAGAGGTTTTTATTAATTTATTTTTTTCTTTTTGGTTAAACGTCTTTTATGGCGACCATTTAGCTTCCCAAGGATTTGATTTCCACATTTTGATGTTCTTTTTATTTCCTCAATCTTGAGTTTTTGAGGGGTCATTTGTGTTTCTATGAAAATAGAACTCCTCCCCTCACAAAGTAATAGACAGAGACGAAATTAGGAGTTTTCTCGAACTTAACTTTTAACTCGTGTCTGCCATTTTGAGAGATCGTTAGTAACATTCAGACACAATATAAAACTCCTTTGGATGCAATATCAAGATATTTTACATGACTTTTTTTTATTTAATCTTTGCTGTCAACCTTTTAATAGGACTGATGATGTTTCACAAACTAAAACGATTAAGTAAAAAACAAGATATGCCTAAAAAAAAAATCGAAATATTTGAATATTTTGTAATAGATCAATATGACACCAGTTGCTATTATTTATCATTAATTAATTTGCAAACGCTAATTGATTTCACTTACTTTAATAAAACTAAGTTCTTTATTGAAATATATCTTAAAAACTTATCTCAAATATAGTCTTTTTGTTATTTTTTTTCTCTTGGTGTTTATTATTATTATTGGTTTATATATATGACTACCAACATATTTCTATTAAAAGAGAACATTTTTTTTTGTTCCCGATCTTTTTCTCTCTTGTTTGTTTGTTTGTTTTTTATCGTACCGTCTTCTTTTGGTTTTTTTTTTCAATCAAAAACCATTTATTGAAAAAGTGTAAAATAAGAAATGAATCGCATCAAGATTGTTAAATTAATGTTAACTGTAGCGTGTAATTGTTGGAATCTTAGTGTAAAAGTAACGTCAATTATTCGTAGTTTTTAGCAGATTGTGATTCAAAATTTTCTTCAAGTAAATTGGGTAGTAAGAAAAATCTCCAGATAAATGTGACAAGATAATCATCCATTTATTCACTTAAATATGTTGTTTCTATGATAATAAATTTCAATTATTAAATCTTCGAAAGTTCAAGTTCATAGTTCTAAGCTAAAAACAAAGTTCGTAATTCACATGCAAGTTCTTTGAGTCAATATCACTTGAAAACTACTCACTTATTATTCGCTAGAAATCTACTGCTTGAGTATAATATTCTTTTCTTATAAACACTAAAGTTAAATTCTTGAACTTTTGAATAGTTTAAACTCTTATATAGTATTTAAATGTTCTTAATAATTTATCGTCTGATTCTGTGTTAAGTTTTTTTTTTTTTGATGTTTCAAAAAGTAAGATAAATGAATCTCTCTATAAACATTCAATTCATATCTTCTATAAATAAAAACACATAAACCTCTTCATCACCAATATTTCGTTCTTGTCACCCAAGAACTTTATCAAGGTTTGCTAACCCATAAAAATACATACATAAATTATATAGATAAACCTCTTTTCTCACATAGTTCAAAATCATTAACAAAAACGAACAAAACGAACATGATACTCTTCAAAAACAATAACGAAACAATCAAAACGTTAACCCATAACACAAAATAATACAAAATTGGTGATAATCCTTATTATCCACTGAATATTTCTCACTAAGATTGTATCACTCAATTCAACCTTTCTGCTGGTTCGGATATGTTTGCTGGAATAAAGAATACATTAGTTGCTTCTTTATTAATACTTGTTCTGATTATTTATATCAGCTTTGTATTTTCAATTACGATATATCCTCCAGATAATACCATCCAAATCCGTTATAATCGCATGATAAATCCTCGTCACGGAAATGATATTTCAACATCGCGGTTTATTTACAACTTTTTTTCCCTTTGTTTTCATGGTCTAAAACAAAAGTAAAGAATTGACGAAGAAATGGCGCAAAGCATTAAGTTTTTGGGAAGTATGCTTTAAGTTCTATAATGAGATGACTCTTTTACAAACTCATAAACAAAGAATTTACATAAATATGGCTAATCTGTCTGAAAAATGGTAAGATTTTGAAAAACTAAACAAATGCTTTGAAAGACTTTCTGATTTTCTTTTTTAATTAAAAAGTAACATAAAAAAATGCATTCTAAAATATAGGAAATTAAAGGTTTATACTAATCTGATTTGTCAAGAATTGATTCAGTAATTGATCCACTACCCTGCAGAAATCGAAGTTTATAATATTGGTTCATCTGAGTGCTTTCAATTTATGTTTTTCATCTACTAACGTCTTAGTCAATGAATGTATCTTCTTCTTAAAACCTGATATAGCTGGGGACCATCTTTGGAAAATTCTTCTAGTATTTTTCTGAAGGTTGCGCTATTGGAAATGAAACGAGTTATAGATGGCGCCAAAATCAATAGGCCTCTTGCCCATATGTCAGGAAGAAAAGTAACCAAGAAAAGAGTATAAAGAATTGTTGTATTCCCCAAAGCTTTAATAGGGTTTAAGGCTGTAGTAAGAATATCAGCTTTCATTTTTCTAATGATAAAGCATTAAAAAAAAAAAAGTATGATGGTCAAGATTTGCTCAATATTTTTTTTTGTTAACAAACTGCTAGCTTTAAAGTAAAGTTATCAAATATTATTATGTTTTCATTGTTTTCATTGCAAGTGGTACTAACGTTGACAATAGTTTAAATCTGTTTCTGTTTTATTATTTACTTAAACCCGTGTCTTCAATCTTAATATCGTACTGTATTCAGTGGAAAACTATGTTATTAATAAATACTGAAATACAACTTTCTCTTTGTTCCTTTGTTCTTTAAGGCAAATGACCTCGAATCGTAAACATGCAATTCAAAAAAATAGATAGTTTTGTAATGTTTCTTGAACTTATTATGTTTTTGTCCAATTTCTAAACATACAAGTTTTAGATTATAAAAATGAAACGGTAACAAATTTATTCATGATTTTAATTTGAAAAGTGATTTTTAAATACCGTAAAGTAACGTAAAAAAAAAAGGAAAAATAATATATGCGAGCCAATTTTAATGATGTCGAAACCTACACTATACTTTTTATCTTTGAATCTTGTATTTGAAAAGCTATCTTCAAATGAAAATCATTGATTTTATGTATTGGAAGTTTTATAATTGTATAATCTTTTAATGCTTCAATAACGAAAATATTAAAAAAAAAAAATAACTAAATGCAAGAATACAAAATAAACTAGAGATCAAGAATTCTGGCTTGATTGAAAAACATTCAATGTTTACTTTGCTCCCATCAGACGCATATGTTTTACCAACGGACCTTGAGGCTCAAATACGTTACAATTAGGAAGTCAATACAAAGTAACAACACAAATCAATTCAAATAGAAGACGAGCCTGGAGAAAGAAAAAAATGTCAAACAAAAAACACCATGTGAGAAAAATATTAATGAAAATTTAAATAATTCTAGGTCATCCTCCGTGTACACGCGCTTGTTTTTCTATATCACATAGAATTTGGTTAAATAAGAATATTATATTTAAAATATTGCAAAGTTTCGGCAATTACAGCTCTAATTGTCATTTTAGAATTACAAATAAATAGACGGATCGGAAATAAATAAACAATCAGTTGGGATTCAAAAAAAAAAAAAAAAAAAGATTGAATACATTCATTATTGATGGGGGGGAAGGGGAAGGAAACATAAGTCAAAAAACAATAAAATGTGAGTTGTAATCCCCGTGGCCTAATGGATAAGACGTGTGACTTCGGATCAGAAAGTTTGCAGGTTCGATTCCCGTCGCAGACGTTTCATTGTGAAAGTTATTTCTATTTTCCATTCTCAAAGGAAATTGCGCCGGACTGACAGACAGAGAAATAAAAGATTTTAGTAATATAGATTCCAGTTAAACAAAGTACAATCTTCTAACATTGCTAGGGCAAGCTGTTGCAGATTCATATTTTATTTTATTTCTTTCGAAAATACCTCATTGTTAGTAAAAAAAATATACAAAAGACAGACTGGTTTCTATAGCTTTTCTTTGTTCTTTGCATGTCATAAAAGCCTATTTCTCACTGCAATATAAAAAAAAAAAAGAATACGAAGGCACCGAAACTATTTCATTATGGTTCTGTTTCAGTCACACTAGAATATGAATTTCTATCACTATTCTAGAAAAAAAAAAATATAAATGATGTGTATTTTTATTATATAATATAGAAAAAGTAATAATGCCTAACAGCTTATCTTACTTTGCCTATTAACTAAATACTTTGATAATAGTTGTAGATAAAATATGTTGATAATAGTTGTATTATTCTATTCAGTTTATGGCT
>JAFIDM010002131.1:56981113-57014610 GCA_023159025.1 Thereuonema tuberculata
AGGTTTTTCTTTTTTTAAAAAAAACATTGAGTTGAAAAAGGAACGTATTCCTCAACATATTTACATAGTTTTATGCTATAAAAAGTTATATATCTATATATTTACAAAGCACAATGAGTTCGCTTCACTTAAAGATATAAATCGATAATAGAAAATTTTTTTGTAAAAAAATTAGTTTTCTTAAAAAAGAGTTTTTTTTAGTTTTCCAAAAGTTTACATTTGGGGAATATGTACCTTTTTCAACTCACCCATTCAATTGTAACATGTAACTCCTACAGTGCGAACGCGATCCTGAATTACTGCTTCATAATGTATTGGGTTTCATGAAATTTACCTTTTTATTTATCTGTTATTTATCTGTTTATGTAAATAATATTACTAACTTTATTATTGGAGAAAATTTAACGTGTGTTAAATTAATTAAATTACATAGAAAGTCAATAAACATTAAAAAACATTTAACACATTGAAAAGGAAGGACATGTTCCTTGCAAAAGTTCAGTTAATTTGAACGAAACATGTCGTTCCTTTTTAATGTGTTAAATGTTTTTTACACTTTATTTCTGTATTGGCTTTTGTATTTAATTTAATTAATTTCATAGACATTAAATTTTCTCCAATTCTGTAGCCAGTTCAGGAAAAAAAAATTCTATTATTATTAAAATTTTTGTGGTAGGTATTTTACGTGTGTCAATAATAGTTATTAAAATTCAAATTGAAATAAAATTCAAGAAGCAGACATTTTATGATATTGTTTTTACAAAAATTCAAAATAAACTATCACGATTGGCTAATTCACAAATACATTTGTTGTAAACAAAAAAAATCACTTTATTCAGGCTGATAAAAAGCCCTGTGTAAGGGCTTGAAAACCTGTTTCCGTAATATAAAGTATTCAAAATTTCTTTAATTTATTTTTTTTTCAAACTTAAAATGTGCATTTCTTGAATTTTATTTCAACTTGAATCTTTATTAAAAGTTTTGTAAACTTCATCATTACGATTTGAAGTCTAAAGCAGAAAAACAAAAATGATTCTTCACCAATTGTTTTTTTGAACTTTGTATTTTGTGTTTCATGTATTTTTTATCGGTAGTTCTAATTTAAAATTAACCTTTTAATATATTGTAATTATAATAATTAAATCAACAATATTAGGAATCAAATAACCTTCAACATTTACTTAAAATCTTCATTAAAAGTTTAATTAAAAACATGATTATTTAAAAATGTCCACTTAAAGGCAGGTCGGCTAATTAAATAGTTAAGGATATTTACATATGGTATGATACTGAAAATTTTATAAGAGAATTCGTCTTACAAGACATCTTGGGAAATACAGCAAGAATTTAAGAATTCAGTATAAACACAAATTGCTGTAAAATTGTGTATACTTGTCATTTGAAGTATAAAGTTGTGATTCATTTTTCTGTTGTGTTCCCTATAGTAGATGCTTTAGAATACTCGGTCACGTTCTAAACCAAAATCCTATTGTTTAGAATTAAAAATATTAATAATTTTACTTTATGACTTAAAATTTGTCAATTCTTTGGTTTTTGTTTCTGTAGACTCGAGGCTAGCCAAGCAAACAGAAAATTAGAGCCCCCCCCCCTTTCGAACTTATTTATTTAAATAATAAATGTTCGATATTTTGTTCAATACCTTGTCAGTCATAATATTGTATTTTTTCACAATAACTTACAACAAATTCAGCTAGAACTTTTTATTTTATCTAGTGTACAGGGTGGCCGGGAAGTTTCCATGCCCCTTAGTATAATAATAACATAATATGGGGTAAGGGAACTTCCAGGCCACCCTG
This sequence comes from Thereuonema tuberculata, assembly GCA_023159025.1. Lineage (NCBI taxonomy): Eukaryota > Metazoa > Arthropoda > Chilopoda > Scutigeromorpha > Scutigeridae > Thereuonema > Thereuonema tuberculata. Next base: position 56,982,931 of record JAFIDM010002131.1, read on the forward strand.
TACATTACGTAGTTATTTCTTTGAAATAACAAATTTAACTGTAAGAAAATTAAGTGAAATCGCCTAAAATACCACCGTAGGTGAAAAAAAGTTATTTTCACGGAAATCAACATTGAATAAATACGTTTAGATAGTACAACTTTATTTATAATTGTAAGTTGAGGAATAAAACATTTGCTTGTATTATACTTATTTGCAATATATTCATTCAAAATGCGATGATGTGCGCAATCAAGTTCAAGCGCTATTATTGAATAATAAGAAATAAATACTGCTTCTTCAATGATTTGATAGGGTACTGATTTTCTTTTATTTTTTAATGTTTAAGGGACGAGTACCAAATATAGTAGTTGCATGCTACAATGTAACTAATAGATAAAGTGGTCCAGTGGTAGAGAAGTTTGGCTGTGGGCTGGAGAAGCCTGATTCAATTTCCGGCGAAGGTAGGGGATTTTTTCGGAGTATTAGACCTGTGTAAAATGTGAACTGGGGCTAAAAGAAGGAGGACTTCCCCGACCTCAACTTCATCCCAATGGTCACGATTCGTTAGGCTTTATAAATCCAACGCCCTGAAGAGATCTACATGGCCTGTAAAATGAGATCCGTTAACTTAATATACGTAACCTTATATATTTTATTATTCGAAACTAGAAGATACTACAATTCTTTTTCTACAATAATAAATAAATAAATAAATAATATCCGGTCTTATTTCATGCCTAACTTATCATGCCTATTTCAACGTAACTCAAAACGATATTCTGATTTTAGTGTAATGAAAAACGTAACAACTCATTTTTTTCCTCCTTTGCCAGCTCTGTTAAAAACAATTCTATGCCAGTTTGTTCTTAGAAAAGAGCCATCTCTCTCCCCACAATTATTTTATCCCCAATGTGGATGTAAGCTTCAGTTAAGAGGGACAAATTAACTTCAGCCACTTAAAAAGAAAGTGGGAGATAATCTAGTGAGCGGAGATATACCTTAATTCGTTGCAACAGACAGAGTCATCTAGTGACAGATTTTTGTAACCTCTCAAAACTTTCCCTACTTTAAACGCTAAAATTTAACAATATGTAAATGAACGGCCACTCTTTAAAACCAACAACGGACTAATAGAAATAAAAACAAAATAGTTAGTTGGTTCAATACTTGGATTAGTATCGAAAACGTTTGAAACAGAAACTTACTAAATATTTCTCTTTAGAAAACATGGAAATCACCGTAAGCAGTGGAATATTGTAATCACCTGCAATGATTTCTGTTTTTAATTCATCTTTTTTCCTCCTGTAGATCCGTTGCGGATGGCATCCAACCACCAGGCTTTGAATACCACTGTAGTAGTATTCAGCATCTTATTTACGATGACCTAAACGAACCCCGTTAGATATTTCTTCAAATAATGAAAGTATTGGCAGTTAATAGGATTTTTAAATACGAAACTAAAACTTCTTTGATTTAACAGAGCAAGTGCTTACTTTGTTTCATAATATCCACCATCTCCTACTTTAATCGTTATGTAGAAAAATTATAAAGAAAATATTATACAGAAATCATGGAATTAGCTGAGTTTTACTGTAAACTTGTGTATATTGTAAGCTATTTTTTTTTGTTAATGTATTATTGTTTTTCTGCTGATCTGAATGAAATGAAGGATGATGAAATGAAGGATTTGTGTTATTTAGCTACGTAAGATAGAAGTTAAGTATGCAAAAGGTTCAGCACAACCATGTGAAGAGCTTTAATTTTACTTAGATACAATTAATATTTACAAAAAGATTGATTATCTATTTTTCAAAATGTGAATGTAAGTTGTTTGTGTCACCACGATATTTTATTTATTTGCATTAAGTACATTTAGTAGGGAAAAATATCGTACCGTTAGTTGTGATTATTTTATCTGGCACAACGAACATGATGACCTTACATGTGATTCAATTGATACTGTATTGATTTGCTGTTACCATAAAATTTTGTTTCTGGCTATTTCTTGTATGGTAGGACTGGGACTAAATACTTAAGCTAGTCATCCAAGATTGCTTGTATACAATTTCAAGTCCGTACATTAAAGCGCTTCATATAGAAGTGCTTATTTTTATAATTAGAAATAAAAGACGAAGTTCACTAGTAGGAGTCAAGAGTTTAACTGCAAAGAAACAAACCATAAAATCTTTTTTGCTGTTTCACTAATTTATTTCACAATATGATACAATGTGTCTAAACACTTACAGTTGCATAAGTTAATGATGTAAAGGTTAAAAAATAAAAACAAAAATCATGAAAATAATTTAAAGTTGGAACCTTCTATCAACCAGCAGTTTTGCTTGAATTATAGAATAATGAAACCTAATGTTTTTTTATACATGTGGAACATTTCATGGCCGCCTCGGGATAAATGAAATTAAACTTTTTTGTTCCCGGAAAGCAAATTCTGCTGGATATAGGGAATGTGGAGGAAATTTTTTCTATGAATGAATGAAACTTAAATTTGTATCACATGACTAGTTTTAGGATTACAAATATCTAAACGAAGCATGATTTGCATACGAAATTGTCCCTTATTGTTTTGGCCTCCAAACCTTTTTAAATATGCATAAGATTTTTGCATCCAGCTTACACAAGAACTGGGAGTGGTAAAATTTAGATAAATTAAGGTGTTCTGTTCTTTGTCAGATATGTAATCCTAGTTTTCGAAATCAGTGAATTTGAGATACAAGGAAAAAAGAGCTTGAGAATACTGCAATATTATTAAACTCTTTCAGGTTGCTCAGAAATTTAAAAATCCAATGTTACAAAATTAAAGAAACAATTTGGTAATTGTAAAATTCTGAAATGTAGTAACACTTTTGATAAACATTAATTATGCAATTCTTACAAAAGTTCACACAACAAGTAATCGTATAAACGTAAGTACGAATATATTATGAAAATAAATAGTAGTAGATTTCTTCAAAAACAACCAATAGTTTTCTGACAATTTAGAGAAAAAAAAAACGTAAAAATGTTAGTTTGTAATCTTTGGATCTCATGATTTCTTAGAAAACTAGGAATTTTTTTTTTAATCCAAAAAAATAAATAAATAAATAGAATGCACTTTTCTTTGGGACCAAATCAAGTTCTTTGAAGTGCTTTAGGACCTTAAGACAAAGAAAAAATTCCTCCAATTTTTTTTATTTTTTTTTATATATATAACGATCATTTCTTGCAATAAAGATATATCAACAACAACCCTTCATTATTGAGCACAGGGTTGCAAACAAATACGAGTAACTGAGTCGTAAGAGATCCTTGTAAAGAAACGTTGCTTTTCTCCTTTTATTAGATATTATGAAATGGGAATTTTCCTTGTTTATTTGTTTTTTTTTTCTTTGATGAAGCAACATACATATATATATATATATATCTTTCCAGAGGGGAAAAAATATAAAACAAAATAAAATAAAAATTTCTAACTTTATATATTGCACTGCAGATATAAGTACTGGCCTGAGATCTTCAACAACAGGGTGTTTATTTTCTTTTTCTTTCTACAAACTTCGTAAAAATAAAGAAAAAAAAGCAAGCTTGGGATATTGGGAATCAGCAGAAGAAGCTCAGCAAAGTTAAGTAAATAAGTTACAGTAATTACAACTTTTATTTTACGACGTTTATTTTTAAAAGTATAAAATAAAAGTATTGTAATTAATTATTGGTCGAATTGCAATTATTATTTTTAAGGGTCTATTTGTAAAGCGCCATTTAATTGAGTTTTTTTTTACAAAATAGAAGTATATTTACAAAGGAATAATTTTTAATAAATTTATAAGGAAGTAATTGAAAAATTATCAATTACTTTTATTTTAAAATTTACTTTTTTTCAATTTTAAAGTTTTTATTTTATTAGAATTTTTCTAAGCCTATGACAAATAAATCTGTTTCAGAGATTGGTGGCGCCATTTTGCAATTTCAGGAAACAAAATGTAAAGTATAGCAATAAGCACTTTGTAAAGTAGCTTGAACTAGATCTTTGCTAATAGCAGATTTATTTCCTTATTATTTCTTTTTATTTGATTTCTTTATTATCTTACTGGCCTTCCCACAATAAAGTAACAATATATCTATAACTTGAAAAATTGAAAGTAATATTCTTTAAAAAAAATATATAATATAATAATATAATTTAATATAATATATTAAAATAATATCTTTAAATAATTAAGAAAAAATAAAAAACTTATACTTTTTTTAAGTATATTCATTTCTAATCTTTAAATATTAATCTTAAAATTGTAATTTATCAGAAACTTTTGTTATTTATAGTCAATATTTATTGTCCTAATAGTTAAACACCCTATTGTTCTGAGTCAATATTCAATGCTTTTTTGTGGTATAAAACCGCAAAGACACAAGGAAATGAGCACGCAAAAATTTAGCGTCAATAAAATTGCTCACTGTCTTTTGTCACATACTGGGAAAACTAAAAACAAAAGAACAATAAAGAAACAAAAGAACAAAGACAGAAGAACAACAAGAATTATTTATATCATTTTGACATACTTTTGGCTTTTCTTAACCACTATAAAACATTGACGAGTTACTGATTTGATTGCAATGAATAAATAAATAAGTAAATAAATAAATAAATAAATAAATAAATAAAGCCAACAAACGCTGAAACTGCGATAGGTCGACATTTTACTTAATCTTTAATTTAAAGTTTTAAATTGGTCTTATTTGCCAATTCGCAACAGTATGCTTTCTACGAATGCTTCCTATAGCTTGAAAGACGAATCTAAAAAGGGTAAGGAGGCACATTGAATTGAGCTAGAAATTTTCAAAAAAGTATTGCTAAAACAGACACAAGAGACAATGTAGGCATCAACATGCATCAAAGTGTGGGAATTTGGGACTGCCATGAATAATTCCTTGACAAACAAACAAACAAACAAACAAAAATGTAGAAAAAGGTAGTTTGGAACTGTGGTAATCAAACTAACAATGGTAAATGAGATGATAATATATTTGTGCTCAACATGAATAAATAAGTTACATGATTTTTCGAAATTGAACTAGACATAATGCAAATAAAAAATATTACACCATTGTATTTTCCTACATCTACTTGCTGGCTTGATTGATGTGCTAACAAATAATTTATTCCTTAATTATTATTTATTTTATTTTTTTTATATTTTATCTCTTTATGCGTTGATTCTTTTTTGGTTTTGTTTGTTCTACTACCGATAGGTTACATAAGAATGTGATATTTACTTTTATGTTTTTAACTGATTTTACACACAACGGTACGACGTTTTCTTTAAAAAGCGAATGTGTGGTTTCACGTTTAGGTTGTAAGGCCTACGGTACGGTTTTGCTCTAAAAAAAAGGAAACACAAGGGCCGTTTCACATCATCTGGGCTGAGTAAAAATTGTTCATAGGTATAAGGGCCAATATACGGAGTTTTGTTTCAACGGCTCAACATCTGTGATGTCATGATGGGAGGTTGATGACTGGGAGGAGATAGAGGGGGGGGGGGGTTAACGAAAAAAGAGGGGCAGCGGGGAGGCGTCGATGAATGCTAAAAAATGCACCCTATAGAAAAAACAACGTATACAAGTTGAAAACACATAGTATTATTATTATTATTTTTTTCCCAAACCACATTGATATGTTAAAATCACAATCACACTGAAACCAATCAACATACTTAAGATATTATTGCACAATATCGTACAGAGAAGTCCACAGCTTACCAATTGGCTGTACCAGGGGGGACCGGATACAGAAGCTCATACCAAGACTACAAGCCAACTTAGTAACATAGTAAGAATAGTTCCATAATTACATATAAAATATAAAAATTACAAATAGTCTTTTGCAGATATTTATTTTTGAATACAGAAACAAAACAACAACAAAAAATGCTATCATTAATTAAAAAGAAATATCAAAAAATAACAATTTTTACATATCCAAGAATTATGCCAGCATTTATACATTTTACAAATCCATTGTTTTTTGAGAAAATAACTATTTCTTACATGTCGAATTAAATATAACATAAGATATTGCAAATCCCTTCTTAAAGCAATGTTTGTCAATTTTGATTTTAGAAGAGATTAAAGACTGAATATAAAAATACAACAGAGAAATTATTTTTTTATATATTTCCTTTCAGGATAACTGTAATTATTAAAGCAATTTAAAGTATAAATAATTGTTTTAGCTGATAGATTTAAAAGGCTTAAGTTTTGTAATTTCATATTAAATTACACAATTCGAGACACCGTAATAACCTGGTGGAGCAGCATATCCGGTCCATGACTTACCCCTAAGTAGGAACATGATAAAGGTGCCCTTGGGTAGCACGTCCTGTTTTTATTTTTATTTTTTTTTTAATAACCTACAACTATCACTAAACACAAGCCACTGGTATGTTACAAAGCAAGCAATAGGTTGTTTATACTTTTTTTTTTTTTTTTTTACTTTTTTTTAGATTTTTTTCATTAATAAATTGAGCTTCTACGGGAATCACAAATACATATTCTTTTTTTTTCTCTCTCTCTCTCTCTTAGTAGAAAGTCCTAAAAGGAAAACTCTGCAAAATATAGACGACTTCACATTTCGAAAATAGTGAAGTCATAGACCATATATATATAAGGTTGTCTCTAGGAAACAAGAAGTTGCTATAAAAATGTAAAAAATCCTGTGCATACCTAGAACATAGTAAAAAGGAAATGACTGCCACACTTATATTGCAACAGCTTTTTTTTTGTTTTTTTAAATTTTTTTTTTAAAGTTTTTCTGGTTCGTTTTTTAGATGACTATAACCCTGGTCTGAGATTAAGTTTTTTTTATTATTATTATTATTATTATTTTGATTAACGACCACTTATTTGATAAATACACATACTATTATTAAATTGGCTGAATTCCTAAAATTAGCAGTGACGAACTAGATGTGCCACGGTTTTCGTTCTGGTACAGTTAGCAGTGGGACCATCAAACCATAAACAATACAGTGACTAGAGTAATGGCGGACCATGGCAACAACAAATCGCTAGTGAAATGTAGTAAGGTAATAGAGTTTAAAATTCTGGGATCAATTTTTGAACTTAAGGCAATTGATTTATTCCAGTATCGTTGAGCTGCTTAATTTAACATAAAATTTAATATAAGATACACGAAATTTTAAATTCTATAAAAACTTAATGAAAGAATTTCTTTTATCAGTAGATTACACTTTTCGGATTTCTTACTCAATACATTTTACCGAGAATATAGCAATTTCTGTCGATGGTTTTAGCAATTGTATTTAAAGTATATGTTGAGATCTATTAAAGAATGTATTTATGTATGTATGAATATCTGTGGCATCCTTAAATGCCTAAAATCTGGATCTTAATTATAAGCTTTAGGAAAACTTGGAACCGCCATTATTACAAACAAGTTCAGGAGTCCATCTGCAACCGAAAAGCCGGAAGTGACGACATAAAGCGTCTGGAGCTTATTAAAGGAGCTCAGCCTAATATTATATGCAATACAATGAAAAATAGAATGAATATATTACAAGGACTAGAGCAAAAAGGGTGGATCAATTTGTTTTGCATAAAAATTAAGTACATGCACATGAGATCAAAAGAACAAAAACACTTATTGGAATATCACAATGTAAATATTTATGGATTAAAAATAAAATTTCTAAAAATAAAAGGTTATCATTATTATTTTCATAATAACATGACTGGAATGTACAATACTCTTTTATTATCTGCTGCACAACTGCTGTTATGTATATTTCATCGTTTTCTTTTTAAATCTACAAGACCGAGCGGAAATGAAAAACAAAAAAATAGTACAAGATCTACATTTACAAGAATAAAGTCTCAACGTGAAGAGGATTAGATATTGCTTTATAATAATATTTGGTTTTTCATAAGTTGCTGCAGTCTCAGCGCCATGACAGTTTTAATGTGCTATCTCCCCATCAGAGGTCGTTTCGAAACAGGTCAAGCTGGTTTTTTGAGCAGAAAAAGGGTCATTTCCCCTTTTTTGGTAATATTATTTCATAATTTCCTTCTTGCTCTTAATTGTGAACACTTACTGAAGACACAAAAACTATTCGTTTTTCAACTCCGAATGAATTCGAATAGTCTAGAATGATATTTTGGGACTTAGTAAAATCATCAAAAAAATAGAAGCGTATATGTACTGGGTTGTGTGATTTGAGAAAGCTACGTCATCTAATTTTAACTTTCTGAACTAGTAACAAGCAATTAAGATAAAATTAAAATAACCTTCACAAAAGAAACAAAAATTACCGTATGTATTTTTTAATTGTTTTTTGTTTTAGTCTAATTATTATTATTATTATTAATAAAATTTTTAAAAAAACAAAAACAAACTAATCCCACTATTATCTTGGTCTCGAAAATATGGTCACAATTGATTGCAAAAAGGAATTAATCTCTTGAAAAGGAATCGTCGAAAGAAAGCCAACAGCTGATTGGCTGTTTGCCGGAATAAGAACCAGTTGCTGATTGGTTCTCTTTCTTCACCTTTTATTTTACTTCCTCTTGAGGATATTTGGCCTGAAACGCTTCGAAACTTTACCTTTTTTATTACGAAAAAAAAATCCTCTTGGAGGGTAGACAGACAGACAGACACAGTCTCTACTGACAAGCTTCACGCCATGTACACTTTGAAATCTCTTCCTCGGCTAAGCTACCATCACGCCATCTATGAGTTCCAGTTTCAATTAAAATCAGGCATATTTTTTTTTTTTTTTTTTAATATCTCCCGATAATATTTTTTTTTTACTTTTTTTTTTTTATTTATTTAACAGATATGTTGTTTGCATTAAACTCTTGAGGCAGACAAAAATCTCGCATAAGAAGCAACAGGGCCCATCAATTCACTAGGGTTTGGGATAAAAGGGCAGGGATAAGGTAAAGGGCAACAAGGTTAGGCCGATCCTAGGGCGAGAAACAGTTTTCGATAGATATTCTACATATTTTTGCTTTTGCTTTTGAACTTGCTTAATGACAAATTGAGCTCGGGCAGCAAAGAACTGACACTGGGGTCGACCACACAGCAAGCAACGCCACCTCGCGGGCGCGTTCAGTATGAGGAACGCCAGCTTAGGGGCATTTCCAATAATCAGCCGTAACATATACATTCGAAGTACCTTCTACAAAGCTCATATACCACCATAAATAAATAAATAAATAAATAAATAAATAAATGAATAAATAAATAAACAATTATTTACAGATTGCTTTAACTTAAGTAGCGGCCTGTAACAATCATTATAAACCATTCATAAAAAAAATTATTAAAAGTACTGTATGTATAAAATATAGAATTTATGGTTCATTATTAATAAAAAAATATGAACACTTGAACTAGAATCACTTAATACTGAATACTGTGACCAGAAATAAACAAAAAAGACAAAACAAAGAATAATGCAGGAACAGTTTCAATTGCTGTGTTTTAAACAATAACCAGACAATTTTAAAAAATGAGTCTTTTTTGATGACAGTAGATGTAGTTGAAAAGCTGAATTTTGGGGGATATTAGAAGAATTATTTCAACATGAAATTAAAACCACTTAATCCCACTTAAATAAAAAAAAAAAAAAAATGTTCGGTTGGATATCCTGATTATAGTCTTGAATATAAATATATTGATATCTGCTGTCAATAAATTTGAACTTTTAACATTTTATCATGTCTCCATAGATATGTCAACAATGATAAAAATGAATTTTATCTTTGGAGTAAATTCGTTGAAATTAAAGTTAAATTTAGAAATTAAAAAGAAAACACCAATAATAATAAAATGTTATCATTGAAATTGCCACTAATAAAGTCTGTTTCTGCCGCTTCAAGATGGCTGTCTGTTCGCTGCAACATGGCCAAAATCTTGCAATCTTCGAGGATTTGGGGCCAGCCACACACACTGAAAGTAACTTGCAACCTTTGTCTTTCTCTTGTTTGACAAAAAATCATCAGTTTAGGTCTCTTAATAAAAGTCCTGCCTTTTAAAACCTTCTTGCCTTCACCAACAGTTTTCCAGCACGGAGTAAGACTGCCGCCATGTTTAGTCCAACTAGACAAATTCTTCATGAAAATATGATTGTATTGTTCACATCATCTCGCATGCACATAAACCGCAGATGTAAACTTTTTTTTTCTCTTTTGTTATCTATATTTTAAGTAGATATAATGGTAAATATGAGAGTGGTGATTAACAACGAGATGCTTTTAACAAAATACTTCTGTTTGTGATTGATGTAGGCCAAGCCCGGCCTGACACCTAGCGACCTGAAGGGGAAACGTAATCTCGTACCCACCTTGGGATGGGATAAATGAGTCCCAGAGGGCAGAGAAATGCATATATCTTCAGAATTATTACTTTGTGTGTGCTTAAACCCCGGAAAAACAACAAGAAAAGGACTCTGATTCCTTTAACGAAAATGGGGTTACATTTGAAGGTTTAACAAAAAATAAAGTAATGAAAAGCCCCCCCTTCAGAGAAGCAAAGCGAGGCGTCCAGGCGGGATGCGTGGGAGATTATCCCTATTAGATAAAAATGATCGGCCTATTTATTTTTTTTTATATATATACTTTTTCATAATAAAAAGCGGAATGCAGAAGCTAATAGAGGCGGGGTTCGGCTGTTTTTTTTTGGGGGTCACAGGCACTCATTTACCGAAATGGAACTGCTAGATTTGTAGGTCATATACCACAACAGGCTCGCCTGCGGGGAAGCAGATAGGGAACTTAGGTAAAAAGAAACGATGCAAAGTGTTCTGTCCTGAGGTGTTCCTTTTTTTTTTGTCATGTCAAAAGGAATGTTCAAATGACTAGAAAAAAAATATCACAGCATGTAATAAAGAAACAAAAAACCAAAAACAAGATGGCTGCCATAACAGCAAAGTAAAAGTACCTCAAATACTTCAAAACAGTTCAAATGAGGAAAAAAGAAAAATCCCCTGTAATGTTGAACACACATACGAGAACTTGTTCAAAAAAATATTTCAAGTTTTCTTTAGGGAAAAGAAAAAAAATCACTTCAAAAAAGTAACATGAAGATTTAATGAAGCGCTTTTAACAAAGGTGTTACATTGCGAGAAGTAATGACACTACGGAAGCTTATTCCATTGGGATATATATTTATATTTATATATATATGATTTAACACGATGATATGTGTTCTATGGTTTCTAAAGATCGAAAAAAGAGGGGTAGGGAAGCCGAACCCGGCCTCTAAATTCTAGGGCGAGGGGTGAATGAATGGGTTTTATTTATAGAAGTATATATTTAATATATATAGCACAGTCACCCATATCAGCGCCCAGGGGGAAAAAAATGCAAATTATTACTTTACGAATCTTTACCTCATATTTTTTTTATTTTTAAACCCTCTTATATATATACTATATAATTATACAGAATATACTATATAGTATATATAGATATATATATTTATATATTTATAAATGTTAGTTGGGTTTTATTATATTTTCAAATTTCGGCTAAACGCCGGTCGTACAAAAGACACCACAACAAAGTCCGATGCTTTCATATGAATTACAGTTCGAAATGATGTGATTTTTTTTTGTTATGTTTATATCTATATATATATATATTTCGACATTTTTAGTCCATCATTGCTTTGAAATATTCTGCAGTGATTTTTTTTGTCCATTATCTTTTTGTTTTGTTTTTGGCTTATTTTTGTTAATTTTTTTTCCACTTTTTCTTATTTTTGTAACAACATTTTTTTATTTTGGTAGGTCGGGCTACTTGCAACTAATACACTACGACTATTTTAAGAGCTTTTGTTGGTGGTATTGCTAGAAGGGGCGATTGCGGTGCTGGTGCTGGTCGTGGCCGACCCCGAGGCCTTGGTCTTATCCTCGTCCTGCCACTTGTCCTGCGATCGGCGCCGTGCGTTCATGAAGAAGTTGCCCACGGTGGACAACTCGAGGCCCAGCTGCTGCGAGATCGTCATCTGCATCTCCTTCGATGGCCGCTTAGTCTCCTGTAAAACAAAAACAAACAATAAGTTTGAAAGTGAAAGAAAATGAAAAAACGAGGTTAGGATCATTCCAGATATACAGTCGTTCTAAAATTATTATTTTTTTTAGGGTCTAAGACTTCAATTCGGAGATTTTAACATTTGTTATCTGAGTAAATAGTGCCAAAAATGAGTAAATAATACAAGCGATGCAGAATTATTCTTTAATTAAACGCATTTCTCAAAAATAAAAGTGTAAGATTCCATATCATTGTATCGTTACCAAAAATTGAGAAATTATTAGAGCATAATATAAGAAATCTAACAATATTATTAAAAATAAGATTCATATTTTTCCTTAAGGATTTATGTATATTTTTGATTATAGGAAACACATATGTATTTATATGTGGTACTAATATTATATATTAAAGGGTGATTCAAAATTTAAATGTAGTACAAACTTTAAAGGTAGGTCAGGAATTTAAGACATTGACTTTTACGAGTATGATGTCCCGCTTCACTAATGCTGAGAGGACAGATATACACTAGCCTATGGGGCACCGAACGGTTCTCCAACAGATTTGTGCCCAATCATTAAACATTTGTGCGATTACTGCAGAGATTATTAGTAGAAGGAACTCTGAGCACATACTGTGAACTTGTGAGTGCACACCTTACTGTCATATTGTAAACAGAGCTAATAAACATAACTTTGAGCACCTATTGTGAACTTGTGAGTGCACACCCTACTGTCATATTGTCAACAGGGCTAATAAACATGTTGTCTGCTTTAAATTGGTGTCTTTTATTTCTGAACCTTCTAGCACATTGGGTGCCGTTTGAAACCACTATGAATGTGATTTGTTTTTGTATTCCTATCTTTAAAGTTTGTACAGAGAAATTTGAATCACCTTGTATATATACATCTTGTATCGCTCATGGGCTGCAATAGTGGCACAACTCAAAAAATCAAGTTATGAGATAACTGAGTTCAAAGATTCAGCGTTGTATTGAAATGCATATGTTATACAATTCATTAACGTCATTTGTTGGTGGAATATTGAACTACTTGATATGCCGCTGGTGCCGCTGGAAGGAAGACCAATCCGCAATGTTGAAGAGTGCATGAATTCCAAATTCGTATTTTTTGAGTTGTGTCACTATTGCAGCCAATGAGCGATATATAAATATATATATATATATATATAATCACAAATAACTTTCTTTTCGTAATATTTAAGAGACTTGTACATAAGCTTGTATATAAGAATGTTAAGTCAATATTTGCGTAAAATAATCCTATACGGATTTTGAAATGCCAAAAAACAGTAATACTAGAATCAATACAAAGCTTTCGAACAAAAGACATCTGTAATATACATATTTGCGTACACCACTAAATACACATATATTTTCTACAATAAAAATAAATAAATAAATATTTATAGATATATATTTATTTTTTTAATTGTAAAGCAGTATAAATAGATAAGACATACAGAGAAAGAGACTTACAATCATAAAAATTATTAGACTAACTATTAAGTATTTCTTAAGTTAATCAAATAGATTAATCATTAATAAAGACTTTAGAAGATATTAATTTTAATTTTAAATATGTTTATAGATCCCTTCTTTTTTTAAAAAATAAAAAAAAATCTTTTACAAAAGTAATAGAGAAAATTAACGTGCTGTGAGAAATGGTTAAAGAAAGCGCCTGACTAAAAATAAAATTGCCTTTCTGATTCGATTATTTTAGTCAGGTGCTGTTCCTTTCTTTAAAAAAAAAATCTTTATCATATATTTTTCTCTGAGAAGGTTTAGAAAATTATATTTTTATCTGTAAAAATTTCAAATGTGATCTTATTTATTATCGGTAAAAGTTATGTGATGCTTGATAGATAATCTCTAAACAACGAAAACTAGCGTGAAATAAAGAAAAACAAAAATATATTTTTGCTTTCTGATTATATATATGTTAACTTTATGGTTTGATTTGAAAAACCAATAAAGCTTTGAAGAAGACGAAAAGCTCATTCTCTAGCAGTTACAAACTGACCATTGAAACATTGCACTATGGATGAATTAGATTTTTCTACTCTTTCTTTTCACTTCACAATTTACCTTTACAAATATTAATTTAATTACTATCAATCTGTTTTGGGGAAAGTCAAAAGAATAACAAAAGCTTAGAAAGATTAACATTTATTATTATTCCTAACTATAAATAGAATGCCTTGACATAGAATTACAAATTATATCTTGTGCCTAATTTTGGGAAAATAAATGCTTACTGTTGCAGAACAAAATAAGCAAAAAAAAAATTTTTTTTTTTTTGGTTAAGGGGAATAGATGAAGATAAATTTCATTTCGTATTTTCTTCTTACCTTAAAGATGGCCTGTAGCGTACGGCGTTGCAAATCCGTAAAAACCAAACGAGGTTTCTTGGGAGCAGGGGGCTGCTCGGGACTGCTCTGCTGTTCTTCTTTCCTCTTGCATGCTGGGAATAAAAAGAAGTAATAGACTTTAATCATAGCATTAAATCACACATTTACAGAAGTAGTCACTTTCTTTTCACACATGTTTTACCTTTAATATAAAAAAAAATACAAGAATTCAGCATACAAATATTATCACTGTATGGGTTATGATGGGTTACGATGAAACTTTTGCTATATTTTTTTCTTTTTTTTTTTTTGAAATCTTACGGCAAAGTGAATCATACAACAATTAAAAAAAAAAGAATAAATGGAACCTTCAAGAACTAAAGAAAAAGGGGGGGTGGACCCTTAGGGTAATTACAACCTTCGGGAAAATTCACGTACCAGACACAAATAAATTGTTTAGCGCACAGAACATGAAAAAAAAATCACTATAATTTATCAATAAAGATCAATAAATAAGACCAAGTGGTTATAGGTCTCAGAACAGCTACTTCGCGATTATTTAGATATTAGCCAGATGTCGACATACGGTGAGGTGTCAGAACAGAGATCAACTTGGCTCATATAGTAAGTGTTTGCTTTAAAAATATAATAAAAGTTGTAAGAGGAAAAAAAAACTAAAATTAAGAAAAATACAAAAATAAATATACAAACAAACAATATTTCTTTAAAATTCAGCTTCGTTAATTGAAATAAAAGTATATATAAAAACCTTAGACTTGTCGAATCAGACTACTGTTCATCTGATTTGACGTTTAACTGAAGATGAAACCACTATATGAATATGAAATATTTCATTACTTTCTCTGAATGAATTCAGCAAAAATAAACTACTTAAAACAGAAATTACGAGGGAAAAAAAAACCCCCAAGAGTTCTTTGAGGCTACTGCTAAAAATATTACTCTTTGCGGGGCATTCAATCATACAATGTGATCTTCATGTCAAAATTTTAAATTTATTTTAAAAATTCAATGAAACCAAAATGGAGTAGAAAAACCGGAATATAAATGAAATTAAAGAAGAATTAGGGGGATAAATTAATTAATTAAATGTTAAAAATCACGTGAATACAATAAATTATGTTGAAAT
This sequence comes from Thereuonema tuberculata, assembly GCA_023159025.1. Classification (NCBI taxonomy): domain Eukaryota; kingdom Metazoa; phylum Arthropoda; class Chilopoda; order Scutigeromorpha; family Scutigeridae; genus Thereuonema; species Thereuonema tuberculata. The sequence goes on from JAFIDM010002131.1 coordinate 56,998,472, forward strand.
GATCTAAACTTTGATGTTTGGATAATTTTATTAAAAGTATTGCTATATATTCATATAGTATTGCTATATAGTCATTCATCTATTATTTTCCTTGAAATCACCATCTATTTCAGATACTATCTGAATAACAAGGACATTCTAACAGAAATGAACAATTTGGTTTGCAGCAATGATACAAACTTTACACAGTCTGGTCTTTCATCGCCTCTTTGATATAGACGCCCTCCTTCAAAGTTGATATGTTTAGGAAGAACAGTGCAAGTATATTGTAATTTTAAAAAACATATCTGGTAAAAAGGAAATAAATCTAAGGAATTTTTACCAAAAAACGTTATTCCGTAAAATTGTAATTTTTAATGTATTGCAATAATTAAAAATTTATAAACGTAAAACAGTTTTATAATTACTAATATAAAAATGTAATAATAAGTAAATAAACAAATAACCTAAGAATTATCATTGTAAAGCACAGGTATTTAACAGTATTGTAGATATATTAATAAAACCATAAATTAATTTTTATAAATTTTCTTTGTTTTTAACAGTATTAACTCATTACTGGAAAAAAAAAAATCTCTGAGAATGTAAGCAACAATTTATCCAGTGCTGACCGTCCGCCTCTCTGATGTCTCGCCCACATTTCAAGAACTACTGACTTAGAGTATTACTTTTTAATAACTTAGTTTTCTTGGAATAAAAATCCGTTTGAATTCATTTTCATTCGAAATATTCTTCTTAAAAGTAAAAGATTAAATATAAAAAAAAAAGAAATCATTTTATAACATAGATTATATTTTCTGATGACATTTTCCAAATGAATAGAACTACAGTGGAGTTTCATTAGATTTTTTTTTTTCCCTTGGAGGAGGGAAATCAGGAGCAAAACGATTACAGTGTGGCTTTTAATTTAAGACCCTTCCTGGCGTCAACGATGTCTTGAAGATAGAGTTTCAAGGAACATGAGAAAAGGAGCATGTGGTTGGGGGAAGACGGGAATCGATATCATTTAAAAGTCCATTTAACCCTTCTGTCACATTTGGGGGGAATTAGACATCGACCAGATTGAGCAACTCGTCGACCGGAAACCCAGGCAACTTCCAATCTCCATTCAGTAAAACATCCTTATGATATGAAAAGAAATTTACGGATTTCACCTACTTTCCTAAAGTAGGTTAGACTCATAAAAAGATAAGCAGGGCTACGTGCTTATGTGTGTTTGTACCTGTTTATCTGCTGATAGATCTCTCAGCTTCTCAGTTCCTTAGGACCGGTGAATGAATCTTCTCGAAACTTAGCATGCAAATTTATGTATTTGAAAAAGAGACGTTCTACGGTTTGTGGATAATCTGCAGAAAAATCTACGCGTGTGAAGATGACAAAAAATCCATACAAAAGCATTGTCAGAAAACAACTGACTCTCACTGGATCTCTAACAACACAACGAGATCTTCTTCAGTTTGACTATGCTTTTTAATTATGCGCGAGTTAACATTGCTTGGACTTGATTTAATCAATTTTTAGCAAGCAGAGAATATGGCTAAATTTGAAAAATTCTTTGGTAAAAATGAAATTAAAAAGCAAACAAAAATAGAATATGATAAGAGAATATGCATTTAAAAGAAAGTTGGCCGTAAGTTCATTCAGGAACGTATTACAGTTATTAAAACAAAAGCCATAAATTATTCTATTACCCGTAACTTGAAATGAATCAAAGTATAAACAGTTTTTAAGAAACCATGCAGCCATTTGATAAGATAAAAGATAGGTAAAAGTAATAAAATGAATACTCACACGACGTTTCAGGACCCCATATTACGAGACCTCTTACGATGAAGTCCTGAAATGTCGTGTGACTGTTGATTTTATTATTTTAACGTCTTTTATCTAAATAATTGGTGTCTACTTGGTTGCCTAAATACATATTTCATATCAAGGCACGTTAATATTTTACAATCAAAATAAAAACTGTTGATCTTGAAATTTCAAAACAAACTTATTTTGCATAGAGAGAGAAAATCCATAATTTGAAGGATTTAACGATCAAAGAATCTTTCTTTACGGATAATTGTTGAATAGGATTAAAACGTTTAGAAAAAATATTTGGCAATACATTCTACATAGTTTTTATACAGTGAATCCAAAAACATTAAATTCTTTATCCAAAATGAATCTAATTCAAGTTATATCCATTTATTAAGTTAAAAATGACTTTCATTCTAAATCAATTTATAATAATCAAAAAAATATTACATATTACACTGGGATCGATTTTCAAACTTTTATATATTACAATTATAATAATTCTGTAAATTTACAATAGTACTTACAGTTATATACTTATTAATAAAAAACTATTTACTTAAGCTTTTGTAAAAACAATAAAAAATATTTCAAATGTTATGTTCCGGATATAGAAATAAACCAATAATGTGTTTTACTATAATTTCAGGCGTCTTTTGTCAGAGTTGACAAAAGATGCCTCAAATTATTGTCTTCCGAAAAGTTATTTCATTTAATCTAAAGCTTAAATTTATTACAATTTCTTTTATCCAATAATGAAAAAAAAAAAAAATCTGCTCAGTGTTCAATTACTGTATATTATAAGTGCAAACAAAATCTCGCTACTGTCAGTCTCAAATTTGTTGGATAAATTATTATGTGACTAACAATAACTGCTGTACACTTTTTTACTGTTAGACCACGTGACAATAAGTTTTAATTACCAATACTCATTAATGGTGGGACCTTACAGAAAGAAAGCATCCGGCAATGTCTTCTTTAGCTATCCAACAATGGTTCACATTAATCTGAGACGGATCGTAGATAATATTTTGAGATTACAAAAAACATTGGAAAAAATATAACTATAATAATTCTGTCAACGTTTTTCTATAATATTCATGCTTCATATCACGCACCGACTGTTAATTTATGGCAGTTAATTCCATTTGTACTGTTTTTTTCCCTGGAACATTATATTTATGTAGATTTCCTTTTTTTAAAGAAATATGTTGTCTAGGCATTGATTTTATAATTTAATAATTTTATTAAAATGTTTATACATTTGTTCAGTTTATATAAAGATGATGATACATTACATATTAATTTTTAAAACTAAAGTATTAAATTTATTAAATGTTAATTTTCTTTTTAGAATTTTTGGTTATTTGTGTTGTTACTGGTTAAAGTAATTGGGTAACTCTGTGATCTTTCTATATTATTTGATTTATCTTATTTTGCTTATTTACAAGAGGCTTATAATATAATAAAGTATGGGCTTTTTTTGTAATTCGTAAGGGTTTTACTAAATTCCAAGGAATTAGAAGTGTATTTTATGCAGATGTGTCCGGACTTCTCGAAGCTCCCCACGTGAGAACGAAGCGGAGAAGATGATTTGGGCGTAGGTTGCCGATAATGGGGCGGAAATGAGGCGCTGAGCGAGGAGGGGCGCCAACTGCGGTTCCTGTCGCCGTAAACACCGTCTCCTGGCAACGGAGAGTCTCCCTCGCTTGGGAAGGACGCAGCTGGTCGTCGGAGTTGCATGATAGCAATTCATAAAGGTCACCCTACCACCTCGCCTCTCTGAATAATAGATGCCCCCCTGATGAGACTGTTGTCCATCTGATACAATTCTTCCCAGAAGCCTTTGCTCAACCAAGTCATGGTTTCAGATTCGAAAAGCATAGGCTCTGTTTACCTCTCTGATCCCCCTGGCTTTGAGCTCGATCGTCAGGGTCGGATTACGAAGTTTGAAACCGTACATAGGAAAAGAAGGCTTAGATGCCTAAGTGTCAATTTTTAAACTTTTATAATGTCTTCCAGATTTCTAAGTTTAATATATCATAATACTTATAATAATTCTGCATTTAAAATTTTCATGACCGTTTTGCAGTCAACAGTTCTATGAATATTGCTGCAAAGTTAAGGAGAAAGAATTCCCACACACTTTAACGAAACTAAGTAGATAAAGGTTAATGATAATTTATAGAGTTCTGTGATTGGTTCTTACCAATCTTCTAATTTGAGATATAACGCCAAATTCTACTAAACCATAAAGCAATAAATACTAGCAGCGCATGACTCCTAATTTCATTGCTTTAAATACAAGGGACTTTTGAATGATAAGAATCATCCGCATGTGAAGCGTTTCATTTTAGATGCGTATATACTTATTCTGATGCATATCATTTTTGGTGATACTCTAGAAATACTGCATTAAGCAAAAGGCATTCCTTTGTGAAACCTTCTGTTTCTACAACTCCGAGCCAGACGTATTTTAGCAGAAAATCTGGCCACTAGGAATCCGAAGAAATGGGAATCTCGTGATGTCATCTAAATTCCCAAACTCCTGATGTGGATAGTCAGTACAACGAGTAAAATGTAGCAAACACTCTACCTAGAGCTTTCTACCAAATGTTTTCCATTCGTTGAGTTGAAGAGATATAAGGAATTTGAACATGCAACACGTTATCAATTGCCACCGATTACATCATTCCTGACTGTAAGGAAAAATAATGTGTAGCAAAATATTTGTATATGACATTTTATATTACATTTATATAATGCCAGCCAAGGTAAAGTCTTGTAAGATTTTTTTTTTGTTATGCAATTATACATTATACGTTATTATGAAAGGGATATTATACTTTTTTTTTTCAATATAATACTGTTTTAAGCATTTCATTGTTGTAAATAAGAGATATCTAAAACAAAACAACAGCAAGAACAGAAAAAAAAGAAAATATTTTAATGAAACCTCTGAAAGTCTGTTTTCCTATAAAATTATCTAAATTTTTTAATTTATTATCTATTTAAAATAATATCCTGTGCAACTATTTATTTGCAAAATAGTCTACAGTTTCTAACGATTGTGAAGCTCATCGGCACAAAGCCAAAAGGCGTGGGGATGCAACCAAACAACTAACTTTCTACTTAACAAATTAATGAGACTTACACTAATAAATAAATAATAAAAAATTAAAAAAGATAATATTCTTTGTGTTGAATTTTAATTGACTTTCAAACCAATCAATACTTTTTTTTGTTCTTGTTACTAAAGAATAACTTCTTTTTTTAATGAAGTAATTTGTAAGATTTGTACAAGACAGACAAATTTCCAAAAACAATTTCAATCATTTTGTTTTTTCAATTCTAAAAACTTCAACCGAGTTCAAGTTCAAGCCAAATACATACAATAAAATTCAAAAGCTGTTTCATGAAGGAAGAATTACTTCAATAAATAAATCTCAGTGAAATTTAATTTAGAACTTCAGCTTAGTAACAATAACAGCCAGAAATCTCGCGAGAAGGTAAGCAATTGCTTTATATTGTTTTTCAAATAATCAAAAACCTTTATGTATGTTTTATGTTGAAGAGTTCTACTATCAAAGAGTGACAGAAGCAAAATGTGACAGAAGCACTTTTTCGAACAAAAAATAAAGAAAAAAAAATTTAAAAAATTATAATTATTATAATTATAATTAAAAATTATAATTATCTGTATAGTATAAGTTTTTGTTTTTGAAAGTTGAACAATTTAGCTAAACCCAGCATGAATTTTTTTTCTCAATATTAATACTTTTTAAACTTACATTCCTTTGCTTTGAACTCCCAAATAAAAGATTCTATGAATGACGCTATTATTAGATAACAACCAATTCCTATCTAATTTCTGCACTTAATGAAAGTCAACGATTTTTTTATTACTTAATCTATTTTTATAGTATACCTTACTGTTTGAATTTGATTTTTAATTATTGAATGTGTTATTAAAAATATCGTATATATTTTGTTAATATTTAAAAATCATTATGTTATTAAATTTTGTTTATTTTTTTTCGAAGCCACTAAAACATTAAAAATAATGTTTATTACATAATTTCTATATCTACTAAAAATAAAATTGTATTTTATTTACATTACAATAATATTATTTTTATTATTTTTAGGAAGTAGTTATTAGAATTTTAAGGAAGAATTTAAAAAATATAAAATGGAGAACTCAAGGAGTGGTTTTTACTGTCAGTCCAGGGTTTTCCAAAGTTATTAAATAATATCAATTTTTATTGTACTTTTATAAATTAGAAACTAAAAATGAAACTGTGAATTACGTACCATTTCTTAGAGAGTTGCTGTTTTACAGCAGAGAGCAACATTCACTTGTGTGATAATGAGGCAATTACAGAAAGTAGCTCAGCTTGGGAGTTATCTAATAGAACGTGTTCTACGAAGGCGATTAGTAGGGTCTCATGCTAATAAGTATAATCAGGAGAAGTTCTTGAAATCCCTCTTGAAAAAAAGGAGAGGGAAAAAACCTAGGGATCTCTTCTTTATTGGAATTAGATTTGTCATCCTTGTTGTAGGGGCAGATGTTGTCATAAGTACCCGGAAAATTATTATTGAAGTGATTAATGAAGAAATTATTAGGACCTCCGGAAGTGCAGGGACCCAGTGACGAGTGTCTACATCAATTGGCATCACTTGAAAATGAAATCGTTCAATGATACTAGAATAATAATAAAAAAAAAAAATTCGTACATTCCGTAAAATTAATTTTACTAAAAATACTGTAATGTACTCAAGAAGGCATTTAAATTGACCAGTTAATAATGCTTTGTACTAACAAAGTTCTGGTCATTTAGTCATTATTATCTTGCTAGTTCTTTATTAATATAGAGTAGATCTCTGTTACAAGCAGAGAATTATACAACATTACAATTACAATGGATCTTTGATTTAAATCTATAATCGTATGATTATATTCACATTTTTCTACATGTTATTGTTAATTAATAAAATGACCTTCATGAATGTTGTTTTTTTTCTATTAGATCATCTTAACAGTTATTATTCTTCTTACCGATACGAAATAAAAAGAAAGCATGTCAGTGTAAAAATGCTAGTCAAAGTAAATTTTAGAAAAAGACGATTACTGAAACTGAAACAGCTCAATATCATTACTGAATTGATTTTTAAATATAGTAAGTAAACAAGAGCAAATGCATAGTTAGTTTTAAAACTCATTACATTAAAAGAAAGCAAGAATGCACACAAATAAACAAAACAAAAATTCACTGAGCTATTTTTTGTATTTGTACTGGGAATCGGAGACAGTACTGTTTCGAGTTTTATTGAACTCTCATCAGTCTGATCCGCCCAGTGTACCTAGCTCAGTGAAGTGGGACAATATATAAAACGGACAAACATAAAAAACAACGACGTCTCAATTATAAAACAGCAAAACTGAATTAAGAATAAAAGGGATGAATATTTAATCCTCGCTAGCATTCAGCTTAGCATGTTAAGGATTAAAAATGTTAGGTATACTGAGCTAGATACACTGGGCGAATCGGACTGATGAGAGTTCAATAAACTCGAAACAGTACTGTCTCCGATTCCATGTACAAATATAAAAAAATAGCTTAGGAAATTTCTTGTTTTCTTTTAATATAATAATGTTCTAACGCACGTCAAATTTCATTTCTTGTTATAAAACTGACTAAATAAATAATTTTTTCAAGTAATTTTGCTTCTTTACAAAATATCTCTAAATAATTCTTTGCATTCAATGTTTCACAGAATATAAAATAAAGTTAGAATTCAATAACATAGCTGTTTCGATTACCTATCTATTTAATAGATATTTCCTTTAATTTGGGTCTCTATATTTTTATGTTTAGATTTCTAAGTTTATTTAAAGTTATAATTATTTTTAAGCTGTTTAGGATATTAATCATAATGTATTTTTGGATATCTAACAGTATTCCAAAATGAAATGTAGATACATTAAAGAGAATATCTATGGGTTCAACAATTATCTTGCAATGTTCATGTTAATGTAGTTTTCACTGTAAAACAAAGCTATGCAGCAAAAATTGCCATTTTTACTCGTGTAATAGTGAATTATATCTTCATTGTTTCATTTATCGCAGAATAAAACAAAAAACAATAAAGATAGACTAAAAAATTAGTATGTTGAATCAGATTAAATAACAGGACCATACACACAAAAAATAATAGATATACAAACAACTTCATTACATGTTACGAGGCTTAGAATACAGGCCTTTGTATTTATCTCTTTGTTTATTAACATTGAAATTGATGTCAATTGTATTTATACAAGTTTTTTACCTAAACATTGTAATGAAAAATTTCTTGTAATCTTATTTATGGTTTTGTTAATGTTTGTTTTATCATCTGAAGAAGAGACCTGTATTCTAAGCCTCGAAACATGTAATGAAGTTGTTTGTATATTTATTATTTTTTGTGTGTATGGTCCTGTTATTTAATAGACTATAACTTTCTTATATTTTTCCAATAATAATAAACACTAATCTGTTTTTAAATTTAAGACGTAAAATGATTAAAGAGCAAATAGAAATTATCAAACTCATAATATAAAAGCAAAAATATGATAATCGCTACCGAAATGATATTTAATATACATAAATATCATTTTGGTAGTGATATCATGCTTTTTTTTGCTACACGATTCAAAGAAATAGCATCAAAATTCTGTCATTATCATTATTATCATTTTATATTTTTTTTTTTGTATTTTATTCTTTTACATTATTATGAAAGTGTTATGTCAATAAACAGATGACTGAAGTTTAATTACAATCTGAGTTCTGTGGGCCAAAGGCAATGATGAAGGCTTACTTTCAGTTAATTATTGTAATAATGAGTTTAATATAATAGGCTACTATTCACCGTTCCTGTGATGTAACAGAAAGAAAACATACGATAGTATCTTTGTTAACCACCAAGCAATGATCCAAAGACATCAAAGACGGGTTTGGTAATGACACAATCCGTATAATAGATAGAACAACAATATGCTTATTCAAAAAAAACTTTTGAAATATTGAAAAAGAGAGAAAGGGGGAGATTTGAAATTAATTGAATTGTTATAAATAACTTAAAGTTTTAGCATTTCGATTTTGAACCATGTTTTACGATTGTCGTAATTTATTCATAATAATAGCAAGTCATGTTTAATTGATTTATTTTATATCACAACATTTATTTTGTCATAATCTTTCTTAACTTTCTTATCAACAAAATATATGAGAAGGTTACATATGCAGTATAGATAACAATTAAAATAATATTAACTAAAATGCTGACATTACTTCAAAATGGCGGAATTTTGCTTTACAGTAATTTTTAGTTCTCGTAATTTTGTTCTCTATTATTTTCGGAATGTACATAAAATTTAATAGCAGCCATTTGTGGTTTAATGTTCTATCACTGCTTTAATATAACAATCGATCCATTCTGAATGTTTTATTTTTTTCTGCAGACAATGTTTCCATTCCAATATCATACACTGAACAATTCATTTCCTCAGGCAAATTTCCTGTTCTGCCAATAATACAACAGTCCTTTTAACACAAAAACCAATGTTGTTGTTTGGTTGCTGTCTTTTTTTGTGGGGAATTAATCTCATTGAAATGCCGAATTTCGTAAACAATTGAATGAATGTCAAAGACATAAAACATTTAATAAAGTAAATAAACAAAGCTTTTAGATCTGTTGTTGGGTAACTTGATTTTTCTGATGCAAAACACTTGTCAGTCTCTATCTTCTATCAGAGCTTGATTGTGAAAAACAAGAGAATATTACGTTCATGAACCGTTCGAAATCTCCAAAGAAAAGCGCGCGAAATGTCACCAACAATGTTAACCTTCATTTTTCCTTTACATTGGATACATTTCTCGGATTGCAATCGGATTTGGCCTCCGATACAGCGCTCCAATTCTTCCATTAATTTCGCACCCGGCGGGTCATGTGACTGGGGCCAATTCGATCAGTTCCTCTTTTTCTAACCCCACTTCGAGTTAAGCCTGGGTCCGTGATCGAATCTGTTTAAAAATCACGCAATTCGCTGGCAAATTTGAAGCTCAAGTGTAGGGAAACAGATAAAAAGAAAAGAAAAAAAAATCGGAGGGTTGTAGAGGATGGGAGTAGGGGAAGAGGCTCCTCATAGTATTAGGTCCTTATCTCAAACAAATGCTTTTCCATTGGTTGATAAGAATACCAAGCGGATCGACTTGTGTCTTTGGAAAGGGTTATTACTATAACTCATTCAACCATTCCCACCACAGTCAATTAAAAAAAAAGACAAGACGTTCCTGAAACAACATAAAGTCAACGTTCTCTAATTCTCAGCCTTTTGAAGTCTGGAAAACAGTTCAACTGAAACGTTTATTTTTTTTAAATTATACTATCTACCACCATAAACAGTAAAAATTTTGCATTTCTTAATTCATGGTACGTACTTAAGTTGTCTAAAACTCCGTTTATTTTTAGTCACGCAATGTGGAATTCTAAACGGATTAATATGCATTATTAGATATCGAAAGAAGTCATTGGTTTGTAATGCATTTACGAGAATTTCTGTCATCTTCACGCGCCAATTTGTCAACAAGGACCCACATTGTTTAAATAAAATAGTTATATCGACTTTTGCCCATAAATCAGCATTTCAAGTTACATAAAATCAATTACTGAAAATGAGGATATGAATATTTTTCATATTATCCATGTTGTGTGTGTAAATATTAATATAAAGGACCAAACACACAAAGACAAAATAGATATAAATAAATAATTTCATAATAAATAACATTACATGTTGCAAAGGTAATGTTATTTATTATGAAATTATTTATTTATATCTATTTTGTCTTTGTGTGTTTGGTCCTTTATATTAATATGAATATTTTTCTTTTGTATTTTTTTTTGAAAAGGAATCACATTTTTTTACCACCCTTAAAAAAAATACCTACACCAAGTTTAAACTAAAAAATTGGTTAACTACCAATGATTTATATCAAATTAAAGAAGCTGGACTTTTTTTTGCTAAAAAATCTATTCGGGAGTTCCCAGATATTTCGAATTATTCAAAAGTTCAAGAAATGATTTAATCTATTAATTTATAATTTTTTTTTAATCCAAAGGTAACTTTACACCTTTAGCCTAATTAAGGAACTATCTTACTAGAGCTATTACCCTGGGTGCACCGCAGCAGAACGTCTAACTGAGAGAGAGACAAACACAGAAAAAAGAAATCGTAAACTCTGATCCACCTCCTTCAAATAATATTATCGAATGAAGTCTACGTTATGCCCGACAAAGGAGATAAACACAGAAGAAAGAACGTGAAACAGCAAAGCCAGCTCCGTTGAATTGCAGAACCATCTGTCGAGATCACTCTTTTACGCCTGGAAAGTACTAGTATATAACTAAAAATAACCCTAAACTAAGAAATCGATTTATAAATTAGCCAGAATGTTTAAAAACAAAGTGTAACTTCACCATCTGCTAGACTTTGATTTTTTTGTTGGACAAAAGTGACTGAGTTTTTCGAAGTGAGATTCTTTTAGATAAGGAAGTGAGAATAATCTCTTTCATAAATTAGAAGGGCTAAGGCATTCTTCCATTGGCCGATCTTCTTAACTAACGGGATTATTTTCTGGAAAGTAAACTACAAGAGGAAAAGGGGGAGGCGGCTGACACTTCTACGCCGAATTAATTCATTGATTGCAGGAAATTAGCGATGATAAAAAAACTGAACTTGTTCAGGCTGAATTCCGATGCAACGCTGCCTGCGCCTTCTAGCTAATGGGATTAGTCAAATAGGGATCAAACTTCAGGGTGGAAATCAAAGGTTTTATTGTGTCCAGATCCTTCTGCATAACCCCCCCCCCTTACGAAATAAGACACTTAAACACGAATCGATGGACACAACACTATGGAATCACGTGATCTGTATCTGACAGTCACAATTGGTTGTTCATTATGAAGCATTATTAGAATAAAAAACTCCCATCGGCTTGACTTTCAAAGTTTTCAAATGTTTAAAATTTTTAAGATATCTTTTTGAATACAGAATAAACTTAAACTTAAAGATTAATTAAACTTACAAAAATTAGAAAATAAATATTTTTAATAACTGCATTTAAAGTTACTAAATTACCCGCAATTTATTTGGATATTTATTATTATTGAAAATCATTATTGAAAATGACAGTGACATATGCTTTCTTCCTAATAGGTCACTGCAACGAGGAGATCTAATAAAAATAAGATCTAACAAATGATCCATCTAAATCCGACATGGATTTCAAAAATGATGGATTTTAGAAAGTGTTTGTCATGTGCCTATTAACTTTTTATTAAATTTATGTAACCCGCCGAATTTCTAAAAATGAAAATAATTCCAAAATTGGAAATTTAAAATTGTTAAATATATATATATTTCCAATTTTGGAATTATTTTCATATATATAGGTTTTTAATCAATAAAAGAGATTTTATTTGTTGAAATTTATTTTTGTTGTTCTTTCATATCATCATTATGTGTAAAGTTCTTACTTAATCCACCCTTAAAAAAAAAAGAAAATCCCAATGTCTATGAAGAGGAAATAGTTTTATATTTATAAGTATAAATAACATACATACAAAACAAAGATTGTTTGCCTTGAAATACAATCGAGAATCATTCATTTTTGTTGTCCTCTTTTCTTAGGAAAGTGAGGCTTATAGATCGCTCAGTCTGTGTGTGTGTGTATATATATATATAGATCTCCTTATCCCTTTACCAGATCCTCTTAACGTTTGACCTATTGGATGGATTTTCTTGAAAATTGCGTCACATATGACAGCACTAACCAGGATCTAACGCTTCTATTTGAAATCTGATCCAAACGGATTATTGACAGAAAATAGAGGTAGAAGGCGGCAAAAATTCCCATAGAAACAGCATTGGAATCTAAACAATGTATTTCTATCCTATTTCTACTAATATTTTATCATTTTAAACAATAATGTTAATCTCCTTTTAGCTAATCCATTAATCAGCATGCGATTTGATATGATTAAAGCTAAAGTTAATCCGACTTCCATAACAGAAATTAAGTAACACTAATTTATGTATATTTTTTTTTTTAGAAAGTGCAAAATCTTCACTGTTTATATTCAGCAGATATTACAATTGGAAAATACAAATAGACTTTTCGTTTTTGTAGTTGTCACGACTTCCACACGCAAAAAAGGAAAAAAAAAACTAAATAAAAAAAAGAATGAAAGAAATTTTCAGAAATCAGTAGGGATTTTTTTTTCTATGTTCCTCTAACTTCTTAAGTATTTGTTCTTATTTAATCATAGTGCTTGTTAGCCGAAAAAAGTTTTGATACACAAGCAGAAACCGAACTGAAATTAATTTAACATCACTTCGTTAATTGCAGTTCTGCAGTTATAAACGACAAACTAACAGATCAGATATATGATTTTAGACTGTATATGATTTTAATGTCATTTAATTATTTAAATCTTACTTTATCTTGTATTCATCTGCATATTAATATATAAATATGAAATTGTTTTCATTCACATTTTCAGCGTAACAGAAAGTACCAGGTTCTGTTGTTTTGTTACAGTTTTAAGATTTAAAAAAATATAAAAATAAGTCCAATTTTTATTATACTATTATTTATCAAACTGTTATTATTTATTTATTATATTATTCTCTTTCATTGCTTTGATGAAATTTGACATACACTAAAAGAAAATAAGTAAATTAAAAATATAAATATAAATAAAAATATCGAAAAAAGACTATGTCCTATCAATATAAAAATGTACAAACTTTATTCATCATTTGGATGTTTCGATATTTAATTACAGGTAACTCTTTTTTTTACCATTAATGATCAATAAAATCAAAAGTTCTATGACAGATTAAGATTTCTATAATTTGATGTTCAAATTGTCTAATCAAGGAAGCTTTTGCTAAAATTTTGTAAAGGTTTTGTTATTGGCTTGTAAAATCATAGATATCATTCTTCTATTATGTCATTGTTTTATTACGACTTGTTTATAGATATCATGCTACAGAACTAAGATTAATAATGTACAGATGTAAAGAGTAATAAAATTTAGCTAGCAATAATAAGTTTATAGATATATTTTTTATAAGTTTTTATAATAATGATAATGATTTATATTATTGATAATGTGTTTTTTTAATTATTTGTCACATAGATATAGCTTTGTCGTAAGTCTTAGACCGTCTGTTAATTCAGAACTTAGTTAAAATAAGATACTTTATTCTATTCTAACATCTCCAGATAGGAATTAATTTTCTAATAATTTACTTTAATTTTCCATTGGCAAAATTACTGTATTTTAAACTAGTTCCTGGCAAAAAAACATAGTTACTAACATTTCAATTCAACATCGTATTCTTTAATATGTAGTGTAATAACAACAATTCTTTTTCATTTCAAAAATTTCAAAGCTTATTTCCTAAAACTACCGTCATCTGCTGGATTATCATGAAGTAAAAACTTCTAAAAATTGCAGGTTTCACAGGTATGGATTGAAGAATATCAAGTTCTTTTCAAATGTCATTTACCATGTAATTTTTCAATATTTTCAAATGAAAACAATTCCTTGTACTAAGATTGATTTATTAGTTCGGATTGATAAAAAAAGAGAAGATAGAACCATTCCATGCATTCTCTCTTTGTTATTAGCCTACAGAAACTAGTTACAAACAATCCTTTTTCCTCTGATGCAGAGAGAGAATAAATTGGAACATTAGTAAATACTGCTATCACAATTTTTTTCCTTTGTGATGTAAACATTTGAAAAGAATTGTGCTGAGTTACATAAGATTTTCAAAAACAAGTAAAACAAGTTTTATTAAAGATATAAGTTAAACGACTATAGCAATATAATAAATACTTATTAAAAATACATAGGTATTTCTCCTGTTTGAATTTTGATATTAATCTCTCTGCTAATCTTTTAAGTTCATTATCAATTTCACTTCTTTTTTGTCAGTATTTTGTTCCTTGGTATTTGTAATAAAATTTAAAGATAATTTAAAGTAGTATATTGCTATCATTGTTTAAATTACTTCTTTTAATACTACTATTTTTAGTTGTTTTTAAAATACTCTCTAGCTTTGTGCAATTATTTCCAAATTCTTAAATCACGGTAAAAATTATTACAAATCTTCAGCATAAATTTTTCAAAACACTTGCAAAGTGTAATTCTTGTCTCTGTATCAGAGAAAATAAGTGTGTAATGCCTGAAGTGGTTTTATCTAATATTTATTTTTATTATCAATCAGATTTATTAACATTTTCCTTTCACTAAATGAAGATATTTAGAATTTTGATTCAGATTTACGAATGTTGTTAATAGCTTACTTGTGCATAAGAAAGAACTAGAATACGTTTTTTAATGTTGTAAAGAAATGTTAGATTTTTAAACTAAAACATCACAATAAGAAAACATGAACGTACATAAATAAGGATTCATTGAGTTGTTTTTAGTATTTTTGATAGCGAGAATCCAGGACAGCTGTTTCAGGTTTCCTAAGCATCATCAGCTGAATTCGCTCAGTATCCATAGCCAAGTGATACAAAGAAAACAAAATTTAACGAAACAACGGCCCTCCATATTAAAAACAATAATATATAAATTAACAATAAAAAATGCTTAATATATGTTTTTATATGTATTCTTTTTTTACAATTTAATTCTTTATCAGCTAAGTGTCTATTAGCGGGAATTGAATGATTGGCCTTTTTTATTCTTAATTAATATATTGTTGTTTGAAGTAAAGAGGGCCGTTGTTTTGTTGAATTTTGTTTTCTTTACATGTTTTTTGAGATCACTGAGCTGTAAGATACTGGGCGAATCCAGCAGATGATGATTGGAAACCAGAAAAAGCTGTCCTCGATTCCCGATATCAGAAATACTAAAACCAGCTCAGTGAATTCTTTTTATGTGTTGTTGTTGTTTTTTTTTTTGTATGTGTGATGTTATTGTGATGTACGCACATTAAATTTGCTGTTATAGGTATTTGAACTATCTCAGAAGATGACAAGGAAAAAAAATGTTATTTTTAAATTACAACAATTCTAATTACACTATATTTTTTTCAATTGATATTTAAATTTTTGGCAATGTTTTATTATTTTATCACACGCATCCAAGTTTTGAATACGAATTATCGAATTTCACATCTAAGTATCATTCTCACTCTATTTCACAGAAAAGAAGGAAAAATTAGAAAACATTTCTTCTATTACAACTCCATGGATTTGGATAAAGTA
>JAFIDM010002131.1:57015010-57175094 GCA_023159025.1 Thereuonema tuberculata
TTTACCCAATAATAGTTGATCAGATTTGAGAAAATGATTGGGTAAATATATTTGATATTAAAAAAAAATTAGATAGATTAATATGGGCTTGAGAAAGGTATAAGACTGTTTGAACTCATTTCAATTATAAAAGTTAATAACACAGTACATAATATTTAGAATTTTGAGTAGCTGAAGTATATTCTATGTAAATGAACCAACAGAAATCCAACCTTATACTTGTAAATCTATCGACGAAGTACACCGAACAACGAGATCCAAACGAGTAAAAAGTATTTACTCTCATGTTTCTAATGTTCCCTGATGCTTAGAAGCAGATTTACTGTAAAAACATGAAGAAATATCCTCTAGATCCCTAAAGGTAAACACAGAATACTAAAGGCAATATGAAACGCAACACAAAAATTTAATAGAAAACACTGTACGATACATTATTTATGTCGATATGATTGTAAAAAAAAAATCATGTTATTGCATTTGATACGTTGTGCTGTTAATGCAATGTTGCATTTCATGATGCAATTCATACTTGTAATCCTAATACATCCAACTCGACTATTCTAGGCTGAATTACTTTATATTAATGCTTATGTTATATTAGTCAATAAGTAGGTGTTAAAGGAAAGAAAAACAATCCTGGACAATATCAACACATCCTAACTTAGATGAATTTGAAAATGGCTTGAATGTTCGGAATCCTTTGAAGATCTCCAAAAGAACTTCGAAATAAAAGTGTTCGATTTAATCACAATAATAACTTTTACGTTTTACTCAATACAAGACGTTGTAACTATTCTAGTTTAATACACATAATTTAATCACATTTATAATATATATTGAAGATAACTCTTAAGATGACTTATGGATCTTTATTTCAGAAAATGTATGAATTTTCTTTTTCTTTCAAGTTTCTGTTTATGTTATTGTATTTAATGATTTTGGAAAATATTTGTAGAAAGAGACTCAGCTATGTACTAAGATATGTAATATAAAAAAATAAAAACTATATGTAACAAAAATATTAAAAAAAATTACCAAAGTATCAGTAAAAGCGAAATACAAAACTTTATAAAAGAAAATATTAATCAACGATCTAACAATAAAATGTATAATAAATTAAATACATTGCTCTCTATTTAAGTACTTTTATAATTCTGATTATAATTTTAAAATATCTCTAGCTTGTTTATTATTCATTCTAAATTTTAAAAAAAGTTTTCTCTCAGGAGAAGAAATTGTTAACGAAATAAAGTTACAAGAAGTTGAAATACATTAGGAATTTGCATCAAAATTTAGGAAAAGAGATCATTGCTTTGTTTGTTTTTTAAGGTGTTCGTGATTCTTGTAAAATGAAATAATTTTGCTTTAGGTTGTATAAATATAGAATGAAATCTCAATTGTTCAATTGAATGAAGTTCTCAATGGAATACTTTATTAAATTCATCTTTGCTTCTTTTTTTTTACTTCCCCTTCGCGCTGTAAATGGGAATGCCAGTACAACATGAATTTGAAGCTCGTTTGCCCAGAGTGTAATTAATTAGACTGTGCGGAGTTAATTAAGTGTACCTCTTCCTATCGAGTTAATGTTAATTGTGTTCACATTGAGCCAACGTGTGACCACGGCAAATGTGTGTACACATGTGTTGGCGTTCTCTATTCCGAGCTGCGAATGCGTCCGACTGACATCAGCGCTGATTGGACGCATTGGACCGGAAATATATCTTTTGCTCTACTTGTCAAGAGTCTCCATCAATGCAATAGCGAGATTACGTATTGACAATTGCAAATAAACTTGGAAAACTTCAATGAGACGGTAATAATAAGACAAAAAAGAGAGGGAAAAAATCAAGTCGTTTATTACCAGGTATTAATTATGTTGTAAATATATGTCTCAGTTTAGATTAAGTGTGAAACGAGATGTAATTACTCCACGGCAATGCGTTAACTACAATCAAACTAGAGTCTTCCTATTCTAAAGAGAAATGAATGTAGTGAAAATAAATGAACGACCTAAATGTAAAAAGATGAAAAACATCCTAAAGAAATCGAAAATTCTTAAAAATACAAGTTCTATGAAATGATATTACTTATATGACACCATTTACCAGTTCAACATTGGAAGTGGAAGAACATAATAAAATCCATCTAATTATCATTATATTATCATATCTTAGTAAATAATAGTATGTAATTTTTAATCTTGAATCTTTAAAAATAACAAATAAGCTATAAGAGTGATTTTGGATTGTCTGAAACCTCCCTACACTTAATTATCTGAACCAAATAATAATTACTTTTCACAGTAATTGCCTAGGACCTTAAGGGTGGTATAAGGTATGGGACTTTTTTCGTAGATTTTTCACTGAAGTGATTTTTTGTATCTTTTCTTCCCTGTATGACACGGGCCAATGCAGAGAAGGATATACCAAGTATGGAGAGGGAATATAATGACTAAAATTTTCAATTTTCTTGGGAAGCATTGGATGCTAAGAATAGTATATTATTATTTTTAAATGAAGATAAAACATCTTTTATTCTTTAAATATTATTAAGATTCACAACTTTTAGCGAATTTGGGCTATGGTATCTTAGAGATTTTCGATCTGAAATTGCTGGTCTATATCACAGTGAACAATTTTAAACTAAAGAAAGGAATTACGAAAATAATCTCGATAAGCAGATATTAAAGCTAATATTCAGTCCTACATATGTCATAACCAGAAGCACATTTTTGAAAGTAAAATTAATAAGTAACAATTTTTGAATCTGCAAATTAATCAAATCTATGTTATAAGATATAATATACATTATAAAGATATCTATGTAACTGTAGCAATTTTAAGATCACTTTTAGTTTAATTCAAAATGACAAAATGAAGGCATGGAGTAACATATTTCGCATAAATACTGCGACTGAAATAACTGCACTTCCATACAAAGTTTTCACCAAAATAAATATTTTTTTTTATTATTTATATCGGTAATGTAGCAAAATTTGCAATCTAATATTATTTCCCTATTTTTTTATTTTTATTTTTTGTTGAAATCCCAACATTTAAGAACCATTACTCTACACTAGCTATGGTGAATAACTCTTAGCTCTCTATCAGTAAGGCATTACTGTAATACAGCAATATTAAACTTAGAATTCAAAAGCAGTTCTATGACATCAAAGAATGTTACAAATGCAATTCAGTGGAATGTTTCTGTAATAAAAACATCTCCATTACATTGCATTGACAAGTAGCCATGTCAAAATTCCAATAATATAGACTTATATACAACAGAAATGCATAAAGCAGTTGACTCTTTTTACTTCAAAATTTTATAAGCTTTAATTTTGATGCTTGAAAGTTTAGATTAACATTCCTAATTGGCATCCTAAATTCTGAATAGAGCTCTAATAAGAGCAAATTTCACGCCTTTCTGTAGACGCAAAAACCAAAAATTCTCTTTCTCACCGCCCGCATTATAATAAAAAAAAGAGGGAAAAAATCCAAAAAGGCACGGAAAAAAATATCTGATGCCTCAATTAAGTTGTCAATAAAAGAAACCGACAAGGACTCTAATGGAACAGCGCTCCAGGCGTCAGACAATGGAATTAAAATACAGCGCTTTAGAGGACGCACTTATCACGCGAAATGCTCTTGATATTGGGTGAATCCATCTCAGAGTGCCACATCCGAATAAACAGAAGCCCTTCACTCGCATATGACGTGTGCGAATTTATAAAGCAAACAACGCTTCTGTCCATAGGAGGAAGAGGGGCACTGAGGACGGGGGAATTTCTTAGGAAAATGTTGATAATTTTTTTTAAGTTCAATAAAACTAAGAAGAGACTAAGAAAAATGTAATGACGAGCATTATCTTAAGTTGGGAAGTTTAAAAGAGATTTAGGAAAAAGAAATTCGTACTCCTAAGCTATGACGTAATTACGTCAATAAGCTTATATAAAGGCATAAATTAACCCTAGAATACACCCATCAAAGAAGAAATATTATAGCCTAGCTTTTTTAGATAATTAAATTGATTAATCCTGAAATATTTTATTTGTATATTCCTAATATTGAAAAAAGTATTTTGGAATAACGTTTTGTACTATGTCGTTTAGAACGGTTACTTTATTTTAATCACGAAGATAGATATTTATAAACATACAATTAATATCAAAACTGCTTGCATTTAAAATTAAAACTGATTCATTAATAAAATAACGAACTTAAAAATAATATAAGTTTTGTTGTTGTTTTACGCTGTTCTTTCCTAGTTATCCGTAATTACCTTCATTGTTAGAGAGATAACTTCTCGAATTAATCGTTATGTGATACTGTCTTTTTCCTCTTTTATTAGCCTATAAAGCAGTCATATAAGTCTTTAATGACTGTTTATTGTCATTGACACAGATTTAGGTTTCTACAACTCTAGAGGTGCTTCAGAACAGAGATTCTTCCTTTCTTTTTCTAAAGGAAAGAATGCAAGCAATATTGAGACAAGTTTTCATTATGGATTGTTAATTTATTTTGCATTTTAATAGAACATGAGAGATATATATAAATGAACATTTAAGTTAGTTTCACGTCTTTTTGGGTTTATCATCGTCGAGGAGGGTGGATCGGGCTGATGAGTCCTAAAAAGGACGAAACGGCATTTCCCGATTCCCTCTGATGATAAACTCAAAGGCACGAATGTTTATTTAAGTGCAGTATTTGATTTCTATTCTTATAGGTTCTATTTACTTTCAAATCTTCAGTAAATTTCTAAAAATTTCAGCTCATTTACTCCTTCTGAATTACACTAATTCCTATATTTGAAAACCAGCAACTAATTGAAACCCTAAGAGCGGACACTTTAATCACAATACATTTCGAATTTTTTTAATTTAAATTTTAGGATAATAAAATTAAATCCTAGGTATAATAATAATATCTTACATGTTTCATACAAATGATGTACATGTTCAGAGATTTTTATTATATAATTTTTCTAAAACATAAATGAAGCGAATAACATTTTTATTAATAGTTTCTAAAATTTCGAAAATGTTATTGATGTGTTTTATTACTTTATAATTTTTAATATAAAGGTTCTCAACTAAGAGACAGGAACATTTTTAATATAATACGTTAAGGTTCTCAATTAAGAGACGGAATATGAAATAAAACAGTATGTTAAGTCAGGGCTACAACGCTTATTCCTGGTCCAAATAGTGAAGAAAAATGAACACTTTCTAGATTTACATTCCACTATACATCAAATCTTCATTTTTCATTAGTTCCTATTCCATTTTTCATATATTAATTTCATGTAAAAGTGGAGGAGTCCAAATATATCCTCGAAAGCAATAGCCTTTCATTATCAATAACTTTGGTCTTCATTACCTTTAACTCTTCGGTTTATGCATATTTGAAATGTGAAATCTTTCAATTAATCTAAACGATTTTAACTAATTTTACCAACATCATATACCTATTCACGGCAGATTTTGCCTTACAGAAATAAAATAATATTTAAATGCTATCTCAATTTAGTTTTAACAACCGAAAACTATCTTAATGAGCTTGTCCTTAACCATTCAATTACTTGGTTTCTGTGATGGAATTTGAGGATATTATCTTTGGTTTAATGAGATAAAAGATTAGATGAATGTCTCCAGTTCATCCTGTTCCAATCTATTACCGTTTCAATTTGGAAATGGAACCGTCGGCACCTTGCCCTTCCCCCGCCAAGTCCCAAATTAACAGATGTCTTTCGGGTGACAATTTGTAATGGGACGCCGTGTGCCCATATTGAGTGGTTCCTCATCAGCAACTTCATTACTGCGAAATAGAGTGGCGCCCTCTCAGCCACGGTGCAATTTGAAGCGAAATATTTACCCGATCCGCTCTGTCTATCAGTGCTAATAGACAGTCCATTAGAAGACAAAGAATAGGGCTCTGGTAGACACGGGGCACGAATGCGACGCGCACCTGCGTTTGCCTCAGGCAAATGGAACCGTCACGTGATTGACGGTCATTTCGAGATTGTAAAAGAACGGGTTTAAAGACGAGAAAAAGGGAAGAGAAAGAATTTGAAGATACAACGGGCGAGGGAAGCAACAGAGCCTTAGTCTGGATTCAGTTGGAAACGTGACTTCATTGCATAATACTTCCCAAGTTGTCAAAAATTCACAAAAAGCATTTTAGAAACGCAGAAAAAAATATTAATGCTAAATCACATATAATAATACAGGTTATTAGATATACGCTCAGGTACATATCACCTAGTTACTCAGCATACGAAGTAATTAAGATTAGCCTTTGAAAATATAGAAATAGTAGCGAAGAAAACTGCTGTCTTAGAACGATGGCTTAGAGAAGTTTTTTGATGGCTATGAAGAAGAGTCAAGACTATAAATATTATGGTAAATTGTGTCATATACAAGCAACGTATAGCCATTAAGAAAATCAAGTGTTGTAGTGTGATTCATACAAACAATGGTTGAATAGTCAAACTTCTACGATCTAAACATAACGAACGCTACCTAAATTTTTGGGAGTCACAATTTCTTGAAAAGAACTTTAAACCTTTCAAAAATGCTAACTTTGAATGAAAATGTATAGTTCAAAGAAATGAAATTTTTCTTCTTCTTATCATACACGACCTTTTTTCTCTTATTAACATACCACAGAAATACCTAAGTAAACAATTCATTCGAAGAATCCGTACATTCATTCTAACTAATATACATGAGGCGTTAAGAACCAGAGTAGACTAACCCTTCTGAATAAGTTTTTGAGATATTCAACACTAAAAGTCAATACTTGTACAAAAATCTGGACTACATATATTTCAGTTAAATTTGATTTTCATCATTACTTCTGCATTTTCGAACTATTTATAGGAATTTCAAATACATAGAACAAAAGGCAAACATGTCTTATTTCCTAAGTAATTCATTTGATTGATAGCTTTTATCGATGACTTTTTGCTAAATTGCTAATGAATATCTAATGGATTATTACTTATATAATTGAACATTATACAACAGGGACACTTCCATTTCAAATTACTTTCCAAATTTAATCTCCGTGAACAAAAGAAACTGGTACAAAGAGCAATAATTTGTTTGGAATCTTTTGATGAAATCTTGTTTGGAATTTGCAATTTTGTTTTACGGAAGATGCCATAGGAAATGTTTAGCACCATTTCGAATAGAAACTGAGAAAGAAACACAAGGGAAATTGTAGCAAAATGAAAGGCCGCGAGGTTCCTGACGGAAAAGAGCATATGGTGGGGCAAAGTTTTCGCATTCCGATGCAAACAGCCCCAATTAGGCGAAGACAGAAGCCTTCACTCGCTGAGTCTTGTTACCTTCAGGGCAGAGGATCTTGAGGCAAGAAGAGGAAAAGCAGAAACGTGCTTCGCTGTTCTAACAACAGATGTCACAAAAGAACACATCTGACAAAACAGCGAAATCGAGTAAGCTCTTGTACTTCTAACACCTTCAATGCACAATTAGTAGACTGCGAGGTATTCAACTTCAAAAATGATATTATTCTTATAAACCCATTACAGTACATACATTCGCTTGATAGTGCAAAGTTTGTCAGAAACTGTAAATTAAGAATTGTAAATAAATTAGCATCAAGTCATTTCAAGATATCAGATCGATTTAGCTCTATAAAAATCGATGTTCAAACATATCTTTATTTACATAGGATTTCCTGAAATGAAAATTAACCAATAATACTACAGGAATTGCAATCATCAGCCTAAATAGTTTTATTCATTTTCAATACTTCACTATTAAAATTTTATCACTAATTGAAGTATTATATTGATTAGTTTCTTTTCAAGTGCTATACTCGATAAATATTCAAAATTGATTAAATAATTTTTAAAAAGTAGTATATTATAAGAAGGCAAACTATTTTTCATCAAAGTCTTCCAAATTTTGTGTTTGCTGTGACTAAATGTAGATCAAAATGTCTGGTAATAATGGTGAATTTCTACAAGTAATTGTTCTATTTTTTTTTTAAATTTTATCAATGAAAAAAAATTCATTGAAAAATGATTTCAATTCAATAAATTATTTAAACTTTTGTTTTTTTAAGCTATTGTATAATACATTAACAAAAAAAAATACTGTTTTCTTTTCTCGAAAACTTTTAATAATTTTGTTTTTAATTTTGAAATGTATCGCTCCTGAAAGTGCTTTAGCTGCATGAAATAGAGACTTGTATGTTTATAATATACAGCTTTTCTATATCTACATTAGAATTCTATTAAAATTTTGTTTAATGTTCCATTCTAAGTTATAGCAGCAAAGAAATCGAGATCCCATAAAAAATATTATGAATTATTGCAACTAAATCCAATGTCGCTTATAACGACGCTTGGATAAAACGACATTAACATACGCGGTCTTTCCGGTAATATTATAACAGTAGTAGATCTACAGCTCTACAACTGATTCAAAATCCATAAATTCCACTAACATCTGTTTTAAGATATACTGATTAAACTATTTTCTGTAGCTATTTTTTTCTGCACTATTCTAGAGTCAGAATCTTTTTATGTTGTCAATTAAATCAAATACAATCTTTTCTCAGTACGTTGCTGATCAGCAGCACAGACTCTTTCTCGTGCTTCGGTAGCCGAAATGCATTCGGAATATATTAACCAATTTATTGACATTGAGTTTCTCGGATAATTAACTTTTAATTAACATTAAAGTCGACGATATTAAGTGGAATAGGGTTACAGCTAACAACATTCGACTCTTTCACTGCCAAATAGGCTAACGGAAAGCCAGTCATTAGTGAAGTTGGAATTTCTATCGTTATTAGTCAACGGTAATTTGGTAAATTTATTCTCAAGATTTAGTTCACGAATTCGTAATGATTAACGTTTTTAAATTTTGGATGTAAAATACATTTAGACCTAATCAAGGGCTCAGAAAAAAGATAGAATAACGGATTTTAAGGATCTTCTAATGGTAATGGATAAAGTGTTTGGTTTTTCCATATTGAATAAAATTTATATATATTTTGGAAATAATTTCTAGTCGTATATATTCAAATACAGCTATAATAATTTATACAAAATAAGATTTAATCATAATATATAACAATGAATACTACTTTTAAATTTGAAATCTGTCAGTACATGATTGCTAGGTGAAATGGGTTATGAGGGTTTTGGTTTTATTATTTTATTATTTAAAAATAAAGAAACTTCCAAAAAAATTCATTATAACATTGTTAATTAAAGAGAATCTATTTTGGCAAAATTGTAAATTTACAAATATATTTATTAGTAGGAATTAAAACGAAAAGGAAGTCATAAGCAGATTATAAAGAAATTACTGTTTTAAATTTTTTAAATTACTTTCAGTTTAAGAAGACAAAGCGTCTCTACTGTTTTATTATTATTAGCATTAACTATTGCTAATATTAACTATTATTTTTAGAATAAAAATTTACTCTTTGTTTTAATCTTTCTTGAGCTGTTATTAGACTGAAACTTACATTACAGAATTTTGATAAAAATGTAGTCTAATCAGAATGGTCTTATGGTGAACTTGTTTAGTACTTAATGAAAATTTAGTTTCCTGAGAGATTCTTGGCTAATTAAAAGCAATCAACAAACCATGAAGTTGACAAACAAAGCAAACTGTTAGAAATAGACTGTGGTTATTTTTTTAGTAATTCCACCTAAGGGTGTAAATCAATAAATAAATCACAGATCCAAACAAATTCAAATCAGCTCGTAAACAATAGAGTTGATCATGAGTTACAGGTACAGAAAAAACGAAAAACATAGCGTATTGGTAATTTCGAAATAAAATAATCTTTCTTCTGTCAATTTTCTAACTATTATTTCCTATTTGTTATTAGTTCGAATGTTATTCAGTTCCTTCATGTCTACTTGGCTACCGATATGTACTAAGAATAAGGAGGCAATGAATTGAAAATTGAATAAACTGAAATTTTAAATTTACTTATTTGAAAGACACCCGTGGATTCCTGTTTAACTTTTCATTTCTTCAACTACAATGTTTGAGAATTTAAAACTTGTAACTATGTCATTGTGATTCCCGCTGGCGATGCCTGGGATCTCACAGTCATCTTCCCTTCTTCTCAGTCAAGCGATTGATGCTTTATCTAATTTGATTTCTCAAAAGTTACAAATATTGCGCTGTTTTCCGATCCACTGGCTCCGATGCGTAGCATTTGGACGGGATCGATCTCCTTTCCAAGTGACCCAATGATGAGCTGAGAAGGGGAAGGAATTGTTTCCGATGGCCAAAAAAAAATCCCCATACTGATAAAAAAGAAGCAATGGTAAATAGATCTCCTGTCACTAAAAGAAAAGTAACTTGTTAGTCGAAAGTCTACAATACTTAGAATTCACAAAACAATGTCAATCCATTCAGCGTAAGTTCTTACATGAATCCTCAAGAAATAAGTCTAGAATTAAGTAATAAGTGACCTCTGTCTCATGTCAGTAACTCAGTTAAAAGAGAGTTGAAAGATGTCGTACATACTTTTAAAAATGTACAGTATTTACCTTCACTGTACAATGTTATTTTTTTAACTTAGTGATATCCGTTATCACTTATTAATACCCTGCGATAAATGTACAGATAGTATTAATAACGGTTAATTTCCCGCCTAAGTTAGTTTCTTGTGAAGCCTCCTACCTTTGCCGCGGTTGTTGGCAGACCAATGGGAATTCGACGATTTTCATTACATTCATCGATGTGCTATTCTTCATTGATCTGCTCATTGAAACATATCCTAAAAGAAGAGTATTGTTATCAGCATTTCAGTTGCAGTTCTCTTTGGCGAAAATGTCTCACGATCTCATTGGTATGATTCCAACTGTAATGATTTGCATCAGGAGTTGGACAAAAAATTTTGTCCTTATTACAAGCAATCGCTTATGATTGACGTTTGCAATGTGTACGAAATCACCCTACGTCGAAGTTATTTATTTCCCTTTTATTATATTCATTAAAGTTAAAGAATGTTGCTGCTTGGAAAAATATAAAATATGAGTTTATTCTTAGCAGTATTTCGTCACATTACTACATTTGAGGCAAACTTCCCTTGATGAGAGCAGTTAAGGCGGCGGCATTACAGCATGCACTTAGCACAGAAACTTTAAAAGTGTGCTTCTTTTTAAATAATACAATACGATAATGACAAGCTTCCGCTTCCTCTGATATCTTTTTAATTATATATAATAATACTTAATACTGTTATTGTCTTTACAATAACAATCAATATTAACTAAAATATTCATTTTTTATTTTATTTACGAGAAAAATCTTATCGTAACTTCTTCGACGTTAATTTACAAATAATATCTCTCTTAAGGATAACTTTCTTCTATTTATTTTGCAAAAATCATAATTATTTCACTTTGCAGAGATATATATTTAACTCTTGATAACATCCACATCGCTCTGCTGCTTACATCTTTGTGTAATTTCTTATTTTCAATAATTCAGTATTAAAAAAAGTTTTTGAACATTAAACCAATAAATCGCTAAAAGATAAAAAAAAGCTACAGGTGATTGAGAAAGTTAGCAGCTCAATAAAGGTGTTAAAAAGCTGGTGTAACAGAGCAGGTGAACCACTTCATTCTTGGAACAGTGATAGATGACAATATCGTCTGGGGAAAGTGCATGGAGAAAGAGGGAAGCAAGTCAAGTGAACAAGAAACTTTTTTAATGTACAGACGCACATGGAGTCTATCGATTAAAACGGGGGATGAAATATTTTTTTTTCCTCTTGACTCCACCAAATTCCCGGGGGCTAAAGGGAAAGAGGGTGGAGGCTTCAAAAGTACCGACGGGTGGGGCGTGGGTGTGTGTGATCGGTATTAGGAATCACCTGCAGGCATAAGTGACCTATCTCAACCATAACAACATCAGTTACCTTGTCTGAATTATAGAATCAAAAAATAAAAATAAAGTATAACCATATATAAATGAAATTTAAAAATGTTTTTATAAACCTAAGATCTACGCTTATTGGATATAACCTTATAAAATTATTACAGCATTTAACCAGTTGGCTTTGAATTAAAACCAGTTATTAAATAACAAGTTACGGATAAAATTATTTCACAAAAGTTTATTTTAAAACTAAATAAAACAAGTCAGTACGAAATAATTTTATTCAATAAAAAAGCTCTCAAGTGGAAACAAATTTTTCTCATCAAGTTCGAAATGCATTACTTTCAAATTTTCAAATTCAAAGTTCCAATTCTATCGTTACTTCCGTGGGGTAGTACAATAGATCTCCGGTCGCAGTGCTTGGCTTCCCAGCCACCCACATTCAGTACATAAACATAAAAGTCAGAGTTCCACTAGTCAATAAACATATCGGTAACTAAAATTGGAATAAATTTTCATGAACATAAACAAAACGATTCAGAATTCAAAAAATGTTGAGAATATGTCCTAAATTTACTTCAGTTTTGCAAAATAATCAGCTAAAAAATGACGGGCAACGAAATAAAGTTAAAAGTAAATCGAAAAATGGAATTGTAATAAATAGTCTGAGATCTGACAGAATTAACATCTACATTTGTTTTTGTTTTTGTTTTTTAATTTCTCTGAATTTTAGCTAAGTCGGGCAAATTTTATTCGAAAAATCAAAATCTCTCTTGTTTCTAGATCGAGGAATTCGTAAACATTCTAGAAAAAAAACTGGAAATTTATCAAGGTCCGATGTCTGGATTATGACCTGCCTGAGTCATAGTCACCCAAGAAACAAAGCAATATTGGCTGTAATTCTCTGTATGGAATAAAACTTTAAATTCCTAACCAAAAAAATATATTGATAATGACAGAATTTAAGTATACATCGATAAAACTGACTCAATATGAATACTGATTCAATACGAAGATTATTACAGTTATCGTTTTATTGTGATCGAGGAAATAAGTTCATTGTTCATCAACATATCTATCCAAGCCATCATTAATGAAACCTATCCAATGTTATTCAAAAAATTACTGTTCTAGTGGTAATAAATTTTTAATAGAAAAACTGTAAATTATTCTTAGTTAAAGCAAATAAATAAACAAATCACAAATTTACTTAATGTAAGAGGATATTATGGAAGCATTGTGAAAGAAACTAATTCATCAAGAGAAAGATTGCATTCCTCTGTGTTTGCATTATAACTAGGACACATATTTTGAAAGAATAGGAGAAACACTACGATATAAAACAAATCTATATATATAAATAAATAAAAGACAGATACATCAAGAGAAAATCATTGGCAATGAACGACGCTAGGCAGGAAAGCGTCATTTTTTCTGGCGGTGTTTCTGCATCATTTCAAGGAAATAAAATTACGAAAAAAATTCAGTTTATTTTGATTGAAATTACTGTTTTAAATAAACCTTTCAGATTACTTCTTGATGGCTAATTTCACTTAATAATTATTTTAAGTCTAACTAAAATAAACTCCGAGGAATAGGATGTCATTGATTAATAATGTCTCAAAAAGGTTTCAAAATTATTCAAGCACAATTAAAAATATACTTACAGGAAATTATTACTACCATAAAACAAAAACAATCAGGCAAAATAGACTTCATCAAACAACAAAATTTGAAATTTCAAGAAACCAGAATAAAACATTTTTCAAGTAAAGCTAAAAAGTACAATACCTATCTAAAATTATTCAATGTATTGTAGTTCCAGTTTACTAGTTTAGTTGCAAAGGAAGTATTGAAAAAATGTTAATATTTTTTGAATCGTCGATTCATTCCTGAGTTTGTTTGAGAGATGAAAAAGACTGTTGAGTCATTAATGTATTTTAACTTAAGTCCATACCTCTTCCTTGTATCGTTTCTTATCGTATTATAAGAAACATCTTCAACACTAAATATATATATATATATATATTTGCGAATTTTCGGAAAGAGTTCTTCTTTCCTTTGTCAAGCTTCAAATAATATCAACAATTTAAATATGTTAATTGCCACGCCATAATTTGAAGAATTGTTTTTTTAATGAATGAATAAAATTGTTGAAATTATATTATAATGGAAAGTTAAGGTTCGTTGTCATATGAAACGAGTATTATTTGATTGTTATTTTGTAACAATGTGTAATATGGCATAGTAAGTAGTATCTGTAAATTGTTTACATTATTCGAAGCTTGGCAAAGGGAAGAAGAACTCTTCTCAAAAATTCGCAAATAAATATACCGGTATAGGCTTTTTTGTATATTTGGTGTTGAAGATGTTTTGGATCATTAATGTACTAATTAATAATAAACAGTAAGTACGATATACTAATCTAATCTAACATTAGAATTGGCAAATATTCTACTGCATCAAATTGACAGACGCCTACAAAAAATATATATACTTGTTCCTAAATTAGATTCTCTATTTCTTAAAGAATTATTGAAATACCAAAGTAAATATCATTAAAACGTAGGTTCTGATGTGCAAATTATTCTAAAACTTATGAAATAATATTATAGTTTTTTTTTACGCCAATGTGGATTTATTAACAATAAGTATTTTTTATTAAGTATCCTATATTTGAAATATTATACTCAGACTTTATTGAAATAATAAAAAAAATCTACTATTCTCCATAACTTTTAGATGAAATATGAAAAGATATCTACCATATAGAATTAAAGAATAACATTATTCATATTAAACTACAAATTTAAAAACAAACTTAAATTTAATAATTTTCATACCACAATGCAAGATGCTATTTCAACAACATTACCAACATGCCGAACAAGAATGGGCATATCTGCCCCATCACTGTATAGCGATAAGATATATATGTAAGGAAAGATCTCTATAAATAGAACATTTTTTATTATTATTACTTGTCTCAATTTTTAGTCCGTTCGGAGTTATATAATTTTAGATATGACTTATCTAGTTGACATCTTAATTCCCGGATGTATTAATTAATTATCATTTCATAATTATTTTTCAGGAACAGTAAGTATTATTTTCATTTATTACTTGTAAATAATTATTTTCATTTATTACATGTAAAATAATTATTATTTACTTGAAGTAAATGATAATATTAATTATTAATTACGTATAATAATTATTAAAAGTTAATTAAATAATAAATTTGAGAATTGCGATGTCAACTAGATAGTCACATCTAGAATTATATAACTCCAAATGGACTAATAATTGAGACGAGTCGTAATAATAAAATATGTTCTATTTAAGGAGATCTTTCTATAGGTATATATCTTACCACTATACAGGGATGGGGAAACTTCCCATAAATTTGTGCCCATTGTCCTTTAATATTTTCCAAAAAAAATTTCAGAATTCATATTCGTGAAGGCTAGTTAACGTCTATATATCACAAAGAACTTATTTATTTATAATATTTCATCTTTCTAATTAAAATTAATAATTACTAATTTCAATATTATTTTATAAACCGAATCGTTTTTGTTCGAAAATTACTTCAAATTTAAATAGCAACAAGTTTTTTATTTAATTTAACATCAAATGTTATAATAGTGACATTATCTCTTTGTAGGTTATTACTTATGAACAATTGTTTGGTCTAATAACCATGGCTATAGATAATTTCCAAAAATAAAATTTAAAGACTTATTACCATTGGTTTACATCTTCTATATAATATTAAGGCTACTAATTAATTTAATATTAAAAAGTTATATATATTTTTCAAAAAGAACTTTCGAAGTATTCGTGTATTCCTAAAATAACCTATTCAGTTGAAATAACTGTTTTTTATTAAGAATTGGTAATGAAAAAGTAATTTATTCCAATAAATAGAGTTCTTCAATTATATCATTTTCTGAATTGTATAATTGCAGTAATCATTACAATTTTGTATTACACTCGACAAATAAAAAGCAAAAAAAAAAAAAGAAATTATATATTTTCAAAGCATTTCGTTTGGTCTTATGGAGATCTACCAAAATAAATAATAATCTTCGATTATAAAAGTAGAATACATCTAATTAAAACTGAAAATAATATTTAGAAAACTCCAATGCCTATTTCGCAACAAATTCTATCCCAAAAAAGAAACTACAATATTATATATAATACTAAAGCAGAGCAATGAAACAGACGAAAAAGTAGTTACAAAAAGCAACTAATTAGCACAGAATATTAAAGAATCTACAGTAGCCAAACAAATAGTAATTCTGAAGAAAAGGGACTAAGAATATTCTAGATGTTATTCACATGCCGAGCTTCGTTTAATAAACTATATGATCTTAATTAAACAAACAACAAGTAAATTAAGGCGATTACAAATTATTATTTGTGGTGAAGTGTTTTAAATTCCAAGAATTATTGATATATCTCAAAATTATATAATGTTAAAACTTATGATAGTATCTAATTGTAAACTAATGTCTGAACATATGTTAGGCTTAAATTCATAATTATTACTTTATGTGGTTTCGTAATAATATATTAGATAACGCTGTTAATTCAGGGGATATTTATGTTTTTTATCAGGAAAATTCTCACTTAATAAGCGAGCAGGATTATCCAACAGAAGCAGTGGAATTATCAATGGATTACGACTGGATATCGATATATGGATCGAAATTACATTGATCTGCGCTGAGGAAGGCGAATTAGCCATAAACATCGGCGCTGTGCAAAGTTTGGGAAGTTAGTTCGGTACTTGGTAACCCCCCAACTCCCCCACCATCGCTCAATGGAAACACTAAGTCAATATGGACAGATCCACTGATCTCCAGTGCGCATGCGCCGCCCGGGGGAAAGACTAAACTCGCTGAATAAACATTCAACTAAATAATTCGAACCATGTCAGAAACATTCACCAACCTACAATAATAGCAGATGTTAGCAGCGCCATGACTCAGAACATTTAAGTCCTCACAACTTAAAAAGTTGGGGCTGCAACAAAAGTTCTTGTTTGCCTTTTTTTTTTTTTTTTTGGTGAATAGTTGTTGTAACAAGGCATGTTGTAACTTGCCAAACACAATAATTATACAGGAAACTGTGAAATTGGTTATCAATAGAGAATCTGCACGATGTAAATCAATGGGACAACAGGCGGAGAAAAACGAATAAATCAAAAACAGTACATTGAGAAATTTAAGAGACTATTTTAATTATTATAGTCTGCAATAAGTCCATAATAGATTTTTATCTAATTTTCATTCATTTTTTTTTCTAAATAAAAATATAATTAGCTATTTCTTACGTATCGTAAAATAATTATTTAATTACTAAAATTTATAATTTATTAAATAAAATATCCAATTAATTATAAAATATAATTCCTGATTTATTTCTACTCCTGATTTATATTTTCCTTACTATAAAAATTAAGAAAAAGCTTCAAAGTTCGGACAAAATTAAATAACTCCTTTTTTCAGTAAATAATAAATATCTGCCCCCTCCTTTCCCCTGAAGAAAATAAAGCAACTTAGAATTAACTAATTGTAAAATAGCTGTTGTTCATTATTAAAATAAATCTCCCAAGTTAACTTTTAATACTGAATTAAGTTCGCAAGAAAATATTACAATTACACATGAAAATTCAACAAAGTTACCCTAACGCAAGATTCAAGATAATGTATTTGCTTCTTATACTTTTTCTTGATCGTTAAGAAAACTATTCTATATTTACAGATTCTACGGTAGAACTATTCAACTTTAGGGGCCCGCGAGCCATTTCTGTCCTCGACTTGTGAAACTTGCCTATGGTTATATTTCTAAAATATTTTTAGCATTGTTTTTTAAAGTTTTAATGTATTCCACAAAGAAATTTTAAAGTTTATCTTATTCAATGCAAGTAAATGGTTCAGAAATTAATACTTACTATCTTAACTAATATTAGTAATTTCATGTAATAAATAACCTATCTAACATCTTTAAAATACCGTAAATACTGTAAATTACCGTAAATTTGTAAGTTTATTTTTGACACTGAATTTATTAAATTGAGTAATAATGTCATGGTTTACTTTATGAAAGAATATTTGTATCTTGAAATTTTAAAATAACAGGTATTCTTTTGGCTCGAGAAAAGTCATAAATTTCCATTTAAAAAGTAACTATCGAAGTATCTAGATCGTTAGACCTGTTCAAAATTTGTTTGGCCCAGCAAAATTTTGTAAGAATAGCTAAATATTTTTTAAAAAAATATGCAACTCTATTATAATTCAATTTAGTTGTTCGAAGTGGGTTCTAGAGCTTCATTCGATACATATCGATCGGGACAATTAATGAGTTTAGTTCAAAGTTGGGAAAACTCAACAGTTCGCGAAGTTTGGTCTGGACCTGAACAATGGGATATTCCTCAGTACGAGCTAAAAATCTGGCAGCTGAACGAGAGAGAGAGAGAGAGGTCCAGTGGAAACGCTGTCGATGTTTAATGCTACGGCTTGGTTGATGACATTTTGATTGGGTCGTAAGTAGTCGATCGGCCAAAACTGGCGACAAATCGAATTGCTCACCTCCTCCCCCGCACTCCCCAACCCCCTTTCGGTCCGTACACTAGCAGTGAATGGCGTGTGAAAGTCAGTGGACGGTCCGTCCTCCTTCGTGCGCAACTTGGAATGCAAATGGAGCCAGCCGTGATTTGCATAATATCACCGCCGATTTACTAATTTGCAATGCTCAAATGAAACTCTACGCCGAGAATCAGGCCTTGCAAAGTGGACCAACTTGACTTAATAGCCACGGAACTACCATTTCGTGAGCATATATTTGCACAGTTCGTGGCCGGGGTTAATCGCCTGGACCTTTCTTGAGTTAATCTGCCTTCAAGTTGATCGAAGAATGGTTAGAATATTAATATCTTCATTGACCGGATGTACATGAATAACTACCGGTAATTTGTGGAATTATCAGGCGGATAATGAAGCCCTTTGCGAAGAATAAGTCCAAAGGATGGTACTTAAGTAACAATATTAATTGAGCTGTTTAGACAAGGGTGCGTGTTAAATAAAGGCAAATCATTGATATAGGATATCAGTTACTGATGACAACAGTCGTTCAGATCCATCGCCTTAGCTGTTTTGTGCATAAATTTATTTCGAAATTGAGAATTAATATCTCGAGTGATTGAATCAACTGAATCTAATATTGAAGAAGACGAAAGACACGAAGCAGACTGGTATTTATATGATTAAATAACGTTCAAGCGTAAAATAATTAAATAGCTTGACTGGAGCTTTTATTTTATACTTAAAAATTCTTAAAATCGTTTTCAATTTGTCCTTCAGCTCTGGTTTTACGAAAACTTCTTAGTTTGCAAAATGGAACCTTTCAGTTATTTCAATAATACGAAAATTTCATGTAGGAAAAAGTAGAATTCTTCCGCAATCTTTATACTAAGTATTACCTGAATAATGAAAAAAAAAAGTTTTTTTGTTTTTCCCCTTTAAGTCTAAAATTTGATCTCTTTATCCATTAATTTCGTTTCTTTCTGTAAATGAAGTCGAATAAAATGTTCTGAGGTGTATGTTGTGTTGATTTTTCGTTACGTGCTCTACAGAAAAAAATCCTATCTTTTCTCCAATATAAAACAGACCACAACTAATTTCTCAAACAATGAATCGAACGACTAAAAATATATAGTCATAATAGTTTCTGAGATCTATCGTGGAACGAGAACTATACAAACTTTTTAAAAATAAATTTTAAATGTGGAAAATGAACGTGAAAAAGGAAGTTGGACAGAACGAGAAAACGTATTTACTATGTTACGAGTCGCTCAGAGCAAGATTCATTTCTCTCCATGAAGAAGGATAGAAAATGGAAAGATTTCATTAAAATTTTCGCGAATCTTCGGAGAACCAATAAATTTCGAAATCGAAATATAGAATGTAACAGCTGCCAAACTGTGAACCCTGAAGAAATAAGGAAACTAAAGTGCAAAGAGTATTCAATGAAATATACGATCTTTAACATTAAATATAGCGGAAAACTTACTAAAAAAATGGAATCATTTTGACTATGTAGATATAATAATTATAATAACAGTAACTAAGCAGTTCTCAATTTTTAATTAAAACTAGAAAAAAGTTAGCCTAAAGAGAGAAGATTAATTTTGGGATTTTACGAAAAATTTATAATAAGCTAATTTTTTTTAAGACCATCTGCTATTGATCCTAATTCGTAAAAAAGTAGTAAATCTTTGATGTAATTGAAGGATGCCAACATCTGACATTGCATTTTTACGAAAGAGAAGTACAACGCAATTTTGGAAACCAAAATAAAAAAATAAAAAAATTGAAGATTTAATTTCTTAGCAACTAAATCAATATCTGCTACTCTAGAGATAAATCTCTTTCTATTTTAAATTGCATTTCATTAGCGATTTGTATGGTTTTTAGTTATTTTGATTGAATTAACATTTACACAATTTAATGTTATGAATAAAAGTAAATATTAAATGGTACGCTTTCGACTTCCTTTTCTCATTTGCTTAGTAACATCTGGAATTGCTTTAGAATTTGAAGAAATATACAGGAAGTGAATTTTAAAGTAAATAAATAAGCTTGTATGAAACATTCCTCTTTATAGTCTTCACTCTTTGGCTATTATGAACCACCCAGCTAGACTTGACTTCTAATATGTATTATTTTCAAACTTTCTTTTTTTTTTTCTTAAGTTTTTAGCTTCATGTGGAAACTCATAATACAATAAGTGGTGCCATCTCGAAAACTTAAAATCCCTCTTCAAAAACCTCCACTTTTAAAACCTCCGAAATGTACCTTAAAATCTCAAGATTTCGAGAATATTTTTGGAAATTCAGTTGTTCAACCAAAAAAAAAAAAAAAATAATAAATGCTAAAACATTGGATTTCGGTATAATTCTCAAAGTCTCTTTCCATTTTCAATAAATTATCGCATCAACTACTATGAAAAAAATCACTGAATACGAACTGAAAACCTCTCAATTACAAATCGGAAACCTCTAGGTTTCTCTCTGCCCTCCGACACGATCGTTTTTCTTTCCTTTACTAACCAAAAACTTCCAGATTTAGAATGAAACATCCGATACGGCAAACTGAATACAATGTTGATAGAAGAATACAATTTTCAATTCCTATTTTGAAATTAATAAATGGTAGCTTCATTATGGCAATGATTCATGGTTGACAAGTGTACGCTTTGATATTCTATTATCCAAGTAACTTATCTTACGAAATGAAAGGTGATCTTTGACGATGAGAGTTGTACTTATTACATAATTTGTTGTTACTTTGAAAAGATGTAGAAAATATAAACTGACAAGCATTT
The DNA here is from genome assembly GCA_023159025.1 of Thereuonema tuberculata. Classification (NCBI taxonomy): domain Eukaryota; kingdom Metazoa; phylum Arthropoda; class Chilopoda; order Scutigeromorpha; family Scutigeridae; genus Thereuonema; species Thereuonema tuberculata. Next base: position 57,036,294 of record JAFIDM010002131.1, read on the forward strand.
TCAATGTATTAAAACAAAGTCTCTAATTTTCAACTTTAAATTGATTTATTCCATAATTTGTAGCAGTTTCGACAAGTAATCCAAACATTAGTCGCGAAGATTTAAATTTGTTTATGTATCTTCTATTTCTCCGAACTGGGTTTTCAATTTTATGTTAATCCCTATTATCATTTTCCCAAAATTAGGCTTTAATCTATAATCTGCAATTTTAATTATTTAATGTGTGTTTTCGTACTCAATAGTATTTTTTCGTTGGCTTTTTTACTTCAATTTTACTGCAAAACATTAGTCAACTTTCTTGCTATCGCATAAAAACTATTAACTTTCTAATATAATGACAGGTAAACGGGTCGCAAAGTAATTGGATCCAATGATGCAGAACTAAATTGATGGTGGACGATTACATCTTCGCGTATCACGCCTTTCTCCCATGAAAGTGCCACTGAAAAAGTGATGAAAGAAGAAGTTTAGAAGATGTCTTGAGGAGAAACAAACCAGGAAAATCTCGGATCCCAACCGGTGATCAAATATCAAATGCGATCTGTGACTAGACGTCATTTCAGACGCCCTTCTTAGATGAAATAAATTCCAAGAATTTTGAAGTCTTCTTCAAAGAAAACAGCTTAAGGACCACTAAAATTGCACTTTTAAAGTATAACAGAAGCAGAACGGCGTCTTGAAAGCAGAAACCACAACCATAGCCAATTCGCGAATTTGACAAATGCTTAAATAAATCCTAAGGATATAAACTAAGTTCGTGTAGCGTATTAAAACCACAATTCGAATTTTAGTTAAAATGTTCTTAATCTACAACTTTTATTTTATGTTGTAGAAAAATTAATATCTACAACTCACCTTAACCTATCCTAGTTGGATAATATTTTAATAAGCAGAAAGAACCATTGAATAAAGACTGTGTTAAACGACTGTTTCAATATCTAAAAAAATAGCAGATAAATGTCTTATCTCAAAGGGATACATGTTTCGGAAAGTTGTTTTCATTATCAAAGAACAACTAAATAATAAATTTCAAATACAAGAAATCTTCAAGAATGAAAAAAGACTGAATATTAAATGTGACAAATTACCATTATTAAATTATAATAATTCAAAATTTAACAAATCGTAAGTACAGGAATTTCATGTTTTTTGTTAATTTAAATAACTTTTAAATTTATTATTTAATAAAGCTTCCTTTATTCTCAACCTAAACTAATTGTTATCTTTTGACAATGTTTAAACATCATCGCAACAAGAGCGATGATTATGATTTTCAACCAAGTGTTCTTTCATGGAAGAATTGCCAGCTCTATGTTGTTTGATTCATATAAATAATGTTAGTTGCGACATACCTACATAAAATTTCTTACAAGTACTTCATTGTAATCTACAAACAGATTGAATCTGTTGTAATTTTTGAAATCTTATCTTTAGCACTAGACATTAAGGGACTTATAATAATTGATTATCGGGTCGAAGCAAAACATGAAACCCAAACTTCCGTAATTATATTTGAATGATTTCTATGCCGCATGATGAAAGTATTTCAGATATTTGAATTTTATCTGAAATACTTTCATCATGCGGCATAGTAATCATTTTCTTTTATGTAAAAGGATATTTATTTTGAGATTTATGTGTATTTTTATTTTCTAATTTTTGTAAGATTTTCAAAATTAATGAAATAGGGTAATTATTTAATAATAATTAATTGTTAAACAATCTGTCAGATTGTTTTAATTTATTAATAACTTCTCACTCATTTACGGCCGGTTTCTTCAAATACTGTACTGTACTGGATTTATTTGGACTTAATCCAGGATTAGTTTACGACTATTTGGAGAAATCGGCCAAAAATATTTTATCCTTCTTGTATTTGCATTCTTGAAGTTTCCTTGTATTTGAAAATTTATTATTTAGATGTTGATTGATAATGAAAACAACTTTCTGAAACATGAAAGAACTTTTATCATATTTAAATTTCAATGACTAACATTTATTAGGAATATAAAAGTTCCTATTCAGTGTTAATCATCGTCATTCCAATTTAAATATGGGTTTCTTTCTTATTTGAAGTATATTTACATATGTTATTTTTATTCATTTGTACCAACCCAGATGAATGTATCATTGGACAAATAAACGTTCACTACATTTTACAGTTGAGGCAGCTTTCAAGTATTAATATCAATTATGAAACCAAGAACAATCAGTACAAACACATTTATTTTGATCCAAAATCGTAGACAGATGTTAAAAAAAGAGATTCAATGGATAATGAACAACTAAATCCATAATAATTAAATGAATTTATTGATATCCATGAATAGAAAATAACTGAACAGAATCCAAGAAACATAAAGTGGAATTAAAGCTTGAATGACTCCTTTCAAATATCCAATAGAACACAATTAAAAATGTAACGAAATAGTATTTTCCAAAGAAATTAGAATTTATGAAGTTTTCTTAGCGTTTTCTTGTCCATAACGATAAGAAAACAAACATTTTTACATAAAAACTCAAGCTTTTCACTAAATTTTTATGAAATTATTCATTCTTTTATAGACAAGATATTAAATTAGTGTAAAAACAGAGTATTTGGAGGCAAAAGCTAACGCAGGTAATGCTAAAACTCTGTCGCAGAATCTGAAGACAGAGAAGCAATTTGAAAGTGTTAAAGTAGTAATGTTTCAAAAGCCAAAATAAATTTTAAGTCCAAGATTGAGTGAAAAAAGCAACTTGAAAACGAAGACTTTAAGTAATGTCTAACAACTAAATGAAAACGTTTAAATTTACAAAACTTGTAAATAGAAAATATTTATTAAAATTATACAGCTGTTCTCCTACTAATTAAAAGAGTAAAATGAACGATAACATCAAGAACGAAGAATTTACTAGAACTCAATGCAATATTCTGCTTTGATGAATGTTCTGTGGGTGTGTGTTTGTGTTTGAACAAAGAGGATGTGTTCTTAAAAATTTAAATGAGAGTAAACTATATCTTTGTTATTGCTAATGTTGTTTCAGAATCTCACTTTTGTGTTAACATGCTTTAAGTTTATTGAACTGAAATTGACTGAAACGCAGTAATAATGTGTTATTTATACGTTAGTCCTCTACGATACGGTTTTTAATAAGGATATTCATCGAACTTTTATTAGATTTAAAGAAAAGATGTTGGTATTTCATAAGCTAGTTCTTTGGGTGATGTGTTATTTGGAATTACGAAGATATCTATGGTAAAGTGAAACATTTCTAAGTGGTTAGGAGCTGGTATTTCAAGAACCTATTGGCTTCTGCTGGAGATGCACCACCTATGCAGAGTTGGAGTCAAATGACCAACGCTATAGTCATTGAGATGCATTGATCAGGGAAGAGAATCGATGAGGTACTCTCGCACCGGGTCCCTTTCCGAGTCGATGAGGGGGGTGGGTGGCAGGATTCGGGCAGGGCGGGGCCAATCGAACTCAGGAGCAAAGCACGGGATTGGATGGGACCCGACTGAAGGCGACCAATGACGACGCAGGTTTCCGAGTCCGATATCGAAACTCCGCCTCGCGCAACTTTCAGAGGCCCGGAGTTGCCGGAACGATGTCCGGGAGGTGGAACGAAACGCGGAAGGTGGAGACTAACCAAGACAGATCGAAGTGAAGACGGAAAAAAAAGGGGGCGAAAACGATAGGAGAAAACCCACTTCGGACGACCTATGAAATGAGGCGAAATGGAAGAGAAAAAAAAAGAAAAAAAGAAATGAAGAGAGAGGAAAAAAATTCGTCCCTGGTGCGAGAGGAGACGCGAACGCTGTATCGACCGAGAGTTGGGACGCAGCATTGATTTCTAGATCGATTCCGCTGAAGTAGACCGAACCTAACCTCCCCTTTAAGCAAGGAATTAGATAAATAACCATAACACCGCAATATCTAAAAATTACACTCTAATAATAAAAAGTTTACAAAGAAAAACAGTTACAACACCTACATCTACTCAAAATTCTAAACTTATGATTCAGTTTTTTATTTTTTTTTTCTGAGGGAGCCAAATGTCCCTTTTATAACTACTATTAATAATGGGAAAATATTAAAAAAAAAGATGAAGAAAAAAAGTGACAGTCTTATCTTGGCAGTGCCAAACCCTTCTGCAAGGATTTTCAATGCGGGATGGGTGGTTAGAGTTATAACAGCGGCAACTCACTCCATGTGCGGTCTCCTCCTCTTTGCAACGATCTTTGAGACTGCTCTTTGATTTACATTGCGCATCTGACACTCTGCAATTAAAACAACAGAGCAAGTCTTAATAGTGGCGACGTTTTTCGTATGAAAAGCTATGAAAACATACAAGCAGCATGCGCTGAGACCCAAGGACCAGCCTGCCCACCGTGTCGGGGCTCGGGGAGGGGAGGGTATTTGCTAAACTTAGTATTTTTTGAGCGTTTTTTTCATATTCTAATGTAAGAATGCTTTAACCCAACCAGGCTCTACGGGGATTGTGCTCCAAACTGTGAGAACGAGAGTGCACAGACTAACACCAGCGCCACACAAAGAGAAATTAGGTTAACTGGCCAAGAGGGCATGCGCCTCTAGTGACCAGGGGTTTGTTAGTTAATTGGGTTTGTGGCGTTCCGGTCACGCGGGTTTGGGGGTGGGCGGGGAGGCTGGGAGCTTGGATTCAGCTCAAGGCAAAGCCATTTATAGAAACATTTATCATCGTCATCATCTAAGGCAGCATCCTTTCCATCATCCACAGCACAAGGGATGGCCAATAACATGGGAACATAGAAAAAGAAACAGAAATTTATAATTTTTTTCTTCGGATTTTTAAAAATTAAGGCTGTAGTTATAATATTCCATCAATAGCAACAACAACAAGCAACAATAGCATTCGCAGGGCGTACAAACAACTATGGGAAGGGCGGGTGGGAAAGGTTTCGGTACATCCAGGGAAGTTTCCAAGACAAAGCGGGCCATGATACAGCTAAAGGTTATAATAATTATCCATGCAACAACATCAAAAGCTAAATTCGTTGGTCATAAAGGGTTAAAACAAATCAGTATGAAATAAGACAACAAAAGTCAAAACAGAACGTGCAGAATATAAAGGAAGCGGAAATCGATGCTGTTCTGTTTCCCTCCCCTTCACAAACTGGCCTGCTTCTCCTCCTTTCCATGGAGGAAAAATCTATTTATTGATGAAGGTCGATCGAGCCGGCCATTATTCTTGGTGGCAAATGCTTTGATCGAAGGGCGAAGATGGTCAGTGCTCCACTAGGCCTGATGGAAATGAATTGGAAAGTATCTCCGATGCTCTTTTTTTCGTTGGCGAACACCTGACGACGCATCCTCAGAGTAGCAATTTTGGTTCCAAATCATATTCTGAATATTCTTCGACGCCATCTTCCTTTGTTTTTCCAACAATTTGAGTGATCATAGAAGATTCATAAAGCTTTCAATGCCATCAGAGATGTTTACCAAATCAAACGCCTTCCAAAATCGTTATCCTCCATTTCAGTTCTACAGTCTTTTTTTTCTCAATCGATGCTGCATTTTTAAGTAATTCCAGGAATCTTACGAATAAAATAATCCATAATTCTCCATTCGAAATCCAAATGCAGCATCCGAGATCTTTTTCATTAAAGTACTTTACAAAATCACCTCCATAGGGATTAACTCCTTAATCCGGATTCAGTAATTAACTTCCTAATTGAACATTTCCTTTATAATTACGTTCTCAGTTGTGGAAACAACACTTTTTGATTTTTAAACAATCGCCATCATCCTTTGGCAAATAAACAAATCAATTATCTTTCATGGTCTCTCTTTTTCATTTAGAAACTTCTCTAGAAAGTTCATTTAAGAAATTTCCTTTATGTTAAACTAGGAACAATTACGTTATGTGATCGTAACATTTGTGTTCACATAAAGGCCTGTATATTCAGTAGTTGCAGCAATACTACAATAAATTCTGAGAACAGTTCTGAAATTTAAATTCTGAAACTTTGCATAAAAGGCAGGATACTTTACTTCTTAATCCAGTTGAATCATTTGATGTTTTCCACTACATTATTTTTATAATAATATCCTCCACATTCCAACATCATTAAAGAAAACTCCTCCAAAAAGTTTTTAGGGCTCATTTACAGCTTCATCTTGTATCCTGTTAAAATTCAAATCATTCCATTGCCCTGTGAGTTCGTAAATTGGAATGTAGAAACTTCATTAAAGGTATTTCGACAATTTCAAATTTAGATACAATATGTTTAGGCTTGTAGTTTTACATTTCTTTTTCTTCAACATCACAATTCTTTAAATTCTTCATAGTATTAATAGTTTCTTTTGCTTGTTTAATATAACCACTCATATTCCCACGAATCTTTCTAATCAGATAATCACGATAAGAAGTTTTCAGAACAGGATTCGGTTATATTTCGGTTCGGTTGTTGAATAATTGATAATTTGATCTCTTTTTGTGATCGGTTCACTTATTTTTTCTACTGCAAATTCTTGTTTTATTTTAAAGTCTTCTAAATCCTTGAGCACTGCAGAATGTTACGTTCAGTTTTCACATGATCTGTAGCAATTTTCTGTTATTCCAAAAACATACATTGAATGAGAACAAACGAAAACATATTGTCTTATCCAATAAATCCACTACACACGGCACTTGATGTTAACGATACTTATTTCTTCACTCGTGTCCTTTAAACAACAATGTCAGTTCCTGTGTTGGTTGTTCCTTGTTCTTCAACATTTTCTTCATGCTGTTTCGGCATCAAGAACCGCTGGGACTGTGCTCGCCTTGGTAGGTGTTTCGTACAGTCATTCCGCTACGGGAAATCGTTATCCTCCCGTCGATATATCGGCCCCACCTTCTTCCGAGGTCCGATCAATGTTACCCTGCCGCTGCATCCGAGCCCGGTATCGGTCGGGAGAGAGACGCAGCACTCCGGCAACGGTAACACATCACCATCCACTCAAACGAGTACTACAGGCATAAGTATTGCTATTATTTCTTTTGTCTGATTCTCGTCAGTGTCTGTTGTAAGTTCGCTTTTGTGCTTGTTTTGCCCCTAGTGTATATTAAAATAAGCTTTCATTTATTATTTACGGCAAATCACACATTCCAAATCCTTTAGTGAACGGTAGTAAGTTTGTAGCAGTCGGTTTCCTGCAATACTTTTCTATTTGCATCTTGGCAAATATTGTTAATGTTAGATATTTCTTACTAATTCTTCATTTCCGGCAATGTAATTATTACCGTTTCAGCTGCTTATGGCTAACTTTACAGCGCAGAATAGAAACAAAAAAAAAATATAATTAAAATATTTGTAATATATCGTTTTGTCGGAAATGATCGGGAGATTTTCTTTTATTGTTATGTGTATTCGTATAAGCATTTGGTGAGAGTAAGTGATCTGCGCAGTTTTGGGTCCTTGTCTTCTTCCGATCGCTTTATCATAAAAAAGGTAGGTTTTCTTTCCTTTAACTTTCATTCCATACGCTTTTTAATAAGAATTGTCAAGCTATTAAAGCTGCAATGAAATATATAATTGATTTCCAGTCATTCTGTTTTAACGAAATCTATCTTTGCATGGCCATTAGTTGGTAATCTTCTTTGAATTTTCCATTTCATTACGTAGCTTTCCATTTTAAAATTTGGCAGAATAATCTATTAAATTCAGATGAAAATTCTACCGTTAAGTTTTATTAATGTTATTTTTTTGGGTTCTTTATTCAATTTTTTTCTTTTTCTACAAAAAATTCACTTTTCTTGTAAAGCAATGTGTATTCTTTTCCAAGAGCGATCTTTCGAAATTACTGTTGGAAACTTAAAAAAAAATTAAACCTTTTGTTTTTGTTTTTAATATTCTCCATTGCTGAAAAAGTATTAATGCAAACTATTTAGAATGGATTCACTTCGATAACAGCTTGCCAAGTTTTTAATTTGCAAAACTGTTCGATCTGCAATTTTTAAACGTCGAAATTCAAAAGAACGTCGCTACAATGAAATTTTCTGTTAGTTTAACCTCTTCAATTTCGTCGTTATTCGTTGGCTTCTTTTCTGGTATTCCACTCAATGTCTGACTCATTCTTTCCTTTATAAACAGCCATCAAACTTCTATATCTTAAAACTTTGCTTGAATACAACTGCTATCTTTCTTTTAACCTTGATTTGATCGCTAATTTTTATCTTTTGTTAATTTCCGATTAAGATTTGTGTCTAAGTTCAATGTTTCTGAGTAGTTTAAATCGTTTCATTTGGCATCTCTCACGGGTTCTTCTCGTCAGAAAGGCGCGCTGGTGAAGCTGCGTTTGTCCAGTTGTGACGCCGAACTTTCTGTTAAGGCGTTTGAATCTCGATTTCTTAATTTAAGATTTATTTGAAAGTGTTCCAATGAGTATAATTTCTCTCAGTTAATGCCAGCATTTCTAAATCCTTTACAGATACTCCAAACACTATTTTAAGGTCCATTTCCTTAAGATTAAGGTTAATTTCGAAGAAACTTTAAGATTAATCGCAAATTTCTTTTTCTGCTTCAGAAACGAAGCAATAGAAATAAATAATAGGCTTTTACTTTTAAAACGATTAACTGTAAGTTTTACTTTTTCAAATAATTATGTTCGAAGAACAATAAACAACTTCTTTCCTGTAGTTTTTTGAAGATAAAACTAATGCAGATCGAAGTTTTTGCTTACTATCAATCGATATTAATGTAACCAAAGTAAATTAGACTTATTTTTTTTATTTGTTTGGCTATTTTATATTAAAATTATTCTAATGATGAATAATTAACATTAAATAATCTAGCTTTCTTTCAGTCCTTTTGCGAAACTTTCAGAATCCAAGGGGTTTAATATATAAGACATTCCAAAAAGTTCGTTTCTGTTCTGTTTTCTTCTAATTGCATTTTCAAGTCTTCAATTTGTTGTACCAATGTCCACGCATATCTTCTTCTTTTCAATGATATTGGGTATTAGCTAAAAATGAATTACGTCTAAAGTTCTTCCTGCGTGTGTATGCTTGCTTTATTTTCATTCGCCAAATTCTTCAAAAACTTTCACTGTCTTCGTAAGAATATTTCAGAACTTACAAATGCAACAGGTAACGAAAAGCTTCACATTTGCCTATGTTTTTACTTAATTGCTGCAAAGAAAATGTAGAATGTCGTGTCTTACTTTTTATTCAAATAATTTGATAAATATGAAATAATTTTCAATAAAAATAATATATGATAAAATAAAGTATTATAGTTAGAAATCATTTAGAGAATTTTAATTTCTCAAATGCTTGTGTATATTTGAATACAATGTTATCTAACTAACTCAAAGGAAATGAATTTTAAAGTTAGAATTAATGAAATCTTACTAAGAAGCTTAAATAAGTGCTAAATTCGGAAGTAAGCTAGCAGTGTAGGACATTCGAAATTTTAATTGGAATTGCGGTGCAATAAATATTTTTGCGTTGTGTCTTCTATCTGGGTAGAAGTATCTAAGTGTTGTGTTTATGTATTGTGGATCGTTGTTATGAAATCAGTTTTCGATGATTTCCTAAATGTACCGTTGATATTTCGCTAACAGTTGACAAATTATGCCAACAATTTTAAGTAGTTATTTTACTGATAACTATTTCAAATCAGCAGATTAAGTGAGTCTTTTCTTTTCTTCTTTACAAAAATTAACTTTGTATTTCTTACATTAAATTTAAAAAGCTAAATTTGTGAATTTGTCAGGATTTCATTTTGAAATCTATTACTTTTAGATACAAAAATGTTTTGTAGTTGAGACTACTTAGAAAATGTCGTATGAAACAGTTTCTATCGTAATTGTTAACAACTGATTGTAATGTAAGTGAAATATATTTTCTTTCTTCTAAAATCAAAATAGAATTACGATCATTGTTGTTCTATTCGTAACAGGGGTTTTCAGTCTTCGTTATAGTTTTCCATTAGGTTTTATCAGTCTTTTCCAGTCTTCAGCTCCCGTTCTCTCCTCGGTCACTCGGTTGCTTTTGCTTAGCTCTGAGCGGCGGCGTCTAGCGCTTCTGCAACCGGATTCTAACCCGAGGTGATGTGTGATTGATCAGGCCTTGTTTGCGTGGGAGATCTCAGGAGGGACACGGTGTCACGAGTGCTTAATGACCTTTAACCCCAGGTGTTCCTCGCACCCTTCTCCTGGGAATACAAAGCCGATGCTACAATCACTACAAAACTCCTCTGGGTTCGTGAACTTATTGTGCCAGTGTTTGAAAAATGTCCTGCTTTGGGCCGAGACTTCAGCACCAAATAAACAAGTGTTAAGTAAGTCAACAATACTAGCATTTATTGTTGACTTAAGCAAAGTGAAAACTAAATTCCCAGCAAATCAAAGCAACAGTCCTAAGTCATCAATTCAGATAACGTGATGTTAGACGTTTAGTATAAACAAAGAAATACACTGAAAGTATTTCGTTCAAATAAGGACATTAACAACAGATGAATTTTGTAAATTACTTGAATTAAAATTCTGTAATAGAATTGTTTTTACAAGTAATACTTTTTGGTAAGGTGGCACGTGACAAAAACCTGAGAAGCTCCTTCACTAATGCAAAAGAAAAGTTCTTGAGCAAACTTTGCTAAGTTTTACCTGTAGAAAGCTAGATTGACAAAACAATTAATTGGTACAAATATTTTTTTAAGTCTTTTCAAAGTTTTTCTGAAATTTCGGTAGTTGGGTCTACTTTTTCCTAAGAATTTTTTGTTGTGAGAATTTAAATTCTGATCAGTACTCAATTGAGAAATTGATGAAGGGTAATCATACTATTTCCAAATTCTAAAGAACTGAGAAATATTCGAAAGCGACTCTATTGCTTTTGATGTAGTTCGAATCCTTCCTTCAACATGATTAGCTATTCTCTTTGGGATGTTGCAGTGACAGGTTTTGGGCGTCTTTTGCCAATCTGCCGTCATCGGAAAATGGGAAATATGATTTACAGCTTTCCGAGAAACGAAAAGTATACGAATCGTAACTGTTCTGACCCAAGCAAATCGAATAAACTAATTGTGTAAAGTTGGTTGTTCTTCTCTGGAGACAATTCCTATTGGTTGCCTCTGGGTTCTGTAGCATTTGCGTGGCAACATTCAACCTTCTTCAGCCGATTCTCCTGAGATGCTCTTTGAAAAGGCAGAGATTCGAATTGCAAACTTCTTGGGAAATACTGCGTCGAAACTTCGAAACTTTTCCTTTTATTTTCAAAAATCAGTCAAATTATGGTTTTATTTGGTCAACTTCCTTGATTTTTACGTCTGTTATTTCAAAATCTTTCACTGAAAAGTTTGATAAATTCAAATATACACCTATTGTTACAAATTGTCTAATAAATTGCTTGTTTAGTGTTGTAATTCCAAATCAGAAAAATGTTCGACTTGTTCTTCACTTTCATTCTTTTGTAGTAAAAAAAATTCGAAATGTTGATACATTTTCAAAAAAGGAATTATAATATTTGTATATAAAGATTTTTTTATTATTTTTAACGTACTATGATGAGTTGTAAGTTGATTCATATCTTTTCCAAATCTGCAAGTTTAAAATTTTGAAATGATTTATGTTATTTCAGTTTATTTCGCAACCCTTTGAAAGTAAACAAATAACATAATATAATTTAGAATAAATAAAAATACTTAATTTACTTAATCCAAGTTTAATTTACTAAAAAAAAATTGGCAATTTCCTTGAATTAAGCAACTCTTGTTCCATTCTCTTCTCAGAATCCGGTAATTCCATTTTCGAATACCTTTTTTGGAGCTGTTACTATAAGTTCGGAAATATGGTTTCCATTGCACGAATATATGAAATTTCACATCCTGCGTCACTTTTTTGTTGTTTAAACATCCATCGACGATTGGTGATTGAGTCAATTTTTCATCACCATTTTCTAAAATATATTAATATTAATCTCCTTGTTTTATTGTGTATTCGTTGGCAAAATTTTCTTAAACAGCTTTGGTTGTGTAAGCAAAAAAAGTAAAAAGGGGAGGTGAGAAAGCTAGGTGTTTAGTAAATCAAAAATGAAGATAAAATTTCAAGGTTTCATTGATGTCATACGTAATCTTCTTAATGATTAATGAAAAATTTCCTTTTTTTGAGGTCGCATCTACATTCATTTCTTATATATCTTCATAGTAATTCCACAGAAGCTTAAATAATGATCCAATTTTCTTTTAAGTAAAACACATTTAACTCACAAGTATTTTTTACTCCTATTTCAGCATTTCATTAGAATACACCTTCATCTGAAAAATAAATTACATTTCTGCTCTTTACGTATTTACTGGTATTTCTTATTAATTTTAAAATATGAATATACCGTAATATAATTTTAAACTCATTTTAACATTAACATGGCTTATTAAAACTCTTTTTCTCCTTGATTCCACTAGATGTTAATGCAAAATATTTAATCTCCTTAACAATTCCTGATTATCTTTTAGTTTCTTTCTATTCTTGGGAGTTAACGTAAACTTTCAAATCTTCTCATCCAGTAACTTTTGATTTGTTTTCAAAATATAGCCTCAGCCACATTTTACTTTTAAAAAAAATTAATAGAAAAACACTTTTTTAAAAACTTCATTTCTTTGCTTGTTCAGAAAAACTTCAGAAAATTGATAATACGAATTCTGAACCTAAAACAAAGTGCAATTATTCACCTACAATTAGAAGATAAGTTGCGAGTTTTAGAGATAAGCTGAAAAAAGGCAGAAGGAAATAGGAAATTTACAAAAGGAAACAAAGAATTACTTCAGTTTCTATCCAACTGTTAAAATTATGGATTTGGAAGAGAAAAGGCACCAGAAAATTTGTAAAACAAAAACCTAACACACTGTAGAGTAAGTCTAAGGAAATGTGATGAAAAGCAACATGAAAAACAATTAGCCTCAAACGATTTTCTTAGAAGGTTGAACTTCAATTAATCTTAAAAGATCAAATTCATGGCCTTTTCAAAATAATATTCCTTCTTTTTATTTTTTCCTAGTATTTATAATATTGCGTTCTTGGAATTATTTCTACATTTATTATTTTTTCTCTTAAAAATCAACTATTCTCTTTTTGATTTTATTAATAATATTTTCCTATAGTTTCATAACTATATAGAAAACTGAAATCACTTAGTTTTAAGTTGTTAGAATTTTATACGGTTTTGACTCAACAGTAGACAATTTTTTTTTCACACTGTTTGTTCAATTTGGTTGTTCAACTTATAGACAGTGAATTACGTTAGCAACTTTTTACGGCAAACTTGCTCTAATCGTTGCCGGAATCATCTCGACGAAATAGTTGTAGTCATTCAAGTTCAACGAAATATTTATTCTGTTTTTTTTCTTTTTTTAATTGAAGAACTTTTTCACTATATTTTGATTCAAATATGTGAAATAAATTAGGATAAATATTGCATCATTTCTTGAAGTGTTTTGACTTCATTAAAAATCGTCTTGAAATAAAGCTGTAAAATACTTGTATTTTACAGCTATATTAATAACAGCTTAAATACAGTACTATTTTTCACTTAATTTAATTTTCATTTCATTATTCTTTCTATTCATTCATTCTTCTTCAATCGTTTCCTTTTAATGTATCTCTGTGTATTCTTGAATGTATATCAATCATGTTTTCCTTCACGCGACTGTATTCTTCTATCCTTTACCTTTCTTCCTTCCTTTTCATTCCGTTTATCTTGCTTCAATTCATCTCTTCTTTTGTTTCATTTACTTTTCCGTTCATATTCAACTATGTTTTTCTTTTGATTCAAGCCTCTTCTCATTTCATTCTTCAGTCTTCTCTTCTGTTTACATCGATTTCCATTCAAACTTCAAATTCTGTTTCTTCTTCTTCATCTACATTTCTTCTCATATCTTTCTATGCTCCTGTTTTTCTTCAATATCCTCATTTTATATTCAAATTATTTTCTTCCATTTTGGACCAAGATGCTTTTTGCGTAAACTCTACCTCATTCTCATTTTTTAATTTTTCCTTGCACCTTTTGTTCCAGGAATATTTTATTTTTCAAATTTATCTTCTATTCTTTTGTCCTATTACATTCCTTCCATAAATTTTATGCTCCAATAATTAAAATTTCTAACTGACTTACATTAGCTGTGTATCCTATAAATAACAATAATTTTTGAGATAATAATCTTTTGAGCGTATTTTAAGAATCATTTTTATTTAAAAGCGCAATTGTCTTCTTTCTTTATCTTTTCTTCAAAATTTCTGTTCCAAAATTCTGTTCTGCAGTGGTTATTAAGTATATTATTACATCGTAGTGTTAATCGCTGCTTTATTATATACAGAATTCATCAAAAACCTCACTAAATGCGTGTAATTAACGTATTTTTCTTGAACAGTCTTCTTTTTTGTATCATACACTTTATATTCTTGATGATACGACCCAAGTTAAATGACTAATAAGTAATAAAACTTAGATGAGATTCCATTTACTTTTAAAATGCTGAAAATGCTCTTAAAAGTCTTTCTTAAATATTTCAAATTTAAACTGTAAATACAGCGACTCTTCAGCACATATGTCTGAAGGAACCCTAGAATTTAAATTTTTGAAAAAAAATGACATTCTGTTTCAACGCTTCACGACAATCTTTGACTGCTTTAACGAATTTGATTCATGGAACCTTGATTTTTAAATACAGAAAATTAATCTTTACTTCAATTCAATGATTTTGAATGAAATGATATTATTCTATTTATATTTGAATGTAAAATTTTCTTCTAGTTGTACTGTGTAACAAATATCTATTTGTTTGCATTAAAGCGTTATTGAGAAATTAATTATACCAAATGTTCTTCTATTCATCTTCTGGCTTCATTCCTTTGAGCCACTTGTGGATTCCCGCTATTTGTTTTCTTTCTAAGGTATTCATATAATTTCTTCTAAATCGTTTTTGCTTGATAAAATAGTTTTATTTATATTAAATGAAGTCCTTTTTTTCTACAAGACGTCTTTGTCTCCACAGCAATTTTTTCAATTAGTTTCATTCTTTAGCAGTTTCCCAATTTTCTTCTTATAATCTGATTCTTTAATGCATTCAACATTTGATTTTTCTCTACTTCTTCCTCTTCATCATCTTTGCAGTCAAGTCTTGTCTTTCCGTCATTCTCTTTCGAAATTTATTCACAGTTAATTAGCCTTTTATGTTAGGCTTTCTACTCTATTCTTTTCACAAAAAGAATAAACTAATTTTAACATTCATCAAACATTTTTTATTGCAGAAAAAAAAATCATGGAAACCTATATTCGAGAATTTCAGTTTGTTTTTAATTTATTTCGTCGTTCTTTCTTCTCTTTTAATGTTCCTTTACTTTTATTGGAAAACTGTTATTTCAAATTGTTCTTCACAATGTTAGGTCGATTTTCATAAATTCTAAGTTGGAAAAATTTGTTTCAAGTCTTCTAGAATTCACCTAATTACCAATCTTCTTCTGTTGTGATGTTTCCCATGGGTTACTCAATGTTCCTAATACCTACAGTCAATATTTTCGAGCTTTTATTAAGATTAGTTTTAATGTCACTTTAATATTACATAGTTAATTTTAATTTATTTCCTTTCTGCTTTTTTTTCAGTACTTTAATAATTTTACGGTTATCCCATATGTAATTGTTGTTGAAAAAACTACAGAACTAACTTTGAAGAAACTCTTAGTAATATATTAATTTCGACTTGAAAGCAGTTGTCCTTCAGTTGAATTACTACTTTACTTCTTTACTAAAGCATGACTTTTTCCGATTTTCTAATTTTAAATAATATCCTTCTATTTCTTCTTATTTTAAAGATGGAAATTTTCTTTCCTTTCGTTCTTCATTCATTGTCAGTAATTGATCCTCTTTTTATTTCAATCTTCTTCACTTCTTTTCTTCACTTTGCAGAAAATAGGAATTTGAATCTTCTTTAATTATCTTCCCATGATGTTTCCAAATTTTTTCTTCAATGTTAAACTTGAATAATCTTCTTTTTTTTTCTTCTATTCCAATTTAAAATATCATTAACATTTCAAAATCATTTGATTTTTGGACAAAGTTTTCTCGATTCTTCATTATCGTTTACTTTTCAATTCAACTTGCTGACATTCTTACTATCTTTTCCTTAGACTTTGTATCTAATTATATGTATGTAGCGACTTAAATATTATCACTTTCTTCTTCACCAAATAAAGATGATATCGTCTGTCAATGCTCTAATTCTAACCTCTCCTGATCTCGGAATATACAAATCTTGCATTTTAACAAACCTTTTTGATATGTTTTGCAAAAAAAGTCGATTGACTAAATTAAATAAAACAACAAACGCCAAAAAAGACAGTATTCAACAAACTTACCAATTGCTATCACACCAACAACAAAAGTAAATTTTTTTATTATTTGGGAACAAACAATTCTGTTACATGTATTTTCTATAATGTTTTCTGAATACATAAGAAAATTTATCAATTTAAGATATCACGCAGTGACTAATAATCTTATAGAGATACTGAAGGATGTTATTGAAGTTGTTTTTCATTTATCTTTGCAACTGAAACAGTAAAAACATATTATACCGGCAAGAATAACTGTTCTTTTCTTGTTAAAGATATTCGTAGACAGACATTCAACAAAACGGCCTTCTGTATTTCTAGTGACACTTTCTACAGATTTTGATAAACTTTGAAATGCATCCAATTCGAAAGACGTTTATGTGGGATATGATAGGAATGCAATTTACAGTTCAAAATGGGAAACCAAATAAATCTCTATTTCCTCTTCAAATCCCCCTGAAATGAAGAATACTATCTGAAAAGCAAACTGTTCTTAACAAACATCGGGCAACTACAGTTCTACAAATTTCTTTTTTCAGTCTTCAATCTCTTCTACAAGAGGTTAGTTCATTTTCTGTTTTCTTTAATTCGTCTTGTTTTTGTATTCTTAATTTTTTTTTTTTACTTCAAATATATTTCATTTCTTAAGAAATTTAGATTCTTTCTGATTCCAATCCCGAAGTTTTCATAGTCTTAAATTTTATTTTTAAAAACGTCTTCTTAATTTAAGTGTTTCTTCTGTTTCTGATTTCCAAAGTATCTCTTCTTAAGTTCAACTGTCCTTTTTTTCCAAAGCTTCAGTTTATCTCGTGGATTTTAAATCGTCTACTTTTTAAAGAAATCTAAAATTCTGATAAGTGTTCTGAGATACGTTGAGTTCATTGATACGTTGTTATTCTTTTCTTGCTAAGATCCGCTTTCATTGAGATTCATTTTCACAATGTCAGAAAATATCATAAAATCAGATTTTTAACCAAAGTTCGAGATTTGTAAGATGTACTGCTATATTCTTCTTCTTCTTTTTCTTCTTCTTCTTCATATTTGATCTTACAGCCCCATTTGGGCCTTAACCTCCTTCAGAGCTCTCTTTCATTTTTCTCTGTTTCCGCCTTTTTTTTCCAATTTATAATTCCAAATTCCTTTATATCATTCCGTACACTGTCCATTCATCTTAATTTCAGTCTTCCTCTAGTCCTTATACCCTATGGCTTTCCATTGTAAACTTTCTTAACTTTCATATTGTTGTTCATTCTTATCACATGTCCTAAGCATCTCAACCTTATTAATTTAACATTTGTCTCTATATTTATACCATTATAATGTTCATATAGTTCATTGTTATATCTGTACTGCTATATAAAAAAAGTAATTAGACAAATTTTGATTAAATTTGTATAATTGCAGAAAAAGAAGAATTATCAGTGATTAGAATCTTTGTAAACATCAGAACATTAGAATCTTTGTAATAATTGACGGCTTATACCTGACGAAATGTATCTGTACATTGGAAAAGCATTCAAATAAGTCATTACAAAATCTATATACTGGTACTGTTTGTTTTTCCTTTTTCATTCTCTATTCTTTCCTATTTTTTTCATGTATCCAAATGTTGATCTAACATCAATTAATAAAGAAAGCATTTATTACGAAGGTTTTCAATCATATTCATTCAAATCTACTTTAGGGCTGCTACATTTCTCCGAAATATCGGAAATGCAAAATTATTTGTTATCCACAAAGAACTAAGAAATCCATTTATAGCCCAGACAGCACTGTTAAGTTAGTCTTCATTACAAAATTTCACGATGGCTGTATAATTCAAAATTTCCTACAAAATTTTAAGATTTTTAATTGATTTTCATGCAGGAATTCATCTTTCTTTAATTCCATAAAATGTCTTTTGTATTTCTTCTTCACTTCTTCTTCACAAGACTAAATTTCCAATATCGAATTCCGTTGCCGGTGTTACACTGTTCCAATTTCTTCATGTTCACCACAGCTTCGATCAGTCGGATCATATTTTCTTCAATTCCTCCTGTCTTTTAATTATTTATTATTGAAAGGAAGTTGTTAATTGTCTGCAACAAAATTTAAATTTGCAGTTGTCTTCTGTTTGTTTGTTTTTGTTTTTGTTTTTTGTTTTTTTTTATTGCTGGGTTCTCTACTTTTAACATTCATTTCTTCTCTGTAAATATGAATATCTTCTCTATATTATATTTTTTCTATTTTTATACTTGATCTTCTTGTCACTTGTTTTTCTTTTTTCTTCCTCTTTTATGTCATTTTCTTCTCATTTTTCGAGTGTTTTTTTGGCAATTGCAATTTTATTTGTTATTCATGATTATCTTTTGCTGTCAAAATAATTTTCATGTTGAATTGAAGTTTCTTAATATCCACTGTTTCACTTTTTCTTTTCAAATATTAAAATTGCGTTGATTATAAAGAAAGAAAAACAAATTCCAGTTGCCCAAGTTAAATCAAAAATTTAAACCAAGAATATCAGAGAAATTTACAAGTTTAACAACATTGAAGCTCAAGATCAAAAAGAAAATTTCAACAAATTCAATTCTATCACGGAAAAGAAATCTATTTTAAATGAGAAAAGTTTTTAGAGTCCTTAGCAATCAACAAGAACAGCTAGGACAGAGAAAGAATGTAAAGAATAGTTTAGATACTCTACAGAAATTCCTATTAAATTCCTCTGCCTATTTAAGAAATCTAAAATAAAACAGAACAACGACAAAAATTAAAAGGATTCTTTATTTTTTTGTTGAGAAAATTCCTAAAATAAATAAGTGATTTTCATTCTTCAACACAATCTTTTAACACTTCAAGAAATCAAAATAAGATAGATATTTAAGATTATGTGAAGGTTATTAAAATTTTCTTCATAAAATTTCGGCTTTTAGAATGAGTAAATATAATGACGATATTAAAGATTTAAAACATCACGAAGAATCATTGATCATTTAAGCATTTAATAGAAGCCATCTGCAAATTCACTTGTAGACACTGAAAAGCATTTCGCAGTTTCCAACACAAACCAATCATTACAATTTTAATGTCTAAGGTTTAGATAATATCTGTTAACAAACACTTAACTCTGCTCACTAAATTTAGTGGATCAAAACTTACCGAAATTCATATACAAATTCGATAAAGTATTGGAAGGTTGTGAATTTAACATTGTAATCTCTAAACTGAGGATCTGGTTGAGATGAATCATTAATATTTATCGGATATTTTAGTAATTTGCGAACTCTTATCTTAATAAACAAACTTCATAAAAAAAAATCAAGAATTTAAGTATAAATGTATGAATATCATGAATTTTTTGAAAGAAATGTTATTATAATCATGTTTAATATCAATTGGAATGTAAATTATCTGGAATAAGCCAATCGTTCGGTACTAGCTGCTGTAATTTAGTACTGTGGAAACCCTATTTTGCAACAAAATTACTGGTTTTAATTTGAGGATGTCAAAGTATTTCTCTACTTATTCAATCCCTACCATGTCAAATGGGTTTGAGTATGGGTTAGGAAAGTAGTCAATTTGTTTACAAAGATGTGAGTCACTCAGTTAAGCCTAAAAGTTAAGCCTAAACTTTTACTGAAATGTTAACCTATCACTCGAATCATTTCAGGTCTTAGTGCAATAAGAGTTTCTTTTTTCTTACCTTATTTATAAAATAAATACCTATACTCAGCAAATATTCCTATATTCAGCAAATAGAATTCAGAAAAAACATGAAACATATCTATTAAAAACTAAGAAACGACTAAAAATACAATTATACTATTTAGTGCATTATAATTAAGACGCAACTGCGCAAAGTGTGGAATACGGAAACAGTAATTCAACTGATACAGATCTAGTTGTCAATCCCATAGAGGTTTCTAGAAAGATCCGGCATGAAATCTTGTAAGCAGGACGGAACAGAAAGAAACTTTACAGATAAGCCTTACTTCAAAGCGTGACAACAGAAGCTAAACAAATGGATCAATTCCAAATCGCCCTGCCAGAAATGAAATTGTGTTTGATCTTGCTTCAAAATGTAATGATGTTCGGTATAACAAAAAATTGCCAAAAATAAAACAGAATGAATTTATTTAGCATAGAATGAGTTTCATATATTTTTTTAAGATTCTACTATAAAAATTGAAGTTTTTGTTCTTTCTATTTTATTAAGGAAATAAGTATTAAACTAAGTATATAAGTACTAACTATGTAGCATAATTGTTAGAAGATTGAGATGAAATACTGTGCTACAACAATAATTTTAAAATTCATTAAAAATTTTATGTTCTGTTTCCCAAAACGATTTTTTTTATTTCAAACAATGTTTTGAACAGAAGTTCACTGTGACAGTTATTACATGTCACAAACTTATCATAATATGCCTGAAATGGAATGAAAATTCTAGCATTTACAAATTCTAACTTCCAATGGATATAACATGAATGTGGCATCGAAGATTGTGATTCAAATGTAAATTTGTTTTCGTAAGCCAATAAATACAATTCACAATCAATATCTTCTTAAGATAACATTACAATTATATAGCTAACATATGGCGAATATTATATAATTAAGATAACGAACACAGAATAAGTCTTAATTCCCAATGGAACAATTCCGATACATTTTTGGAACACTATTGGAATTCTAGAATTGTTCCGATTTCAAGTATGGTGTGATAAAAAAAATACAAAAACAATTCCTATGCAGCAATGCAAATAAACGTAAATATTAAATTCTGTTAATGATACAGGCTTGAATTCCTCTAAAGGCTAAAAGTTAACATAAAAGTATTATGATTTATAATAATATTCGTGAAGTAAATAAGTTGTTAAAATTAAATAATTTTTAATCCAAAATAATTATAAAATCTTTCTTTCCCTTCTAATAAAAGAAAATGTTAAATTTGTAGGCATCTTATTCACTTTCTAAATCTTAAAACAACAAAATATTATTTTTCAGATATTTTTCAAGAAAACTTTTTAAGGAAATAAAAATCAAACCAGTTCACGAACAGAGAATCAAACAGCACCTGATTTTTTTCACAAATATCTTTTTCATTTCAATTTAACTTATATAATTTTATCTATTTTATTAAAATCCTTCAATTGTGAGTTCTGTTCTAATGTTCTTCAGTCTCTTTCTCTCTCTCTGTCTTTATCTTTTTGAATACGTTATCCTTTACTTAATGTTCTACTTAAATGCTGTATTCTGATTTAAACTATATTGCCGTACATGAATTGTAATGATTACCAATAAAAATGATGAAATAATAATTTCAAAAAACAACACAAAACATGCTTAACTTTATTATCCAATTGGTTTATAAAACTATTACTTTATTTTCTTCTTCTTTACTTCTCTTCATGTTTCTTTGATTCAATTACTCCGCCTTCTTTTCTCTCATTTTCCTCCATTCATCCCATCTCGGCGCGATCTCTCATTATGACTCGTTAGTCCGTCCCATCATCAACTTCTTCATCTGGGCCCTGGGCTTTTCTCTATTTCCGCCCGGTGGCGCCAGCGGCTATTTGTTCATTAGGGCTGTGCACCAGCATCAGTTGGTGGTTCCCACACTGGGCACCAGTGGCTGAGGGTGGTGGGAGGGAAGGCCGAGATGCTTTATCAAGAACATATCATCACCGTAGCCCATGTCCATCGCGCTCTGCCAGAAACATGCCGTCTACCACAAAGTTATCGGATTCGCAATTCAATAAACTTATCCACAACACCAATAGGCCTACACCTGCACTGTTAAGGCATTTTCCTCAGCCGCTATTAATAATTCACTCGTCCTTTTCACACCGTTTCCAAATCTTTCTCTTCCTAGAGTTAGTCTCTAGTTGAATAGAAAAAAATAACAGCCTCTACTACTAGTTATTAAAAGCAATTAATAACAACTGATCAATTTAATTACATATATCAGCCATAAAGAACAGGAAGTTAAAACAGAAACATGCACTTAAAACAAACAAATCTAAGTTAAAACTGACAAGAACGTCAGAATCGCTTCCTTCTATTCTATAACTTATGAAGAATAAAGAGAAATCAAATGTGAATGAGTTATTGGAGAGAAAAATAAACAAATAAAAAAAAGTATTTTTAAAACCCAAATTTCTATGAAGCAATCTGACTTCTCTAATTTTGTAAAACTTATCGAAGTAAAATGAAAGAATCCTAGGAACTGCAAAAATAAAACCTGCCTTGAATATCAAATAATACGAGTTAAAAACGGAGAAGGGTTTATTACGATGAAAATTAAAAAAAAATTTGATAAGTAAATATCAAATTTGATAAATATTAAAACGCAGACTGAAAATTTCGACTATGTCATAAAACAGGAATTCTTCTGTTATTTGAAATGAGAATCTTATTGGATATAAGAAAAATAAACTAAAGAAAATATGTGAATAATCTTAAAAAACATGAACATCTTCATTCCACTTCATTTCTTTAACTAACATCCCTGTTTCTTCATTAGTTAACTTGTTTTCCTTTTCTTCTGCCTCAAAATTAAAAAAAAAAAACCTTGAATGGGGTTTAGTTTTTCCATTTAGATCGTGATCAATAAAGAAAAGACCAAATATTCTTCTCTCTCAATAGCATTTTTGAACACAATTTTCGGTAATATTAATCTCTCTACAACTCTTAACCTAATTATCTAATCTTATAGATAATTTTCCACTTCTAGTATTATAAAGGTATTTGCTTCTTTGTAATGTCTACCAATCCATTGATAATGACAACTTCTGTTTTTTTTAACCAAATCATCAGTAATTTATGTCATTGTTTATGTCATTGCTTTTTATCATTGTTTAATTTTTCAATTTTACTTTTAGTTGTTGATTATATTCATATTCTTTTTCTTCTCTTTCTTTAAGTAATTCAAAACTTTATTAATCTCATGAAAATAAAAAGGTGTATGATGAATATTTCATTGGGATAAAGTGATTTGTTTTCATTATTTCCATTGCTTGATTTCAATCATGAAGTTGCTGAATTCAAAAGAAATTAATGTATTTTTTTTTATTATTATTATTGCTTATTTCTCTGAAAATGGTTCGGACTTTGTTCCTAGAATTCCTGTAGTTTTGTATAAAATCGTCTAATTATTATTCGTAATTTCTGAAATGTAGATGTTAGAGGAACCGTTTCTTCCGATCAAACAAGATTTGCAAAAAAACTGTCTTAAAACGACGGTCCAAATGCGTCTTTTTTAGTAAGTCCAAATTACGTAATTCAGACTTATTTCAGACATTCAGCCATATAGGTCGCGTGTCTGCAAGAGTTGGTCCACCTAACCATAGGCCTAGCTGAAAATTTTATGCTGTCAACGGTGCTGGGATGAGCTGTTGGTGCTAAGCGTTTCTTGATAATGAGGTGTAGAGAGCTATTTTTTTTTTATTCTTCAGCCACTCGCCGCGAGCAGTGTTCTTCGTCCGGGACGGGATTTCGGCACTCGGCCGCTGGATGGCGCTCCGAGGCCGATTTATGGAGAAGCGGGTGCGGGCGTCGGCTCGGGATATTTATGTGGATGGGGGCCTCTCTTCTCCGTCGATTCCCAATACCGTACACATGTTCCTTCTCCTTCACAAATCATGGAATTATAACTTTCTCATGCAAAGGAGAGCTGGGTTGTCTCTCTCTTCGGTGGAGGCGCCCAGCTAAAAGGTACCACGCTTTTGCATACGATTCCCACTTGAAGTTTTATTGCTTCTTCAATATCTCCGGCCGTAATAAAGGCCTCCTGCGGCCTGCCTAATCACCCTCCCGGCTAACCCGCAATTTGCACCCGTTCGACGAGCGCTTCTTCCTCGCGATCCGTCCCTCCGCAGTACCACCAAAGCTGCTTCGTCTGAGCACGGCCCATAACACATCCTTAAACTCCAATCTCCCTCAAATGCACCTTTTGTGGGTCATTTTTCTGACATTT
The DNA here is from genome assembly GCA_023159025.1 of Thereuonema tuberculata. Classification (NCBI taxonomy): domain Eukaryota; kingdom Metazoa; phylum Arthropoda; class Chilopoda; order Scutigeromorpha; family Scutigeridae; genus Thereuonema; species Thereuonema tuberculata. The sequence goes on from JAFIDM010002131.1 coordinate 57,060,579, forward strand.
CCTGTCCCACAAACTGAAATATATATGCGTAGATTATATTTTTATACAACTCTTTAAAAAAAATGATCAATAATATCCGTTATATATTTTTAAGCGATTTTGTTCATTCTAACTCTTCAACTCTGCCAATAAAGTTTGAATACTTAAAGTTTTGAGTCATTTTTTCATAATGAAACAAAACCCAATTACTATTACGACTTTTTCTCAAGATTTACGCAGAGATCCAGCAAATCAAAGGATTAGACATTTCCTTTCGGAAACTTTCCCATATATTATTTTTTCCTCTTTCTTCTTCTTAATACAGGACTTTTGTTATATACATAACAAAATTAACTTGCAGAATATAAAACTTGCCCTCAGATGTTGACTGTGAATCTTCCAAATTCTTGGGGTTTTCAGTTTAGATACAGATCTCCCTCAATTTTAGTCTCTCTGTTTTTCATCACAAGTTGAAAAAAAAACCAAGTTCAAACTAAAGAGTAGGTTAACAAACTCCATTTACAAGAGAAAAATGATCACTGATGTACCGACAACTTCAATTTTATTTAGTACTTATTATTTTCAACCCATTCGATAAAAAAAAGATGAAAATATAAAGGAAAATTACGTAAAAAGGCCATCTGCCTTAATCCTGCAATAAGAACAAAATACTTTTTTTTTTCTTTTCATTTGTTGATCGGAAATTAGAAAGAGTAGAGGCACGTTCTCCAGAAATTTAAATCCAGAAATTTCTTTAAATTTTATCACAAGAGTGATTACACACCAAAATCTACCACATTGTCTTCAGCTTAAGCAACAAAAGTAACAGTTTATCACAAACTTTTTGCTGAATATATTTGCAGAAAATAAGACGTGAAAAACCAATTCCTGGATAAAATAAACTTTCCTCAATTTATTCTATAAAAAGCTTAAAAAAAAGTCGTTTTTATTCAGATTCATCCTGTAAAAATGCTCTACAAAACTTATATCAAAGTTTTTGAAAAAAAGTTTTTAAAATTATTTTTGTTTTTTTGTTTGACATTTTTATTTAATTGGAAGTCGTCAGCAAAATGAGTCTCCATATTTCTTTTAAAGCAATTTCAATTTAACCTTTCAGTTTCCATAAATGCAAAAAAAAAATCTATTTTGTTCTCCATCAATTTGACTCCTTACTATTCCTGTTCTATCTGTTTCTTATAGGATAATTCATTTTCATGTATTGCCGATATTCCCTAAAAAATGGAATTCACTCAATTGGGTACGAATCATGTAGAAACCATTTACGTTCGTAAGTTGGTAACCATTTACTATTGGTAAAGAGTCTAGGGAATCGTAAACTAGTTTTCAATCTCGTCAGAGGGCTACCAACTCCAGAAGCAATTTTTCGCAATCTGTAATATAGCTATCTTCAAATTACATTCTTATTTATTTCATCTAACATTAGCTTCTACTTTGAACAAAACTGTAATCATGCAGTGAATTCTAAAGAAAGCTACAACATTGTTAAAAGTACGAATTGCTCACAAAACGTTTATCTGCCATAAGACACAGCTTATTATTTTATTATTAATAATAATAAGCTCTATCTGATAAAATTTGCTATTATGATCAAATCTTCTTAAATAGTAAAGTTTAAAAGCAGTTTCTTTTTTTTTTCTTTTTTTTTAATAAATTAAATTTGAAAATTTCTTGATTCGAATCTTTTCCAATCATTTAAATATCAAAGAATTTTTGTTGTGAAACTAAAACTAATTTTTGTGAATATTGGTTGGAATAATAAGTTTCAATTAAGTTTTCTCAAAGATTATTTGTAAGAAGAAGAATTAAAGATATTTTTAATCAGAACTGTCTGAAAAATGTTAGCTACAACAAAGAATCTTAGCAAGATGCAGTCGGCATACAAATGAATATACCATTAATTATAATTAATTAATTATTATTAAATGTTAATATAAGAAGCTTGGCACTCTTCTAATTCTGTGAAAACCTGACACAAGCGAATCATGCTATAATTGTAGAACTGTTGAATAGATAGCTGTAAATAGCCAGAGCAATTTAGATAATCAATTATAGGGTAAAACATTTTGGTGTGTTATTTTAAATTTTAGATGGTTTGAGGTATGAGGACATAAAAGCAAGAATTAGTAAATATTTCTTTTCTCTTACTACATAAAAGAGTAATATTTCTTAAGACGCTTTAGAACGCATATGACTATCGGAATCTCTAAATGCAATAAAGATTCGATAGCTGCGTATGTTCTTGTTACCGTTCAGACGAACGGGAACTAATCTCTCAATACGATGTTCCCAGGTTAGTGATTATCAACATCAGAAAAAACTTGTGATCAAAAGCTTTTTGATAGTTACAAATTAGTGGGAAAATATAATTCTTTTATTACTGTATATTCTTCATTTAATGCAAAGCACATTACTATGTACTCTCATAAGTCTTCCTCTCTCATTCAGTAACAATTTCTTCAAGTTACTATTATCTTTTGGCGCAAATGAAATACATTTTGTTATTTCAAACCAATTGGTCGAGTACGATATTACAGTGGCTAGCCTCGACACACTGCTCTGAAGCCTACATTTTATATTAGTTCTCAACAGTACTGCTCTTGCGTATGTTTAGCATTAGACCCATGTATTAATTGTCTCCTTCCAGTTTGTGAGTCGTCCATATCTGTTTATTATCTAACATTGCTTTTATTTTTTTCTTTATCCATTTTTTTCGAGGGGTAAAGATAAGAATAAAGTGATTGATTTTATTTTTGCTAATTAAAATCATTACAATTATCTTTACATGCCTTTTTTCTTAATTATTAGCTTTCTAACTTCACGTAATGTTGTTAAAAGATTTCAGGAGTTTTGAACCTATCAATACAACTTAGACTGTAACTGTTAAATTTAATAAAGTACTTAGATAAATTACTAAAAATAAACTTTTTACTTTTTGAAATTCCCATTTTATTTTTTTAATAATTCCACGATAAATAAACAAGAGGTTATGGGGCAAAATGCAGCTTGTAGTCTGTGCTTTTGCTTGTGGAATAGATTTACACGGCATACGCATCTGCGGCTCTGAAACGATGGCTATGGCACCAGGTGGCGTACATGCAGATGATGAGAGAACAGAACATTGCATACCAGCACAGAGGGCACTCCATTTACGTGAAATTCGTTGAATTTACATGGGGAGAAAACGAAATACAAAATGCTTTTTCTTTTCCATTTCTACTTGTGAAAAGAAACTTTCACAGTTGAATATATTTTATTCAGAATCTGCAGAAAGATAAGAAAAACAAGATGGCTAAGTCTTGCAATAAGAAATCTTAGGTTTCAGGTCACAATTATCTTTTCTTTATCCAACTACAATCAAGTGAATTACCATCTTCTCGATTTTGTTGTCAACTGGATTAATATTTGTGATTTCCTTTGTATACTTCTGGTTGTTTTCTTGTTTCATAATTAAAATCAAGAGATACTTTTCATAAGCAGCGGATATCAAACATATGATAAGGAAGCTACGGGTGATCGTCAACTGATTTGAGATTTCTGCTTGTTAAAAAACAAGCATTTTGTAATTTGTATTTTGTATTCTGTATTGTTCCTTTAGCAATCTCATCACACTATTTTCTTTAGTATTTCTTATTTTCTTTTCTTCTTTTCATTTCAATCTGCTTGGGTTTATTCTTACTATGTTCAACTTCCTTTTCATCTTCGGGAGACTCAATAGACGCATTTCTTACAATTTCATGACAAATAGTCAATGATAGACAATTTAAGAGCTACATTACAGTTTCACTAATGGGAATTTTACTTTTACATGAATATAACATAATGCTCCATTGTTTTAATGTTAAATTTGGAAAAAAAAGCCTACGATTTCTGTAAATCGAGTTTACCCAGTCATCAGTCTGACTACTTTTCCCTCGTAATTGATCCTTTTCGCTCTATAATACGTCGGAAAAAACTGTATGTTCTTAGCATTCTTTTTTATAAATTTTCTTTTCTGATAAGTATCCCTAACGGTTGAAATGTTTTTCTTGATTACCTTCAACCGTTCAAGCCTTCGGAAAACAAATGTAATCATCAGAATTCTTATTCTGAAGCGCCATAGTATTGAAATGATCTCATCACAGTGTCTTGTGAAGACTAGTCAGCATCGAAGCATCGGATGCTATTTTGTACAATTGTACTTCACTTTACTTTTGTCTAGCTTTAATTTACAGGTTCTTAGGAAAACTAGCTCAAACAAAAGTCCTTCAAGGGCTTCGGACTGTGCTACCAATAAATCAGGAGATACCTTTTATCAATTGCTTATTTTATTCTTATCTTTCATTTCCTTCTCTTAGTATTATTTTAAATACTGTAAATAGCATTATTTACCGAAATTATTTATTTTCTAACTATTTTTACTTCATTTGATCAAAAGTTTTCATCTCTAGAAATACCTCAATTTACATCTGTAACATTTTTATTTTATTTTTCCTAATACGTATTTGGAGCATCAAGTTTTTAAAACACTTATTATAATCATTTTTCAATGTTTTTGTAGTGAAATATGAGGATGCAAAGAACAATGTTGTAGCTTATGTTTTAACTTTAACTTTTTTATAAGTTAAAATGGCAAAGACGCAAATTGCACCAAGTGGAATGTTTGGTGCAATTTGGACAACAGGGAATATCAGACTATGAACCCTAACCCTAGAAACCTTCGAAAGAACTTAAAAAAGAATATGAAGCCATATTTCTCTCTTGTTTTGGATGAAAACGAACATTGAACTTCTAGAAAAAGTAAGGGTAAATCAAGTGTTGGAAAAAACTCTTAGAAGGTAACTATGAAAATCATAATCAGAAATGAAAATGAAAGAAAAGATTATGATTGGAAATCTTAACGAAAGAATGTAAAGAAAAGATTTTTGAATATTGTGAATCTTAACGAAAAAAATAGAATAAAACTAAGCGACAAATTCTTCACAATAAATGTCCACAGTTTACATGTGCTTAGTGAAAGTATTAGTTGTTTGATAATTGTTATCAGGTAGCTACAAAATACTTTTCGTCTTTTTACTGTAAATTGGATTTTTCATTAAAACAACATCTTTGAACTTTGGACAAATGTGATCTCGCTTTGACTTCGTGGTGACGTTATATCACAAAATCATTTTGATATAGTCAAAAGTATTTTGCCCTCAATTCAGCAAATACAGTGGATACTTCATTATTAGTTCAAAATTTTAGCCTGAAATAAACCATCTAAGTTGTTTCAGGTTTTCTGAAATATACAATTAACTGTCTGAATCTACTTATTCTTTTTTTCTGCATTTCGCTAGTCATAGCCTATTTCTTATGACATTACATTCTACACTTTATCCCATAAGGACAAATGTTGGAATTTCTGTAAAGTGTTTTTCGCTGCAAATATATTTTTTTCTTAATTAACTATAACTAACTTTATAATACATATAAACACATGTTAATTGCAATTCTAAGTTCTTAAGAAAATATCAAAATCTTACTTTGTGAATGTTTATGTTTTAAAGTTGTTTTTCTCTGTTACGTTATCAGAATTCAACAAAGCTTTTCAGTAATATATGAAAAGAATAAGTAAAAAAGAAAACTTAACAACAAAAGAACATAATAATCTGAAAATAATTTTAATATTGGGAAATATGAAAAAAAAAATGAAACACGTAATTGACAGCAAATACTGAATGGTCCAATCATGAAATGATTTATGTTATAATGATAAAACGCTTTTTTTTTAATTAATTAAGATTAAAAGCACCTTAAAAACTTCAGAATTTTTATATTATGAATCAAACGAACTCTACAATTATTAATACTCGAATTTTCGAAAGGGATTTACAGATGGCGCTTCAACCAACAAATGAGCATCACATCTAAGAAAAAAAAAACTTAGCAGGTGGAAAGGAGAAAATATTTTCAATTGGTGTTTACTGTTAATGATATTAAAAACACATCTGCCTTCAGTGTTTGGTGATTAATTACAAACAGCTGTCTCTGATGAACCGTGAGGTGGCGCAACCTTCTCATGTCTATTCATACATAATTAATTATTTATGCGACGGATGTCTTATTAAGCCACTTAGACGAAATTTTTTTTGTATATGGAGATCACTACAAGGAAATTTCAAATCATTCATTTTAATTCTTACCCAAGGCAATTCTTAAAAATCGAACACTCCAGATATACCTCGACCGTTCGTTGCAGTTTCTTAAATATAAGAAGATAATAATTTTAGTTTTCTTATGGAACACTTCAGAAGCACAGCCCCTGAATATATTGTTACAATTATACACTAATAGGTAACTAATGGCTATTAAAAATAATAGTTAATGGTCTACTAATTTAATAAAGCATATGTAGATGTTAGAACTGAAAATGTGATATAACTTATATAAAAAAAAAACTATATTTTTTTTAAGTTTATACTCTATATACACAAGACTGATAATGCTGTGTTTATATTATGATTGACTGTACAGATCTATATTACTGTAAAATATTTGAGTACAATTTCTGCTTACATTCAATGAATTTTTGAGAAAAAAGAATCAAAGAAAAAATGTATTTTCATATACAAACTTTATATTGCTTTAACTGAACATTATTAGAAAATAATTATTGATAATATATAAAACTGCATGCGTTCAATTATTCTTAAGGAAACTTTCAGCTGTATGATATACCGGGTGATTCATAAAGTACTGAAAAAATAGACCTATAAAAAACGAACATCGAAATATTTTTCTGTCAAATTCGGTGCAAAAAAAAAAGTAAAATAGGGCACGGATTTCTGGATCGAACGTGCGATTCTGAGTCGGATGATGGGATCCCCATTTTAGCCTTTTTTCTGCCCCCATGAAAAAAAATGATCTAGTTAGCACCGTTCACAACCGGGAAGAGCAAGGAAAGGGTACTTTCAGTACTTTATGAATCACCCTGTGTATGTACGTAATGCTAACAGATATGGCATGGCTCTTGTTAGATTTCATTACTTTTTATCAACATATTATCAATTTTACTAAGCTCAATCTATGCTTATTACATCAGTAATTAAAACTTTATCATTATAATGTAACTTGCTTTGTAATAGCATTTATTTTGATTATCCTGCACTAATAAACCAAATATCTCTATAAATTATTATTTTACAGACAAAGTTATTCTAAGTAATCGTTCTAAAATTAAAAAGTTGATTTTTTAAATGATCAACTGGAGAAAACCTATAAATACTTTTGAAGCCTAAGATTTAAGGATTAATTGCGATTTCTTTGAATTTTACTTTTCGTTTTTGTTAATTTTATGTGCTGGCACTGCTAAAACAGATGATGCAAATACTCAGCAAGGACTTTGAGGAAGTTTTGAGTCCGTAGGTATTTCCAGAACAAAAAAACCAAAAGTAGCAAATAAAGTAAAATTGAATTCTTTAGTTTATAGATTGTATTTTGAACCATGTGTTATACGCATATATTGCTTTATTGTCCATTACAATATCGACATGAAAAATTTCAGTAAAGTTTACATTTTGAACTTAGAGAAAGTTCAGTCTTAATGTCATTGTTGTGCAACCGTTTTCCATTGTGGTGGAAACGAACACATGTCAACTTAATTTAGCTTTCCTGAATATAAAATTTTTAATAATAGTGCATTGATTTTGCTCCTATTGAGAGGGTTGGGGAGAAATTACTAGAACTCCGCTTCTCTGGAATTTGAGGCTGTTGAGGAAAAGGGTGGGGTGGGTTGACGAAGAGAAAGAGAAGAAATGTAAATTCAACTTGGAGGTTTTTTTTTTTTTTGGAATCCGTGCCTTCATATTCAAATCATCTGCAAAAAGCGAGTCCGAGACCGCAGTTGCCAAGTGTTAGGGTCTGTTCAAGTAATCGCATTTCGAGGCTGTTCGTCGATGTCACCCCCCCCCCCCATCCTCCTCCTACGCAAATCCCGTGTAATTTAATTGCCACTGCCTGCATGCTAATCAGCGCGCCGCGCTTCGAAATATGTATCCTAGACTGCATCGCGAATTAGCCCCTGCCTATGCAAATGGCGAATGGATTGAGCTTTGGCGGGAAGTGTGCTTCCCCCGTTCCGCACTCGCTGTCTTCCCTGCCACCGGGGAATATTTATACCTTCACGCTTGGATGCCGATCGTACTGGGATAGCAGCTCGCACTGTTTTAATTAGTCATTTAGTTACATGGTTCAATGGGCTTGGCTGCTGGGACACGGGACGATACAACATAACCGGCGATGTCACCAAGCCAACAGCACCACAGGATTTATTCCTCATTTAAAGAGACATTCTGCAACTGAAGAAACAGATCCTCACCTCTATTGTGCAGTTAGGAATTTAAACCAAAAGTCCGATTCTCCAGCAATTGACCGAAAAGTAGGATACTTCAATTACGGTATTATCTCCTCAATTAACGGTAATTGAAAGTTCAAGTTATTTAGAAATCTCATAACGAAAATATAATGATTTCCAAAAAATGTATAATATAATAGCTAAACGTAATTACACCTTCTATTATACAAAAGAAAACTAGAAATCTAATCCAATCCTGCCCTGAATATAAATACACTAACAAACAATACCTCTATAGCGAAAATTACAAAAATAAATACTAATAATGATAAATTAAATTTAAATACGAAATAACTATCTTAGCTTTTGTCTGTTCTTAACAACATTCTACTGTAGCATCTATATGGAAAATATATTTTAAAGTTTGAACTGATGTGCAATAATATCGAAAAGTCTTACATTTCATTGTAATAAATGGAATTAAAACCCAACTTTACCAATTTCCTTCAAGCTTATTATAAAAGAAATATTCATAGAAATGGTATAAATATTGAACTCAGTATCAAGTTTCTAAGTCATTAAAATGGAAGAATTTACGAGACAATTTTGCTTGCTTGCGTCTTTTTCATTGAGAGCTTTTATAATGTATTATTTGTTTGTTTATTTATTCCAAGCATTCGTTTTAATCAAATTTTGCTCTTATTTACTGAAGAGAAATAAAGATGAAAAACATTAATTTCTTGTTTTAAGTGCTTTTGATTATTTTCTTATATTTAACATTTATACAAATTAATTGATTAATTTATTGAATTTTATACAATCTTTGTAACACGAATGGCAAATTCAAATTCCTTCCATAAAAGTTCTTTATCGCATTTTTATTTTCAAAAATGACCGCTGTTCTTTAATCAAGAAATCGTTACTATTCTTCCACACAGTGCGAGAACTCCATCTACAAGTATCATTGAATATTTTAAACTAAAAATTGGTCAGTGTGCCAACAAATGAAGAGAAGCATCTAAAGAGCCACTGCAGAAACTATTATACCTCCACAAAGTTTGAAATCTCAATCTATAAGAAGTTGTTAAGAAACAATTATTGAATTTTACCTTCATTTGTTCATGCTGTAATAATAGATACAGAATAATAATTCGTGAAAGCCTCAACGATAAACTATGAAGAATGAGTAATACAATGCTGTGCTTATCTAACCTAAAATGGAATTTTCTATCCGTAAACGATGCAAATGTAGTCCTTTTATACAATATCTAGTATCAGTTACTAATTTTAAACTTTCTGAAAAAGTCTAGGAAACTGGGTTCTTGAACAAACGAGATTAGCAATTGGAAATAAAGAGATAATGAGATATCATAAGTAAGCATAAGGAAGACAATTACAAACCTTACATTATTTCTTCCACAGCATATTTTTACAAGACTGATTCAAAATTACGGTTATTTACGCTTTTTTTTTTTAGAAAGACCATTATAAGCAAAATATGTTTGAATAAATATCTTTACTTCTGCGATTACTTATCACTAAAACCATCGCTGTTCCACTATTAAAAAATAAATGCACTGAGTCACGGAAAAGTAACAGAAATAATATATAAAAAAAAAGATAAATATAAAATTTCTGAAATTTGTGAAAATTTGCAAACTTTTAAGTATAAGTTTTAGAGACTTCTTAATTTTTTTCTTGCTGCAATTATAAAAACCTCAACAAAACAACTACTTCTCCATTACAAGAAATACGTATGTCTGTTAACGAATCTTTTTTTCAAACACACTCTCTCCTTTTTTTTTTTTACAGACCTGTTGAGAAAACCACTGTGATTGAATAAGAGCTGTAATTACGTTATGAGTTGGAAAACACGGAGACGGAATTGCCTCACGGCCGGTTGGTTCAGTTTGTTGCAATGCTTGTTCTTTTTTTTTTTTTTCATTTCTCCAAGTGGAGGACACCATTTGGAACAGCCCTCCTTCGTTCCCTCATGTCGGGAATCAGTTCAACAAATGCACAGGACCACATCGTGTTGCCTTCGTAGCGGCCCCTTCTGCATTGCTAAAGACCGGATTATCCTACGGTGATTAACACAACCAAAGGGGAAAAAAAATATAGCACAGCAACGGATTAAACACAAATTTCCTGATTTTATTAGGAACCCTTGAAAATATCAACCACTCCCCTACATTTTCAAAGAATGAGACGCCGAGCGCAGATTAGGGAAAAGTGTCTCCCTTTTCTTATCTTCGATAAGATGCTTAAATTTATTTCTTATTCTACAATACAACTGTTTACTAACTATTCATGGTTAAAATATGACATATAATTTCAATTAATGATTTCTGTTTAATTAAATACAAAATTAAACAATGTTTCTTGTTTCCTTTGTCAAAAAATACCAAAATAATTAAAACTGCAAGGTTGTGGCACAGAATGAATTAAGCATTTAGAAATTAAGCATTTGTGGCGGCTTTTTTTTCTAAAAATCCAAATATGTATTTTATGAAATGGAATATAAATAATGTTTCCGAACTTCCCTCTTTGATTCCCTCTTGATTTCCAGAATCCAATTATTGGCTTATTAATGCTTCGACAAAACCATTTGCCAATTATGATTTGTGTAAATACCTTTCAATAAAGTGTAGTCAGTAGGAGATAACTTGATAATTATGGATTATTTTATGTTATTACTTTCTTTATTGACTTTCTATATTTTTTAATAAATTTGCTGGAAGATAGTTTATTTTGAAATCCTAATAGAACTGGGAAAAAATATTCAAAAGTATGCATTTTTGAAAGAGAAGAATTTTAATTTTGACAAATTTATGTCGCATACTGGAATTTATATTATAATATTTATAATTTATTTATAATACTTTAAGAGTATTTAAAGAAAAAAGTTTCTATCAACGGATGTTCGAAATATTAAAAATAATTTCAAATTAAAAAATATATATATATATTGTTTTCTTTAAGTTATTTTTTTGGGGGGAAAGACAAGAAGTTTTGGTAAACTGTGTTCTTTTCTATGTTATTTCCATTTTAAATATTGTAATAATGTAATTAATAATAATGTTTTATGTATATAGTAATATAAATTATATAAAATACTATATTTATAGTATGTAGTTTGAGATGTAAGTTATATATTATTTATAATACATGTTTGTGCATCAAAATTATTTTTGTTCATATATTTACATTTTAATTGGCATCTTTATGCTGATAATTTTGTTACAAGGACTTAATGAATCATCTTATATTTTGCAGATAGGAAGTAAGTTTTATTTTTAAACATGATTTATTGATCGGAGCGTAATTTATCTAAACCTCGAAGATTCATTTTTCAAGAATATTTGGATAAAAAGTGTAAATTCTAAGCGTAAATAAAAAACATTATTAATACTATACTTAATTATTAATACTTAGAACAAGCTTGTTCGTTTATTTATACTACACTTTTGCATTATTATAGTTTATACTGAGATTGTAAAAGCTTAATGAATCATTTATCCTGAAGTAAAATTCCCGCGCCATCAAAAATGTCAGATGGCCAGTGTAGCCCTTCCCACCTTTAATTCATTAAAGAACCTCAGGAATTTTGGTAAACTCCAGATCTGTTTGAAGGCGAAGCAGGCCGACAAAACCGTGATCGCAGTCAGCATCCAACTCCGTGGACAACCGCCTATCATTACTGTCACAGGATGAACATTGCATTAATATTCAAGTCAATTATATGACACATCGTAAATTGAGCCATTTGATTTACCCACGATTAAAAAATAAATCTCAATCAGTTTCAATTCAACTGTAGTTCGACCGTTAAGTCAAATTAATGGAGAGGGAGATGATGGGGCGACTTTTATGCATAAAATGCTTCCAGTCCGTTGGGTTGTGCTTGCAGATTACAATGGCTGATAGTTTAATGCTTTGTGAAAACTTTTTTCTTCTTTTCCAGAGGTTTCTTTATGTATCTAAAGATTTATGGAGTTTTATTAGGCTACAGGGTTAAAAAGTTGTCATTGTAAATTTAACAAAAAGAATTAAAATTATTATTTTCAAACAAAGTTACTTGAAGCAGCGGCCTTGATTTATTTTATTTTTTTAAATATTTTTCAGAAAAGCATTTATTACTCACTACATAGAAACTATGCTGTTTCGTATAATTTAATGAATGGTTAATTTTTCTATAATTAACTATTTATGAAACTATTATGTAAAAAAGTAGATTCTATGAAGTGATATTAAGAGTCTGTTTCTCTTATTTCTCATTAAAATATTTTGACACTTTAAAAACAACCACATATGACTGTGAATAGAAAATTTTTCTTTCTAGTTTTTCACCAATTTGAAAAAAAAAATCGTATTTTATGTCTTTTAACGGAATTTTAATTTCTTGAATTTCGAAATTCGATGAATGGACCATCCCAAATATGAAATAAAGAAATTTCATATATTTACAGCAAAAAGATTTCTAATATTAAGCAAATGCATTTCTATTTTCTTATTCATCTTTTTACTTCTTCGTATCGTTCTAATTGCTTCTTAATTCAAATTTTTTGGAGATCAAATTTTGTCTCAGGCTCTTATCTGAGTTATTTGCTGCATCTACTTTTATTATCAAGATTTGATATTTCTATTATCAAAATTTGCTGTCTGTGACTTCATTCAAATTAGTTAAATATTTGGTGTTTTTTATTATCATGAAATTCCTAAATTTATTTGCTTGAGACTCCAGTACGCCGCATTGAAATCAGACAACTACACTTCTGTACAATTTAATCCAATTTCTCCGAATTTGATCTTCCTTAAAATGGTGATACGACAATGTTACAATTGTGAGAGATGCTTTAGTTGCAAAAAAAATTTCCACCTCTGAAAAAGTTCTCAAACTTCCAAACTAGTTTCGAAGAGAAATCGGATAAGTAACGTTGTTTTAATCATGTTTTGGTAATTTTGGGCATGTAAATTGCTTTGTATTTATTTATGTTGATTATTATTCTTTCATATTAATGAACTTTTTAAACTTTTAACTGAATCTCAATTTCTTTATTATTAGACAATGATAAAGTGACACAAATCACAGAAATAGCTGAGAGGTTCACTACAATCCACTAAAAAGCATTAAACCCACTAGTATGGGAATTAAAATCTCTTGGTAAGCCCCATAAAAGTGACAGTATGTACGTAGAAAGGCTTAAGTTAATAACACATTTCAAAAGGCTCTGTGCTTTTTTTTAGTTATTAAGTATATGTTTAGAGTCAATAATTCTGGAATTATTTCCTTCTCAGTTGGCAAGTTAGATTCATACACGCTACGGCCAACTCTATTAGAAGAACGAACATAAGAGATTCTTTAGACTCTGCCTGTTGTACCCAAAACATTTATAATAAGTAAACAGGTTCGGAATTCGTAGAAAGCATCATAACTGCTCTTTTTCTTGAATACAACTTTTGTAGTCTGAAATAGACTGTGTCGACAGTAATGATATTCGTTGTCTATAGAATCAATTCCTAATGTGTACTGTTTTATGTAGTCTGATAGTCGATCGCAAATTACTTCATTTAAATATATTGCTTCTTTATTCTTATAACAATAATAGAAAAATATTGTGCTAAAAACCATCTTTTTTCTGCAAAGTCCCTTTAATTACATCAAAATAACTTGTTTACAATAACATTCCCATCTAATCAAAACTATCCTTTTGTATCGTATTAAACAATAGCTGTCCTACGAGTGGCCATTTGTGGAGGACAAAGCTGTTACTATTATAATAGATTCTACTTGAATTTACAAAACATCTTAAAGCTTTAATAAAATCAGAATACAGTATTTCTCAAATCAATCCATCTTTAATTTAAGCTTTTAGTAAAGTTTTAGGAAATATAACAATAATCGCCATTGTCTAAATATATTCCGTAATAAGAAAGGCTATTAGTAATTGCAAATTGCTTCAATGATTGCATTGAATGTTTCAGAAACAGTATTTCTGTATTTTAAATATAACAAACTGCATTTGTAAAAAGTTTTGTTTTGTTTTATCTCCTTTCTAAATATTTGCTGTTTGCTGTTTTTTGAATCTTATTATTATACTGCAACTTTTCCTAGTTTTTCTAATGTTTGTAAGATTTAAGTATTTCAAAAAACTAATCTTATTGTATTTTAATAATTTACTGAATTGTAATAGATCTGCATTGGGATACTCTAACTTTATAATGAATTATAAAGAAACCACCCAGGAAAGCTCAATATTTTCGGAAATTAGAAATACTGTAATTCTATTAATCAAAATTTACTTTTTTTCTGGATACTTTTTTTTATCATACTAAAAACAGACGTGTCGACCTTGTAATTTTTTTTTATCTAATCTTTTAATTTGTTTATGTTTTATTTCTGTAAATTTCTTTTCCTAAATAATATAGGGTCTCGTAATTCCAATGGTATGTCTTAATCTTCTTATGGAATATTCAATATAATTTTGATTTAAGATAAACTTTCTTTTATTAGCTTCTATCTTATATATTTGTTTTCTATTTCAATCGCTTATTTGATCTTTTAGTCTAACACTACTTGAAATTTATAAAACTATCTAAGGACGTAAATGTAAGATTGTATTGCATATGCAATTTTTATACTTGGAGTTATCAGAAGTAGCGAAGAATTTAAAAATATCAAACATTAAAAACACTATAATCATCTACACAATAAAATATCGTAAGGATATTAGAAAACACAAATCATGAAGTCCCAAACCAATTATTCAGGTAACATAACTAAAACGAAGTAAACATAGAAAAATACAAATAAAGCTTTAGTTCTTCATAAATGCTCTGTAAAGCTTAGATTTTTAAAACATGTTAATTATTTAAATGCTATGGGCTTTGTTTTTCTGCTTAAAAAAAACATTTAAGACTTATCGTAAAATTAAAATAACTATTTTCTATATATAAACAATACAAAGCTAACAAAAGGTTAAATGTTTTATAGTTTTCAGATGGGATATTTTTATTTTATATTGTTTATTTATTTTCGCATTGAAGAATTTTGTTTACAGCGTTTTCGTATGTTTAAGATCAAGTGAATTTATTTTCGAGTAACAGATTTTATGGTAATGTAAATAGTTTGGGTTTTTCCTACACTTCACCCAGTCACGGTTGAGAGAGGATATATTAGCGTTTACAATTTAATCACATACCTCTCCACAATTTGACCCCCCTGGAAAATGTACCACATTTAGGATTCCTGTTTCGAAATATAATGGGAATATATTATTTCCCATTGGAATTATTTCCAATGGGAAATAATAAATCAATACAATATTTAAAATTAAGAAATATGAAATTAAATAAATTAGTTTTATTAATGAATAAAAAAATCATTCATTATGTCTAAATATCTCTTTTTTCAATTTAAAAATAATTATTGTATTGTAAATTGTATATTGTAAACATTAATTTACTTGTAACTATTACACAAAGACTAGATTTGTTCAGCTGGCGTAAAACAATGTAAATTGTCTATTTAATAATAAATTTGTATGTGGGAGGATGTGTAGAGAGAAACTTTTTGATAGAGAAGAATTTGATTCTTTTTATTAATTCCATTTCGTTTGAGACAGAAATGATTGGCAGCTTCTTTAAATTTTGCCAATAATTTGGAATTCTGGAAAACTCTATTAATTTGATTTTTCCCAGCCTTCTCTCGAATTAAGCTGGCAAGAAGTTTTACCAGACGAATTGCAATTGTTACTGAAATATTAGGGCTCTGTGATCTGAAAAACTCAATTACATTTGGAGTATACTTTTTTTTCTTTTCATACTTATTAATCTGTGTACATACCACAAACCGCAAAATCAAAAGAAAAAGAATTGATCCACATCTGAAACATATGAAATTGAAGTGAAAAGCGCAGAATTCTCGTAGGTATTGAGAAAGGAACACATTACAATAAAGATTTAAATTACTTAATAATAAGTAACTTGAAAATAATAATAATAAAAAAAATATTGAAAAAGTACAAAATCCTATTCTCAATTTGTACTTTTCTCAATAAAAATAAAAGCACACAGTACTTCTTAAAATTCATATTTTCATACATTTAGTATTAAATTTTATGAAAATAAGAATGTTTTTCCCACAATAAATATTAATTTCAAAATAATGCTGTTTGGGGTTATTTTTATTAAATTTAATACTGTAAGGTATTAGATGTAACATACTGCAAAAAAAATGAAGTTCTAGAAAAGTCTATAAAATTAAGCCAAACTCCGTATCTTCTTGATTAGTAGAAAGTCTACAACCATTACTGCATGATTTCGAATAATGATGGTAATTACTTAAATCTGCACGTGTTTTCTTCAACAATAAGCATCTTAATTAAAAACCTTTTTTAATTAATAAACACTACGATTTTGTTTCTTTAACATAAACAAGTAATTTTGATAATTTTCTTTTCTTTTGGTAATTTAATTAGTTTTTTTTTTTTTCATACAACAGAACCCAAAATTTAAATAACATTAAAAATTTATTAAAAAAAAGTTATACTAATAATATTTATAAATATAATAAATTGGGATAATTCAAATCCCATTTACTTATCCAACTTATCTAATTAAAATTATTCTAAAACAAATATATAATAAGAAATGACGATTGAGATAGTCCTCGAAGGTAAAAATGGAATGGCGCTTTATACTTCCTTTTTTAATACCAACAGGCTTCAAATGCTGTGGACAGAGAAGACTTTTAAAAAGCTAAGTGTAGAATTTAATAATACTGATTAAGTGAGGGTGGCAAGGGATGAGTGTCCCGTTGCGTTGGCGAAGGGAGCGAGGGGACACGGACTCCCTAGACGCCGGCAGCGCGTTCGGTCCGACAGGTCTCCGTAAATATGCGCTAATTTCGAGCAGCTGTGCCATTCGCATTGCAATTGTGGATGGAGCCTAATGGAGTCAGATCCAGATAAAGGGATTGAAGCAGCAGAATCAGAGGCTGTCAAATGTCAATGCAAACGCTTCTCGTCTTGCAAAGATAAAGAGGAAAAAAAAAAAAAACATGAAAAAAGAGCGAAACTGTCTGTGCGAAAGAAAATCAGAGAAAATCATCATTCACACCATTAATTTTTCTTTTCTATTTAAAGAGACTCGTAGACATATCCACTGCCCTATAAAGTATCAACAACAAAGGACAAATTTAATAAATATAAATATTTAATTGCATTAATAGTTTCGAAGTTGAAAATTCGTAATGATTATAAATGTGGAGTTAATATAAAATGCAAGACTTTTTAACAGTGGAAAAGAAGAATATAAACAAATTTTGGGGGTTTTTCCAATTAACTTCACTGTATGGATAGCGTTGCTAGGAAACGAGGATTGCGGGAAAATCCCCAAATTTGTTTGCATTTGTTCTTTTCTGCTTTTAATTATTTATGGGTTTTGAATTCTCTTTTGTACCTTTATGTTAATATTTTTCCTAAGTTCTATGAAGAATTATCTTTGTTCGTAACTGTTATTGTTATTAAATGCTTAGATGTATTAAATCTGTGCTTCCTTGTTGTACTTTACTTTAAGTAGACATCACATGTAGACTGTCTGTAATATTTAATCATAAGGAGCTATACATCCACAAAAGCTTCAATTATGACGCAAAGTTTTAAAGATATATATGAATATACGAGTATATCTTTACAATAGGCTTTAGATACTGCAAAGTTTCTTCTTTTCAATAAAATCAAGTCGCTTGAATTCTCTTCGGTTATTTTTTAAAAACTTTAACGATCGCCTTTTATAAAATGTGAAATCAGTACTATACTAATCTAAAATTTAAATAAAATTACGAAAGTTGATCACGAAGCGCCTAAGAAACTGAATAAAATAACAAAGAACTCTGGAAATGGTAAACATTTGTTTGTAAATAGGTAAAAATTGTATAAAAATTATATACAAAATTCTATAATTTATTATTATAAATTTTATAAAAATGTTTTCAGATGGTTGAAATAGGTCCTTGAGGTTGCAGTTATTAGGTGAACATTTGGCCCATTATATAAATAATGTAGAAAATATATAAACAGTCTATTTTGAATATTAACAATTTAAAATTCTCATCACTTCTATTTAGAAGAAATGGAAATTGAAATGAAAAGAAATGAAATGGAATTGTGTAGATTCCAAGTCTATACATATATCAATTTTCATATAAAAATGAAACTTTATTCTATATTAATAGAAATCCTACTTAAATCCTACTAACTATCTGCTTACTTTGTTAATTAATCTTAAATTATAACTTCATATATTAAGTTAATAATTTGTCCAAGAAGTAGCTTAAATCTAGGAAAAGATTAAGTGTGATCTTAAGTCTGATCTACTACAATCAAGACGTATTCGAAACTTTATTCATATTAATTCATATTAATTCATATTATTCATATACATTCAATCCACAACTTATCATCTAAGTAAAAGGAATAATTACATGCTCTTTATTTTCAATAATGAATCTAACTTAACAGTTATTAGTTCTTTATTACAATTTCTTTTTATTTAAATAATGAAAAGCTTTTTTTTTTTAAATTTCAATTTAAGTCAGTTGTCTGCATAGCTGTTTTTCTCCTTTCCTTAACGCGATGTGGAGTGATTTGTTCTGATTCCATTGATAGTCACCCAATGCATTATGGGATTGTGGACTTTTCAAATGGAAATGACCTGAATTTTGGTTACTCAAACTTGAAAACTTAATCCAAACTATACAGGTAGACTGGACGATTCCAAGGGCGCTCAAGGGGTGGACTGATGTTTGCCGAGGGGGTGTGGGAAGGAAAATGAGACAAGGGGCAAGACAGATGCGGGTCTCTTGGGGCCCGCAGCGACCTCTGTTTGAGCGGGTAAATGGGCGCAGTGAGGTGTTTTGATTGGAGACCCTTCTCAGGGGCCAGAGCCGAAATTGGACTGTGTTTGAACAGCAGCTCGACGGGGAATTGCGCAAGGAACCACTTACCGCCTTTTTCTCCTTTTTTGTCTTTCTCCATCTTAAACTTGCCTCCGAAAAGGAAAAGAAGAAAATAAAGGCAAGCAAAAAGAGTGTAGAAACTATAAACATTCCAACTGACGATTCCTAGGGCAAAATATCGTTCAATGAAAAGTCTCAGGATAAACCACTGTTCATGAATAAACAAACAAAAATAAACTCAGTTTGGAAATAATGTGACTTTACTCATTTCCTTTTTCATTTTTATATTCAACGGAGGATATTTTACAAATGTTTACTGTTCATTCGAAACTCCACAATCATTAATAAAATAATGAATATTATTTGCTTCAGGAATATAACATAAATTTTCTTCTGCTTTTAAAATATTTATATTAACAAATTACTTATAAAGGAGTGGTAGTTAATTAAATATCCAATATATATTTTATTAAAATATATATGTATAAAAACAATAATATATCATTTAAAATATTAAATATATTTTAATATATTTCATACAATATTTTAAAATATTTATTAATTTTTCTTTATTAATTTTTTATTTAATATATATATGTATATCCAAACAGCAGGATAAGGAATTGGAAATAATATCAAAACGTCAACCCTTCAATCTAGTATTAGATCTATTATAATTTCTAAAAAAAAATCAAAAAAAAAAATAGAAGAGACTAGGAAAAAAAAATAACTTAAATCTTAAGTTATTTTGCAAGGCTGCTGATTATTTAGATTTTATTTAATTATTTAGTAGTTAACTTTAATAATTTTCGTTTAAACTTCGATTAATACATAAAAAGAATTCGTAGCTCAAAGCACCCCCACGTGTTAAGCGGGTGGCTGCTCTGCAATGCAAAGACGTGAAACAGTCAAGTACTGTAACACTAAAGGACTTACAACAGAAAAGACCCAGTTAAGATAGATTCATTTAATAAATGTAATAAAAATCAAAAAAAGTTTTTTTTTTTTTTTTTCTCTCATATCAGTAAAATGAACTAAACGTAACGAGTAAGCTTCATTACGTTTGCCAAGTTTTTCAAAAATATTCGAAAACTATTGTATATCTTACTGATATTTTTTTTTTTATTGTTAATGTATACTTTAGTCTAATGTATTGAATGAGGAAGGAAAAGAAAGCATAGGACAATCCTTATATAGAGAAATCCTTATTTTCGAAATATTATAGAATAATTTATCGATTTGTCAAACTGTGAAACTTGTTTTGTAAGAATCGTGTTAACAAATATCTAAAAACTACATTTTTTTGTTATTTTTATTCTATAAATTGGATGTTACAAATTTTTTATTTTAATTTCAATATTCGTCTTCAATTCTTATCGAAAATGGGGCATTCTCTTTCCTTTAAGTTAGTTCTCATATTTCTTATATCTACCACTAACTTTGAAATTTATAAGATATTTGTATCAATTGATTTTTGATAGATTTGAGAAAAGATGAAACTTTGATTAAAATCACAGTAAAAAACTGAAAAAAGTTCATCTTACCTAAACCAAGATTTAACCCCTATCAATTAGTTGACGTTGATTTCCCTTTTTCTACAGAAATGCATTTGCCTTCTGTTTGTATAGCTAAGGCTGTGACGATTTAGCTTGGCTTAAAGAAAAGAAAAGTAACTGGCTTACTGGAATTGAGTTTAAAGTTTCGGGGATATTTTTTTTAGAGGTGTTGATTTCGGCGCAAATTGGGATCGGGGAGGGGACTGCCACCTTCTATAAACCTCCCAACACTGTTTGGTTCCTATCGCCGAGCGCAGGGCGGTTGATCATTGTGCCTGGCTTAATTAGGATCTCAGGTTCGCGTCCCCCGATAAGTCCGAGCAGTAGCCGCTTCTCTGTGGCCATTCTCCGCCGGACTCCCATGGGGCTGCCCCGGGGAAGGAGTCCTGGATTGACTCGGACACCGACAACAATGCCGTTCGTCGAGAGCGCTTCATAACGGAGCTGCGAGGGGGAAAAGATGGTGGCATTCGGACGATGCTTTCACGACAGTCATCTACGTCCCTTTTTTTACTCATTCTTTCTTTACTCCTACCAACGCTAAATCCTCAACAGTCATTCGTAACAATCCCTCCTGAGATCAACACCCCCACAAGCAATCCGTGTGTGTTGGACCGTCTTTCTATCCACGAGAGGAAACAGAAAGCCTACGTTGACAGCAACTGAACCTGAAATAAGGCTTAATGATTACCCATTCAACCTGGAATTAAAAAACCAATACAATGTCGACAGATTCCAAAACCCCTACCATCCATTACGACAACGTAAAACTTTAGTGTAATTTCATTCTTTTATTGGATGATTCTTAAAAATTCTTAATTTGAAATAAATTTTAAGCAAAGCTAGTTTTCATCTCGATTCTTTAATATGTAAATTCGTATATTCAAAAAATGATATGAAGTTTTTTTACTAACTTTTTTTTTATCGGAATCATTTTACATTCTGATTATTTCATGTGATATATATGCAGTACGAAATTACTATTATTATTATTATTATTATTATTATTATTATTATTATTATTACTGTAGCATTTAAATAAGGCTATAATATGAAAATATCGAATAAATTCTCTTATGGAAACTTAATTTTCAATGTAACAGATTTGATAAAAGAAATTATTTTCTTATTATTTCATATTTTATTTTACATATTATCTTAGCTAATTCTTTATTATTACATTCAATAATTAAGATATAATTGATGAAAATGTTTTTATAAAAATATATAATGTTGTTCAAAAAACAAATTCAAATATTTCTTAAATATATAAATTTATTTATTTATTTTAAAATTTAATATTCTACTTAAAATTAAGGTTAAGTTTATTTAAAAAAAAAATTGGCATTCAGCTGCTTTATCAATAAATATTAAACTACAGTAAAACCCCGTTATTACGCTCCCGCTTATAGCACTATCCCGTTCTTTACGCTCCTTTCCTACGGTCCCTGGAATTTTCTATGTAACTCTGTATACTTTTACCCTCTTATAACGCTTCAAATCCCGCTTGTAGCGCTTTTTTTATATCGGAAATTTTGTATCGAAAAGAAATGTAACACTGTAAAGATTCCTTTTCTTTCCCTGGTAGGAGGGAATCTTTGAACTCTTTGAAGTGCGGGTCTGTGATACAGTAAGTTAGTGCAAAATGTCGAAGCGGAAATCCCTTTCTATAAGTGAAAAATCGCAAATTCTCCGTAAGTACGACGAGAATTGTACACTAAGTCAGAAGGATTTCACTGAATCTCTAGGAATTCCCTCATCCAATCTGAGAACAATAATAAAAATAAGAATGGAATTACCAATGCAGCGAAGAGTGGTTGCAAACGTAAAAAAGTAAAGCGTGGAAAATATTAAGATGCCGAGGAAATTCTAATTGAATGGATTCATCAGTCCCGTGATGCATCAGTGCCATTAAGTGGCCCAATCATTCAAGAAAAGGCGCGTGAAATAGCGGGCAGTGCACTAAATCTGCTCCGAAAATATATTAGTGTTGTTCCTAGTGGTGTATCAATTGATGTTAATAGTTACTTGAACCGCATTGAAAATGTCATAATTCATAACAGTAGCACACACACACGGCAAACCCCAATCAAAGATTTTTTTAATAGGAAATAAACTCACATTTGCATTATATCTATTGCAGAATCAAGTATCTTTCCTGTAAAATGGTGTCTAAAGGTTTCCCCATCTCATAAATCATTTCCCATCTATAGCGCTATCCCACTTATTACGCTTGTAGGTCATGGTCCCTTGACGAGCGTAATAACGGGGTTTTACTGTATTTAGAACAAAAACGAAAGTTTTAATTTCTTTCCTTGGAATTTCATTCTTAGCATTTTTGAGTAATACCTATTTCTTAATACTTTGGAAGTCTAATTTCGTTAAAATTTGTTTATGAAAATATTTTATTTACTGGCATTTAAGAGAAAAGCAAACTTTCATTTGATGACATTCTTATTCATTGCAATTCATTTTATAATTCTCTATTTGTGTTTTTAACTTTAAAGATTCTTCATACTTATTCATTGAGAACTTCTTTTTTAACACTATTCCGATCTTCTTCAGGTTATATTTTCGAAACCTTCTTCTTTTCATAAGATTAACTATACGATAATACGAAATATAGGTTGACATATAAACATATACTCCCGAAGTTAAAAGATTCTGTTGACAACAAATCAGTCGAGATAAAAATCAGATAAAATTACGTTGTAGACGGAGCTGAATTGGGATTTCAGAGACATTTTTTACTGTGGTTTGTACAAAATTATCTCAGATCAATTAAAAACTTGATGAAATTTGCAGTCGAAAAAGTAGATTTAAAATCTGCATTTATAATATCACCTCCTGTTATTTGTATATCGTACTTCCTTCTTATATGGCTTGATCAAAACAAGTGGAAAAGGCATCTAAAACCTGAAAAGCAACTGATAATGTAAGTTTAATTTTTGTCTACTTCTTCACATGATGATGTCACTGAAGAATAATATCACAATATTAAATTGCACAGAAGTGGTTAGAATTCTTCAATACGTAAATCAGCTGTGAGAACATCGATTTTCCCGATGATCCACGTATATCTGATTTGGTCTTATAGGTAGCGTAGATCTTCGCGTCACGTTTGTTTTAAGAAGGAAATATGGTTGTCAATAAGAAATGTGACTTTCGAAATGCCAATAAATCTCCAAAATTAGAATCTTGAAGCCTTACATTTGGTTTAAACTTAAATAATTCCGAGGTTCAATCCGGAAGATAAACGGAAGTCATTATGACATCTTCAGAATGTTTTTGTTTCCGATTTAAAACTGTTTTCGGTTTATAATTCCTTATTTATTTAGTATTAAAAAGAAACAAAAAGTAACAGATTGGAATGATTCATCAACATTAAGCAATGATTAAAAACATGAAAAACTGTGAACTTCCAATTGATTTCCATTTGTCTTTCTTTCAGGAGAAAATATTAGCAAGTTCAAATTTACATTTTATTTATATTTACATTTTTAGGTTTTATTTACATTTTTATTATCTCTTAATTTTAGCAATTTATTAGTCAATAGGAAGGTTTCAGAAATTAAATATTTTTCGAATTTTATTTTCTATTAAACGAATCATGGCGTCTTTATTCTCTAGAGGCAGCGCAGGAGGCAAGACTCCTGTGATCATCTGCCGAAGTTGAGATCGAAGTTCGTCCTCTTTTAACCCCCACGTCAGTAGGCCAGTTTCCATTATCAGAAGATAGGTGAACTCCGATATCCGTCGGGAATTGAACGCGGCTCCGTCAGTTTGTAGTCAGAGGCTTTACCAATGGAGTCATAGGGCCTGTGTGGATTTCGCTAGATGCCTCTTTAAAAACGTTATATCTTCTTCAAAACTATCAAGTAGCTTGAGTAATAAGTTTGAATCCTGATTCAATACATAGTGAATTCTGTATAATAAAAAAAAAGTTGATAAATGCCCAGCAATAGCTTTTTATTATTGTAATGATCAATGCTTAAAATAGGAGATTATTTACAGGTCGTTTTCTAATTTGCTTCGCACTGTTATTGTTATTTATCTTGTAGGGAGTGGATTTTGTTTTTGTCGCCTCTTCATACGAACGGTCCACCCATCCACCCTCCGGATTACCCCGAGACCACCTGCATGGATTGGGGGGGGGGGGGGCCGAAGGCCTCTCACTCGCTTCCCTAGACCCCCAGAATTACAAGGAATGCAGACGCGGGAAAGTGCCCACCTGGCGCTGTGGTGGTCGCCACACAAATTGCCAGCACCATTTCGCCGGGTGCCAAAAGACAAGGATTAGGCTTAAGTCGTCGGAGAAGGAACCGATTGGAGAAAACAGACAAATGTACAACCAAGAGGAAAAAATACAAAACAATCGATTCGAGTAAATCATGTACGAATTGAAGAAAGCAAAAAGAAACAAAAAAAAATTAAACAGCTTACAAGTAGAGAAATGATGACCACTTAAGTTTCAGGAGTGTGTAAATGCTAATTCCATTAAATTAAAATAAAAATAAAAGACAAAAAACAAAAGAGAAACTTTCCAAATCACAGACTTAGGAAACCAGCTGTTACGTGTTTGTGAGAAGCCAATCAGGTAAGAGTTAAGGTAATTAAATTGCATAATGATCTATTAAAACAAAATGGTATTTATTTAATTTAGATTTTCATTGAAAATGAAATAACAATGCTAATATATAAGTAAAAACGATGTTCACTTAAAATAAAACTTTGAAAAAGATCATATGAATAAAAGGAAAAATAAGCGAATAATTAGAAATTAGAAATAAAAATTGCATATTCGCTCTTCAATATTTTACTGCTTTTAATAGACAAAAGTAAAAGAAACTAAAACCTTAAAAGGAACGTAAGAAATAGTTGAAGTTTTTTTTTTTATCTTCCGTTTCTGGACAACTGCGGAGACAAGATCTACGCAAGTTACAACTATTTATATCATTAACAATTAATGGGAGAGATGTATTGTTCGAATGTTTATAATTACCAATGTATAGATTTTTCAATTTTTTAATATATTTTCCGGCGATAAAATTAAGTTTTTTTTTTTTTTATAATTGACATAAAAAAGAAAAAAAATTATTGTAATTTCCAATGAAAATTTAAATATTCTGTGAGATAAAAAGTTTTTGTCATAATAATTCAATATGTAGAGCATTAGAGGATAGAAACGCCATCTAATGAGATAGACATTATTTACAACCTTATTTCTTGAATACGTAGTCAATATTTATGCCGTTGTTTTTTTCTGATGAAGCTTGAATAAGTTATGGTGGGTGTTTAAGTTTTACAGGATGTGAATATTTATTTATTATTATTACTGAAATAAAATATGTACAATATTTATAAAATAATCTTTATACAGTCATTACTTTATATAAAACCTCAATTTTAAGAAATTTTACAACTCGAACGATTTTAAAGTCACATTTAAATCGAGTTTCAAGCTAATTTTTCATCATATCAGCAGTTCTTTTCTTTTAAATGCAAGCATTTAATTCATTCATTTAATTCCTTAATATTTTTTCCGTTTTCTCCGGAGTAATATGAATTTTCTGTTATAGCACAGTTGGATCAAGACTTGTCCAATTTCTAAATAACATATGTAATATTTACAACGCCATTGATCAAAATTTTAACTTTTTAAACTCTAAAATACAAAGATTTTTTAATAGGATGATGGACATCAAAGAAATCTTTTGATTATGTATGATCAGAAAATAAACAGTATTAAAATTGAATGTACTTTCCGAGGAATTCTCGTTGTAGGGTTACAAATTTCCTATAGGAAAAATCGTAGGATGAGAACAATTAACTCTAATTAATGGGGAACAGCTGTCATAACACTGTAATTTAGTATATGATAGGGTTTATTGTTGATGGTTGTTTTCATGATATTTGCCCACCATCGTAGATTAATTTTATGAATTACCGTAATATAGAAAATAGTTTTAGTTTTGTATAACGTAACAAAACTCTGAAATTAACAGTAATATATAGTGATTTTTTTTCTTTTAGAGGATATTGTAAACTTTCTTCTCCAAAGTCCGAGCTCATGACACTTGGCTTTGACAACAACACAGGGTTGTAATTTTGAACTATTTCGCCGAAGAATCGCTGCCCAGGATAAGCTCACATTGCACCCGCAGAAACAGACGAAACCGCACAAGAAGAAAAGAAAATCCATGCCGACGCCAGGATTCGAACCCATGTTCCCAGATATGGAAGACCGACAGCTTGACCACAAGGCTATGTCAAAATGGCGTATTGTAAACCAGATCTGAGTTTCATGATGTTTTCAGGTTTAGGTTCGATTTGTATTGTGCAAAAGTTACAAAATTAGTAATATTAACGAATTATTGTTATGGATTTTTTTTTTCATCTTTATGGTAAACCAATCATAACACAATTATTTTTTTTAAAAAATCAGCCAGTCAGCTTATCAAATCAATCAGTCAGTATATGTGTATGTCTCGCTAATAACTTTCAATTGCTGGATGAATCTTCTTAAAACTTGGTATGCATATTCGAGAACAGGGAACAACATTACTTTTATGTTAGAAATCTTTTCCAAACGAGTCCCTGTTGAGAAATCAGCGCGAGAATGTGTCAATAATTACCATAGAAAAACATTACCATGGATTTCTACTCTGTTTCTGTTTATATCTCATTCTCTGGAACAATGAATATTAAATCCTTTTAGCTAATCAATCCTCGTAGTTTCATCCAATTATAATTCGATTATTAATTGATTTGTAGAATTAAAGTAAATAATGCGACTTTAATTAATTAATTTTTTTTGTTCAGAAAATGGAAAATTTAGAATGTTTGGATTTTTCAGATATTGAAATTGAAATATAGATATGGGTTTTAAAGTTTCACGACTTTAAAGAATGAAAAAAAAAAAAATTAAGAAGTAAAGAAATACAATATCAACATCGATTTTTGAATACTGGATAGACAGGATTACAAGTATTGTACGTCCTAGACCTAGTGCATTTTAAAAAAACTTCCTGCACTCTCAAACAATATTGTTATCAATTTCTTGGTAGAGTCTCTAAATTACTTGATTTTTGGTGAATCGAAAGAATTTACTACGTTTTCCATATGTCTGTATTAATTGGCCAGTGTCAACTCCATGTCACATGGTTTGGCTACATTTCGAACACTGATGACGTCATCCTGTAAATTTTTCAATAACCCGTGAACGGATAGAATCGTTTGCTTGTGTGCTTATGTTTCTCAATTCAAAGAGGTTAAAAATAATAAAATAAAAGCTACATGGCTTTTTGAAAGGAATTTATGGAAGCGGTGACGTAAAGTGGAGGGTTCCTCGTGCCGCAATCATAAAGAAAGGGATTTTGTTGGAAAGCGCTCATCTCTTTGGTTTCAGTGAAGTCCAGTCTTGGAGATGTGCCTGGCAATTTGCATAACCCCTCCACTGCACCGACCACAGGCAAGTGAATGCAAATTTGCCTGTCCCCTTCCGCTATCAGTGTCCGGGTGACGACGGTAATAAGACTCCCACCCCTCTCCCAACGGTCCAAAATGGGTTAAAAAAGCGAGAGAGGGGTTGGGGGAGAGCAGGGAAAAGTTGGAGCGCTATTTTGCATCATCGTCTCCTCTACATTTTTATGCTTTTTTTACATAAAGGACTCAGATTATGTGTGGAGAACTGAATGAAAAACGATTGAGAAGTGGTGGTGCAGCAGGGCTGGGGGTAGGTGTTCTTGTGGCCAACCCCTCGTTTGCCCGGTCTTTTTGTCGTTCAGGCCGTTATTCACAGACGCCTAAGTAAATAAAAAAAAAAAGAGTTCGGGGTAGGGGTGGGGGCAAGAAGATTAACATGTCCTTATCTTTCGTTTTCTTTCTATTCGTCAGTGGATTAATACCTATCCGTGTGTGAATAGCCAAATCCAATTGTGGAATGTTCCAGTTATGCGACGAAATGTTCTTCCAGCTTTGAACCACTGAAGTTGGCCAAGTAATAGCTGGAATGAATCCCCCAAACGAAAGAAAGCCTAAGTATCTTCTATTTTCGCTCTCTCTAAATTCAAGTAACTATTACAGAACAAATCTTATTAAAGTTTATTAAAGATGTTTTTAATAAAATGTTTACAGTAATTACTTACTATATTTTTTTTTATTTACATTTCAAATATAACCGAAAAATAAAAAAAAAAGTGTCAATACAGCAGAGTTAGCCTTGTAAGGTAGTTGATGTTCTTCAGAATGGCAATTTAAGAAATTATCATTTTATTTTATTCGACTTGAAGATATTAGTTTGCAATTTTTTTTAAATCTGCGATGAAAAATCGTGTTTATCATAACACCCTAAGTAACTTTTTCTGTTTTTAAGTTATTATCAAGATATCTTAGTCTTAACTATAGATAGCAAACGAAATAAGGAGGAGATGATGAATAAGATTTTCATGCTGCTGCTGAAATTAACTATGTAGGTTGTTTTTAATCATTTACAAAAGATTAATTAAAATTTAAAAAAATAGGTCTATAAACACTTCTGATGAATAGATTCCATGAATACATAAAACTTCACAAATCATAATTACCTAGTACTTAATCTTCACTGCATTCAGTGAACTAAGAGAAAAGATTTATTTTCAAATCTTTTGTAAAGTTATTTTGAACTCAAACGTAAGATGTTAAGAAAAGAACATCAGACGAGTGCTCAGAAAAAACAAGTTACTATTAATTCTTTTTTGTACATTTTTTTTTAATACGACACTTAATAAAAATTAATTTGATCCCAAAAGACTTTGTCTGGTTGTTTTTAATTAAAAATAAGTTTATAACAACTACCACAGCATTTATTTGCATAAATCATTTTAGAAACATAAAAATTTTTAAAATCCAAATACGAAAAGAGTTAAGACACTTTAATCCAGAAACAACTAAAAGTAAGTATAAAATGAACTAAAAGTAAGGCAAGTACCAACTCCTATAGAAAGATGAACTCCTGCAATAAATTCACTATAAGGAATATAATATAATGAAACAATATAATGAAACAATAATATAAGATGTGAATAACTCATAATAAATTAAAGTCTAAGAAAACTTGTGTTTTTAATTTTCAAAAACAGTATTTGTTTTTGAATATGTCTTGGAATGTCAACTTCAGTTGAAGAAAGATTACTTAAACAAAATTAATGGATAAGTCTCATTATCATAGTTTGAATGATTACGTTATCATAACATGAATAAATATTCATTTCTTTCTTAAGATTCCTTTCTCCTTCTCTAAAACATCATCTTATCCTGTACTTATTCCCACCAACAACAAAAATCACAGATATTGAATTAATAGAAATTTTCTGCAATCTAAATGTTTTCTGTATTGAAAGTAATGGATTTTCTCTCATTTCAAGGACTCTAGAGAACCAACAAGCTCGCTGTTTCTGAATCTTTGGTTGAAGATAATTAATTTTACTTTGAAAAACAAATTAATATCAATGACTCAAAAGAAAGGATTGAAGTTTTAGTTCAGTTTTTGGAACATAATAATATTCAACGGATGATGAAAATTAACAAATAAAAATTCGAAGAAAAAAATAATGCAGCAGACACTCATTTGACAAATTGGTCTTACTTTTAGATAAGTTTAATAAAAATTACAGTTTATTTATTACTCTATTTACTTTGATTCTCTTATGTAAAATAATATTGAAAATATTCACAAATTCACTGTTCTTCAATAACAGCACAATTTATAAATATTTACAGAAACCAAAAGTGATGTAACATTCTACATCTTTTGAGAAAGACAAATAATTAAACTAAAAAATACATGCTCCAAAAGCTCACTTGTTTTTTCTATTTGGATACCTTGTGTTTTGATTGCAAAGAGGCGTGGTAATCTTCTGTAATACGTCTTCTATGTATGCTTTCTTTCTTTCAAGTCGCCGAAACAATAAACATTGATAAATAAAATTCAGTTTTACGGTCACCTATGTCTAAAATATGTGTCAATGTCTTGTTAGCCATCAACAATGGTCTACATAAAACTTGAGACAGATTGCAGCAGAAAGTAAAGAACACTGCGACTTCTATTTTCATCAGCTTCACTTGAGACATCTATTTAAGACACTACTAACCATGAATTATACATTTTTGACCTTATTTATGAGTGTTTTTTTTTTGTTTTTTTTTTTTTTGCAAGTTTCAATTTACGAACCCAGTTCTTACATGTGCGGCAAACTATAATTCACAGTATAGTAAATGTGGGACAAACTACAACTTAACTGTTGCTTTATGCAATGTAAACTTCAATCGTTTCACTTCCCCAGCCCAATATTTCGAATTTTATAGCAATTTTCTACTAAAGTTATATCGAAAAATAAACCACCCTCAACACAATCTACTAAGAAAACCAAATCTTCTGTGTTTTACTTGATACTAACTGGCTTTATATTTTAGAACACCTCAGAAACTAATCTGTAGCGTTTCTCTCTCGTGTTTCTTTTTTCTTTTTAACCTAAAAGTACTTTTTCACTAATTCTTACTGAGTCATGATTTACGGCCTGTATCTCTGTACTCTGATGTGGAAAGATACACACATGATTTGATGAGCAAATTGCACTTGGGACCTCTCAATTTGCCTTAAGGACTCTGATAATAACCTACTACAAAAATAAAAATAAAAAAAGTCCTTGGTCTAGTTCAGAGCCTAATTGCAACAATGATGGATGACTTGGATTCAGGCAATTCAAGTGACAGATTATATGTGACGTTCTTTTTTTTTTCTGTTTTTTTACGCCCTCTGTTAGTCACCGAGAGAATTAAAAATTCACGAAATTCCCTTTTGTGCTTGTCCCATATGTGCCGAGATGTTTGCAGAGGTTGCTAAGCAACGAAGGGAAATGAGTGACGGCCGGAGTTGACCACTAGTTCTGGGTTCCGTAATTATAGGGTGGGTGTGTTTTTGAACACGGTAAAATCCACCCCTTTTCCCTCTTCGACTGACTCAGCCTGACATAAGCCCTTTCGATGCAAGGTTAATAGGGCTACCATTCAAGGATCTTCGAACAGAAGAAGAATATTTCTATTTATTTATTTTGTTATATATTGAATCCCTTCAATTTTTCCAGGTAACCATATACTACCTTCATCTAGGCTCAGTAATGAAAAATATTACTTTTTCTTAAGATCACTTACAGCACTGAACAGTTTTGAGATCCTATGTCAATGTTTTGTATAAACAACATGGCAGAATTTATACACACAATGACACAATCGAAAACAATAATAGAGTTACAAGTAAATAAAATGTTTAATTGAAGATATTGTGGATTCCCGCAAAAATACACTAGGGATGAGAACGGTTCATTCAAACAACACCTATAAATCATTGCACTTTTTTGTTTATAATGTGCTGTAGTGTGATTGGTAGATAAACTCAAAAATAAAATTATAGAATTAAGAAAAAGAAACTACAAAATGACTGTCTGAAACTTGCGACCTTAACGTTACACAACTGTAAAATCATCTATATCAGCTAGTGTTAGATTAATCAATATTAAATAATAACACGTTTTCATTCACAATTTTCAAAACTGCAAAAATTGTCTGCTTTTAGCAATGCTGTTAATCATGGATTACCAAATATATGTGAGGCTGTCTTGCTACTTGTTACTTCTCGTTTTGTGAATGATCTTTAACTACAACTTTTTAAACCAGTGGGCGTTCTTGTTATCACCCAAAATAATACAACTAAGCTTTTGTTAATTAAAATCCTAAGTTCAATGTTAAACAAGACTTCTTCGAATCTATAACAGCTTATCTTATGGAAATTTGGAATGAAAAAGTAAGAAAACATTTTGCAAAACAAATTCTGCAAGCTGGTTAAGGTAAAGAAAACTAAAAATTCACAGTTTGGATGCTGCTATGATTTTCCCTCATATCTCCCTGTAAGCAGTAATAAATAGACATCAATACTGTAAGCAATGGAAGTAAAAAGTCTTGTTCTGATGATTTCAATTTCCATTACTTATAATATTAAGGGAATGCTATTATAAATTATCGAATTAGTGTTAAGTAAAAAATGTCTGTCATCCTAATGAAACTATATCAAATGGAATAACAGATTACAAATATTCCTTAAAACTATTTTTCAAAATTATTGTAGATGGTTTCAAATAGCATAATTAAATTAATTATTAAACTTTTTTTTGTATGCTAAATAATATTCTTCTTATTTATTTCATTGAAAAAAAAAATTCTGTTAATAAATATTAAAGTCTTTATCCTTGTAGTTTTCAAGATTAAGCCTGAAGAAAAGAAAAAAAAAAAGCTCAAATAAAATCCGTTGCTGGTGGCAAAATACATCGGCAACGATGTGAAGTGAGGCTTGTTTTATTGGACAGCGCGCGAAATTTATGGCGCGAACCTCAGGTTCAAGTGATTTCTAATAAATATTCATGAATCCGATTCAATTACTCTACGTACAGGTAGTCAATAATCTTGTCTTTTCACACCTAGTACCAAATTAACAGTGCTATTACGAGGATTAACATTAAAACCCCATTATTTATAGGTTCAGAAGAAAAAAAAATAGCACTTAAGCAGGATTTGAAGAAATATGTCATTTTGAATGGATGATGTAATCATAGGTTATTAAGAAAGACTGACTGTAAGGGGAATTAAAATATCGTTCTTTTCAATTATAAATGAAATTAACTGTTTTGAATATCCAATAAGAGATCTTATTTGATGCAAATCATCAGAGACAAAAAGTTGTTGTTCTTTTTTTTTTTTTTAATGAAATACAACCAATTTATAAAATAAAATAAACATGTTATTTTGTTTTGTTATTGAAGGATTTTCAGAAATTTTTATCATCACGATTTTTTCCTGATATCCTCTAGGAGATAATTTTTTCCAATATAAAAATATACATATAGTATATTTATTAAAGAAAAAAATATTTTATTTTAACTTCTTTTTTTTTAACTATTTATTTTTGTTAGAAGATAATTTTTCTCAATTTAAAATCTTTTAAAGATTTAATGTATTTTAAATAATATTATAGAAAAGTACTAAAATTATTTTATTCTAATTTTATCGATAATAAAATATATATTTTTATTATAGAAATTTCTAATTTCCAGAATAAAATTCTGGCATGGAATAAACTTCAAAAAAAGGAAAAACATATAAGATTTTTTTTTTCCTTTCCCAGATGGAAAAAAATCACAAGATAGTTACTGTTTTTATGGATTATTTGTTTTACAACCTTATTTATTTTAAACTAAATATAGAATTTGGATGCGATAATGCGAAATATAACTTCAGTAATAGTTATTCATCATTCAATAATATTAAATATATCTATTCTTTTTAAGTATTTAAATGTTTTTTAAATATATATAAAAATAACAATTAACAAAGAAACTTGTTACCAATTTTAACGGATTTCCACTAATTTTCCAAAATTGAGTCTTAATAAATTTAAATTTAGGTTAGTTATTAACAGAACTAGCAATATCGGAAATTGGTTAAAATAATTAAACAGACGAATTGGATAATTTAGTAACGTTTCTGATAGTGGAATGCTTTCTGATTCTCTATAACATAAATGTCAGCATTTTCTATAAATCAAACACATTCCTTTAGAAATAAACAAAAAGTAATTCAGTCCTCGAGCAAAATAATAATTCATAACTAAAACTAACACAAAACAACAACTCTACGTAGCAATCTTGGTCACAATATTTCTTCATGCAAAATCCATTTGGTAAGGATCCTTTAGCTTGCAAAAAAAGCAATATAAAAATACCATCTATGATTTATATTTCTACCCTTTCAGAAAAAGAAAGGAAGAAGGCATGTTTACCCCTATTTTTTTTATTTTTATTTCTATTTCTTAATTGTGGGAGTTCTAATGGATGTTAATGACTGCCTGTATTCATTCAACCAAACTGTGCTAATGTATCAAAAGTGGTCAGGTTTTGTTCCGGGGATCAAAAGACCCAGCACGTAAATTCGCACGCAAGGGTGTTTGGTCATTTGTTAGAATCCTTTCAATTCTAGGGGTTTTCAATGGACTTGGGCTACACTCATTACTTTCTCTATTTCCGAAAATATTTCATTCGGACTTTTTTGTGACTATCTACGGTACCATAAGGCTTAAATAAAAGAATCTAAGAAAAAAAAAAAGAATTAAACTACACTAATTAATTGATCTTAACAAACGGGAAGCAGAAGACCCTTTTCGGTTATCCTGAGTTTTTATGTACATTTTCATGTTTCTATTTGTTAATTTGTTGTCAGGTGCTGCATCACAAATCTTTAAGTTATAGCCTCGAATTTTCCTTAACTTCTGCATTAAGAATTGTTTCTTTTTATCTTGTATTCATATTTCCTTTTCAAGCCTTTACAATCTTGTAACGTTATCTTACACAGATTTGACTTTTTTTTACGTATTTATTTACTTATTTGTCGTTGCCCACCGTTGTTCGTTTTCTTGTTTTAAGCATTTCTCCCTTTGTCTTCCTTATTTACCGACATTGCCCATTATTTTCAACAACATCTTCATTCATTTTTGGAAGTTAACACATTTATTCTATTATCACAAAATTTCTACACGAAACTACAGTGCAGTTTAACTTTTTCAATCTTTTTCTTAGTGGTATTGTATGCTCTTTCTTCGAGGTGCTTCAAAGATAGATATTTAAAAAAATGGATTACTGTAGAACGGATTCGCAGAATCTCCAAAGTCAAAAGGGAAATTAAAAGAATGCAGAAATGATTTAAAAAGATCTTGTGACTATGAAGATCTATTTGAAACCGTACCACAAAGTTGCCAAATTTTCACCATTGTAGACTTGCATAATTGATATATGCAAGGATCATTGATAATACTTAGATAGGACAGAGAATCCTGTCCCCACAAAATTTCTCCCGAGAATTTTAAGTTTCCGTATAATCTTCCTATATAATTGCTAACATTCTGTTCCGAAAATTTTATTTAGTGGCAAAATCTTCCTATGTGAAAATTGAAATCTAGCCTAAATATAAAATAAACCAAACCAAAAACAGAAATGATCCTCAAAACAACTCTTAGCAAACTCCCATCTACGAATTGCTAAGATTAAAAACTACTTGGGAAAATGGTTACGATCTTTTGGCTTTTCACAGAAATGTCACCGAATTAATTTAAAGTCCATTTTTGTACAGAATTGAATGATTCGAATTCACCTCTTCCAAACATTACATCTGAGCTATTAACTGTTGGATAACCCTAGTTGAAGAGTGCTAAGAATAAATGATAATGTTTAAACCCTTTTTAATTTCAGGCTTTCCTCTTAGTGACTCTTTACTAATATTTCTCCTTAATATAAATTCTATAACTTTTCCTTGGTATAATTACAAAAAATTAAAATGTAATACTTATAAAATGCGGAAATCCAGGATTCTTAGAAACGGGCGACTGCTTTCCGCGTACAAGGCAATCATAATCGACTATAAAAGTGATGGCAAACCTCAATTAAAGCGCTTTTCTCCATGACGTGGGGTTTTTCTTTTTGAGCGCCGCCAATTGGCGGTGTGGGAAGGCTCCTTCATTTATCACCAGCGTTCGGAATAAACTGCAATTCCAGCGCCAACTGCTATCAAATTCCCATTTTCGCTGTTGATGGATGAGATCGCACAAGCGTCTTATCTGATTTCGGCGCAGTCACGACCTCCTCAAACACACAAACCCCCTATCCCTTCTCGGAAACGCGACCCCCGCATTTACAACATCCTGTTGTGACCGCAGAAAAACTGTTTAAAACATCGAGCGACAAATCCTACTAATTGAATGATTATTTCGGATTAACTTAACACCCCAACACATACTCGGGCCCTGAAACAAAAGTGAAGTGCTTAAAACCAAAGTCAATTCAAGGAAATAGTGACATCAACGCTAAGATTATGCTAATCACTCTGACGTCACCCAATGATGTATAGCATCAACTAAAACATCAAAAATACATCTAATGATCTTAACAAAAGATGAAATAAATGAATGAACATAATTTACCTAAAAACGAAACTATTAATGCTTACAGTCCACTTTTAAATTTATGTGGACGCTTGGGCTACCGTAATAACGAATTTTGTAAGTAGCTTTGTATGTATTAAGAAAAGGAAGAAATCATGATACATGACAGTGTTAAAACAAATAAATAGTCTCAAAATGGACTATAGAATTTCAACTTTCCTTCTACCTTCTTTCTTGTGTTCTACGTGTTCAGGCCTTGTCTATATAATGTCCATAGAATACGATGAATTATCTTGCAACTTATTTCATTTTATTTTAAAGCCATTCAGATAGCACTGGCATCAACTATTGGAAACTAAAGAGCATGAATCAATCATTGAAATCTCAATGCTGTGGAATGGCGTATTTAAAATTCACCTTTTTTTTATATTTTTTGTACTTCCCAAATTTAAAAATAATAAAGTCCTCAAATAGTGCCAACAAAAAGGTCAATGCTAAAAGCATATTGATAACAATTAAACGTGTACTTGCAGATATATGAAAGTTAATTGAAGCAGGCCAACACACTAGCTTAAAATAAATAAAATTTAAATTAAAATAGAGCTTTTAATCAAATAGTGATTTTAATTCTAAATTAATTACAAAAATTTGTAGCAGTTACCACTTAAGGGACCACAGTAGAATAGGCTTTAGAATTTCAGGATAGAAATATAATTCTAGATTTGGAATTACAGATTTAAATGTAAATGTATTTTCTAGATATATTTTATTCATATTATTAAAATTCAACTCAAATCAAACGTACAAATATCTATAGCCTCTATAGTCAGAGCATTGCAAGCTCTAAATACATAGACGTACAGGCCTAAAATTTCAGAGGTATTTTAATGATCTCCAATATAGTAATTTTATCCCCATAAAACTACAGATAATTGTTTAATCTCTGAATTACAGTGCTTTCGAATTCGTGTAAATTAAACTGAACATGTCATGTTCCACCTGTCTCATTTCAGGAAGGGGGGGTTTGTCCAATCGCATTGAACACCTTATCATGCAGCCGCCAACAACTGCTTAAATCAACTGGATGTTATTTTGAAATTTTTGGCCGCCGAAACGGTTGACTTGGCGAAAGTGAAGTATCTATCGGTCCACGGTTCAGCACCCGATCACATAGGTATATATACAGCCACACATCGCACGTCATCAGCCAACTGTGACGACTTCATATTTATGACCCGACAACCTTATGATAGCGCAACAACCCCACATCAACTGGAACATTCTGAATAGAGTCTATCGTCGCTGTTAAAATCAAAACGCCAAAGCTTCCACACTCAACACTAATAAATAAATTTATTTCACGAACTGTCAAATGAAAATAAAAGAGGAAAAGGAAAGAAACTGAAATTGAAATGTGGCTTTTCCCTTAATTTTTTTTTCCCTCAAGTTTATCATCAAGATTCTCGGTTTTAAATTTCATTTAGTTATTATATTAAGATAAAACTCAGCATAATTCACATATTCTCTTAACAGATACATTGTAATATTGTTTCTAGCAATGCTTAAAATGATATTGTAAATTCAGGAAATAATTTTTTTGTAGCTTACTCTTTTCAAATCCTTAATAAACTTTTATACTCCTAAAAAAGAATCATGTAAATTTAATAATAGTAATAATAATAATGAAAAAGAAAAAAAATCAACGGCATTTTAAAATTCAAATGTTCAGACATTTGATATAATTTAGAGATATCATTGTTAGAGAAAAAAATTACAAAGATTGGTTTGTTGATTTTGGAAAAGCACCACGAATTACTGTGCCTAGAACGTGGACTCGAACACTGGCACAAGAAAGTTATAACCGTACCTTTTGATCAATCCCAAAAGGATTAAAAAGTTGCTTAAATATTACTTAATAACAAGATAAGCTCATTTTTTTGAGCATTAACTGATGAAATCTTAAGACTGGATGAAGCATGATCAAATATTTTGACAAACTAAGATTTTTGCACACTATAATACTATTAATCAAGCTTCATTCACACTTTCCATCTTTTATACTAAGATAGAAAGTGTGAAAGAAGCTTGATTAGTAGTATAAATGTACCGTGGCAGCAAAACTGGTTTAGTGTTATCATATAGTCTACTGCATAGATAACTAATTGTTTTAACAGTAAATTGTAGTGCACACTAAGTAATTATCTTTGAGTAACAACAGAAAAAATATTTTATGAATTACGAAAGCTAAAAAACTTGCAGATACTAAATAAATATTAAAATCATGACAGATTGAATGTCCGATTGAATGTCCGTATTGTATAATACTGGAAATAAAAAAATTCACAACTATCTGGACAAACAGTATTATAATAGCTACTGGCATCAATCATAAGATTCTTAACTGCTAGTTTTGCAGAAATTAAGGCATAACTTAATGTAAATACATCTAATGGAATACATTAGACAGCTATGAAAAGGACCATAACGAAAATATTAGCTTTTTGATATATCGCTTGAAAGTGGGAGGGAAATTTTCCTCATGATTCATCCCTTCACTATCTAAATCTAAACAAAGCTGAAATTTCCAAATTTCGAATCGACACATTTTTAAGTTGAACTTTTTTATTCGTATTAGTATTTCTTATTAAAATTTAATTAGATTTGAAATAAGAAAATACAAAATTAATTAATAAAAAAAATTTTGGTTTGAAATATGTTGTTTCAAAATCAGTTTTGACTAATAAGCTTGAAATTTCTATTTTAATTATTCAAAACACTATTAGAATTATCGGATTTATTATTTCGAAATATCCGAATTTTGAAATTCGGATGAACTTCGGGTTAGATCTGTATGTTTGCTAGTTCGATTATCCGAATTTCGATATTAAAAACATTGTTTTTCGATACTTTTGTTTTAATTCAGGAAGCTTGAAGTAATGCTGAATGTGTATTTTAACAATTTTAAGTACTTTCGAGGTACTGAATCTGTTATTCGAAATAACGGAAATAAATTCTATTTACTTTTTGGCTAATTCGAATTATTCAGACTTTAATATTTTCCTATATTCTTTTGATTACTAAAGTTGAATTGCTACAAAAATATTTTAACTATTTAAGTACTTTTGAATTATCGAATTTGATTGTTCGAAATATCGTAACACTAACTAAATGTATTGGCTAGTTCGAATTATCAGAATTTTTATATTAAATACATTGTTTTTCGATATTCTTTTGACTAAGTAAGCTTAAATATATTAGTGCTGAAATATATACTTTTACAATTTAAGTATTTTCGAATAATCGGATCTACATCTGCTATTCGAAATATTGGAACAATAAGTTATGTTTACTTTTTGATTGGTTCGAATTATCTCAATGGTAATATTATATACGTTATTTCTCATATTCTTCCGACTACTAAAGCTCAATCACTACAGAAATATTTATTATAGCTATTTAAGTAGTTTCGAGTTATCGCATTTGTTTGTTCGAAATATCGGAAAAGTAAGTTATATTTAGTGTGGTAAAAATTGTAGTCTCTGAACTTGATTCTTTTAGCCGAGAATTATTTAGTTTAACTGTTTGGTGACTTTTCAATGAGTTCTTTCCTTTTTTTTTTTTTAACTCAATTTTTTTAAGCATCTTTCGAAAGGGGGCGCCTTAAACTGCCAGAGGGCCAGAGCCGTAACGAGGGCGGCGGGTGCGCGTGATTCATGATCCATCGCAAGCGAAGTGCGGTCGCGGTGGAACCGAGATCAATGTCTCTTGATGGAATTTACCACCTGAATTATCTGCCTCCACTTCATCCCGGTGACAGCGCCACCAGATTTATCGCCGGCAATTTTCGGCAATTATGCATGCAAGAAAAGCGCTACGGCCCTCATCGACACGCGATAATTGTTAACAGCGGCCGTTGGGAGGAGTGGCGCTGCAGTCGAGCCGGTGCTTGTGAAAAGGAGAATGGGAATGCCAAACTGAACGGAGAATAAAAAAAAGAGACGAAAGAAAGGAATTAGAAGAATAAAGCTTGAAATAAAAGAAAAGAGGGGAAACAAATGGGTTATACAAGAAAGCAAGGTCTGCACTATGCTATTTAAATCCGAACTTAAGATCGATTCACAAAAAAATCTCGCAACTTACGATGACATAAGCAGAAAACTTGAAGAACTAACGTATTTACACATATAGTAAACTATAACTCACAAAGCTTTGGTAAGGCTGGCTATCATACACCATGTTACTATCTTACTTTTACTGTTAATATATATTATAGAAGCTATCTGCTAGGGCAAAGAAACTTCTCATAAAGTTATTCAGTTTCAAACTGCTAAGTTTCTCTTCTATTACCGAAAATAGTCTTGAAAACATCTAAGAGTGCATAAATCTTTCGGAAAACTTATACGTACGTTGGAAAAACCATCTATTAAGTAGAAGACTACAAAAGTTCTTTCGGACTTGGTGCTGTGGTCCAATTACAGTAACGATTTGAATCGCAGCTATTTTAAAGATATTTGAATATGAAAAGATCTTATACCATACTTGTTAATAACCTTTGAATTTACGTACTGAACAACTCTACATATAATGTAGTCTACACTGGTCTAAAATGTACTGGATAACACGGAACGATTTCCCGAAGCAGGCACATATTCTCCTTTTATTTATACACTCATTTAAAATGTTGAATTTCGTTAGTTCATAGGGTTTATATAATCAAACTTATGCATCGAACCTATAACACTTTATCAAATTTTATGTATAAGATTTAAATAGTATTAATAAAAAAAATGTTCTAATCAAAAAACAAATTTTGGAAGGAATAACTACAGAAAGAAGTTCAATAAAGCAAAAAAGAATGAAACTTGCTAACAAGTACTTCTTTCATACAGAACGATTTTAAATAACTTAAATGCGATTACTTAAACTGCTGTTACTAATTATAAAGTGATAAAATTGACTGCATTGATCTTATTGGAAAGAAAGAAACAACCCTAAAATCACCTGATTGCGAAGATATAATATTATCTTTGTTTAATAGCTTCCTTTGACATTTCAAAGCTTTATCGAAAATGCTCACTTACGACAAATCATACAAACGTTTTTAAAAAGGGATTTTTAAAAATAACTGCAAAAACCTCAAGTTATTATTGAACTTTAATGAAATACATACGGATGTATTTTTAAATTTCGAACTGTAGTATACAAATAAACTTATTCCAAATTGCCATTCGTAAATATACCTTAATGATTATAAGTAATGATGACTATAAACTGACGGCATTTTCTTTGTATGTGCTTATTAGTTTTCAAAACTTGTATAAAAATATCCTAAATTTCAAAGAAACTTGAAGTCCATTTATTTCGTTCTTAAATTAAAGCCATTAGGACAGCCTGTAACGAGTGCGTTTCTACAGTTCTCCTTGTTATAGGAAAAAAGAAGAACAAATCGTCATTCATTTCGACGGTTATGTTATTATTAAAAATTGGAAGAAAGAGAGCCTTGAGGGGCAGGGTGAGGGATCCCTACCATCTCAACCCCTCTTGGGACACGATCAATCATGAAGGGACTGGCACTGATGAATTAACGTCACTCAGAGGTGACTCCTACACTTGTCTCACAATTAGCTCAACAAAACGAAAGATTTACAATAGCTAAGCAGTTCTTGTGGATATAAATACTACCATGTTAGTAAAAATAGTGTTCATTGAAAATTCTTACTTTAAATTTATCTTGGATGTCTATTTTTAAATTTGTCTGTGCGTTTTTGTTTTTTTTCTTTCACTAAATTCAATATGAAACTAGGTAAAAGTGTATTTCTCTTAAGTAGCGGAAAATAAAATAAATCGTGATAAATGTTAGTTATAGCGATAATGGTGGTAGCTTTCCGATACTGGTTCTGTAGCATTTTAAACATTATACTATTGCTAAACTACAAATCTGTAACACTTGGTTTTCACATACTGTTATGTTGATCCAGTTTAAGCTTATCAGCATATAGAAATATGTTTTTGAATTACAGAAATACATTGCTTTTACGTAATCTTTCTATATTCAATAATATGAAACTGTAAGTAGAAAACTAAAACTGTAACTGAAACAATAAGAACTTAATCCGAATACTCTGAGTGAACCCATCTGGGTAATATCTTCTTTTTTAAGTAAAGAAGATATTACTTTTCCCCAAAAAAACTTAATAGTACAACTTATCTTATTAGCCTAAAGAATTCTTGAAAAGATCGGCTAATATAAATTTAAAATTAAAATAAAAATTAAAAAAGGGGGCCAAACACACTAACATGAATAATATAAATTTAGTTAATCAGGACGCCTTAGTTACAGATGAAATTCTTGAAGTAAAACTTTATTCAATCGTTATGATTATTATCAGAACACGGATAAAGATGAAAATAAGTTTTAATAACAGAATAAAAAAAAAAAAGATTTATGATCTTTTCGTACAATACAAATTTCTTAAGATTCACGTAAGCAAGATACACTTGAACAATTACGCAACATTGAAGAAAAATAATAAAGACTAGATAAACAGTGCTATTCATCAAAATCAAACGAGCTGTAGTTGTTAAAAGAGGTATAAAATATCTCTATTAAAAAATAGATATAAGCTTAACAACGATACCGAATTTGTCGGCATATAACAGGCACCTTTTTTTGCCTAAAAATTTGTCTCAAAAAAATATCGATGGGTCTTATATGCTAAATGCTTTTTTTTTTTTGTTTTGTTTTTTTTTTTTTTCAATTTAATAATATTTTTCCCAAAAAAATTGCCCCTGAAACCGGATGCGTCTTAATACCAGCAAATACGGTTAATTCATTAATTAATTTCTTAAATACCATTTAACAAAACTCGAACTTTAATCAAAAGTTGGATTTTCATTACTACTAAAAAATACTGATTCACATAGATGTAATGATACCTTATAATATATTTCATGCTCTAAAATGTGAACAAATTTTTTAAAATGTTTTTAAATTTTAATTGGACGACTGAGCAGGTTCTGTAAACTCTTAATTTTTTTTTTGTTTATAAAAGAAATAGAAATATTGCAGTTTAACGTTTATTAAAACTTTATTTTAAATAACAAACCATTTTTTTTTCTTTAACTGTAA
Source organism: Thereuonema tuberculata (assembly GCA_023159025.1). Classification (NCBI taxonomy): domain Eukaryota; kingdom Metazoa; phylum Arthropoda; class Chilopoda; order Scutigeromorpha; family Scutigeridae; genus Thereuonema; species Thereuonema tuberculata. The sequence continues at coordinate 57,104,553 of JAFIDM010002131.1, forward strand.
AAACAATATTCGATTTTTATATTTTATCACTTTTTTAGAAGTTAAACCTTACTTCGTTTCGGTAAGGTTTACTTTATTTAATTTTTAATCTGCTTAAAATAGAGTTCCTACTTGACGGGTTCTGCTGCCCAGGGGTGGCTGGCAGAAAAAAAAAAATCCGTGTTGGACTTTTTTTTTGGTTGGATAATATTACTTGGCTTTTTTAGATAGATGTTTGGAGATTCTTAATAATAAAAAAATGCATTTTTAGATTAATTTATCTCGTTAAAAAAAAAAAGGTTGGGAAATATATATATATACTGTATATATGTGTGTGTGTGTGTGTGTGTGTGTGTGTGTATTTAACAAATAAAAAATAAAATTTACGAAGACATTTCCGGATAACAGAGATTTTAACACTTAACAACTCTCAGAAAGCAATTACAGTTTTTCTTTTTTACAGTAAAGACTTAATTAGGACCCTATTCGAAATCTCAAACCACGCAGGACAGGGGTTTCCAGAATAGGGCCCTGATTTGGCCCTTCTAGGGGTAGACAGAGCTGTTGATTGGAGCAAGTCATCAGCTGGGGTGTAAAGACTGTCTACAACTTCATTAGCGTCGAACACTTCATCAAATGCTACTTATTCCCCCTCTTCGGCTGGGGGCGGGCCACACCAACAGAGGGAGCTTTATCATATGCGTCACCTGGTGGACGACAGCGAAAATGAAGATGGAAATTTCTCATTAAAAACGCGTCATAGAATAAATGAATGTTAGAAAGTAAAAATGGGTATTTTTCAATGCTCGAAGAAGTTGGGGTAAACTTGTAAGAATGGGCTCAGAAAATTAATTAAAAATAGAAAAGGGGGGAGAGAGACTTAGAACTGCAATGGTAATAACGGTAATTCATAAGGTATTCTGTAAAGGGCAGTATTTATCTGAAAACTGACTTTTCAATGTGTTTTGATGACAAAATTTCAGTTAAACTTATATCAAGAGTTTTTTTCAGTTCTTTTAGAAAAAGCAAAAATAAATCAAGCGTTAGAAAAAAAAAAAACCAAAAAAAAAAACCAGTAAAGCGTTTTGTTGTCAGCTGATTACGTCTCTTACTCTACAATATTCCCATTTCAAATAACGAGAACATTATAGTCGGCATATCAATCTCCGAATCATATGCCAAGACTCAAAAAACAGGTGTTGAAACCTAAGTGAATACGTTTGTATTAAACTTAAAAGCGTTTTCGTAAATGAATAACTTTTAAATAATAAGTAAATATTCTTCTCCTATAATAACTTCTGAAACTCGGAATGAATCTTCTTGAAACTTGGTCTGCATATTGGAGGACTAGGAACGATTTAACTTTTATATTCAAAATATGTTCTAGAAATTATCGTGGAAAGTCGACAAAAATTAACATAGCAAATGCATTTGGAATCTAAACAATGGATTTTCTATGCTATTCCTATTAATACTTCATGGGAATTAATCCTTTTAGCCAATCCATTACTGATCCGATTTATACATTTTAAGTAAGTAAAGCGGATTAATTATTATTATTTTTTTTTCAGAAAATGAAAAATGTGTACAGTTTATATCCTGAGATATAAATTATAGACTTTTTATTTGTGTCGTTTTGAAATAAACTTTCAAAAAAAATAAAAAAATAAATAGAAATAATTTTTAATATAGGTTTCAAAATTCTTTCCAACTTCTTGCTCATATTATCGATAACTTTCCAAAAAAAGAGAAATGAATTTACATCTAAGTTAACTTACAATGTATAAGAGAAATAAATAAATCTCGTCCAACAAAAAATAGAAATAGACCTAAAGAAATACGCCATTATTATATATTTTACAGAATAACTTTTTTTAAGGAAACATTAAGTAATAAGTAAATAAGTTAAGTAAATGTTATCAAAATCCAATACAGAGAAACAATTGATAAACAAACTAAAATTCTCTGATTTACGTTCATAAAAATCAATTTAAAAATTATTAAGCAATTCAAAAAAAATATACAAATATTTTTTTTTCTAAAATTTAAAGATTTAGTTATTTATTTTTTTTAAATTGCTTACTCGAAATTAATTTAAGGTTTGAAATTTAAGAAAAAAATGGTGTATGTTAATATAATAAATAATGTTATAATAAATAATTTCCTTCAAAACGAGATGATAGGATAAGAATTGTACACTTGTGATACATTTTCTTTGGGTAATAAAAATAAAAATAAAAAATAGGTAAAAATCCCGAAAGAAGAAATTGTTTATGGCCTCCCCCTCTTCCTTATTCACGGCTTCTCGTTCACGGGTGATGAATGGTTAAGGCCTCTCTCTTAATTTGCAAGTACTTTTATTCAAATCCAGTAGTCTAACAACGTTCGCTTCCCCCTATCTTAATGGCGTTATTAATTTTTGGCACACAATTACGAGGGCGGTAACTGTTGCACACAACCCCACAAACGCTGCCACCCCAACCCCGGCCGAACGCGCAATTTATGCGACCCATAATTCAGCTGGGGAGGGGTCCGAAAACGGCAAGTCGTGGGCCATTTGTCTTCGCGCACCTGAGACCGACGAACACTAATGACACATTGCGGCCCGTTGCAAATGAGCTGGGCTTAAAACAAGGGATCACCAGCAAGAACCTGTCATCTATCTATGGTGCGCTGTACAGCTATGGAACGCTGAACAATGCAAAAGCATCCTTACAACAACAACAACAGCGCCAAAACAAACACAAATTGAGATGCTCGACAGAGTACATCGAATTCGCACTCAATCATTCCACTTCAACTATTAGAAACAGCTCGTTAGATGATTTTTATGTATAAATAACCATCATTAAAATCATTTTTAAAATTTCCGTTTTAAGAATTCCATAAAACCTTTATATGGATATTGGTTATGTAAGTTGCTTGTTCTGGTTCTAACGCTCGGACGTCGTGCTTTGCCTTTAGTAAGAGGCAAAAATTGTATTATTTTGCCGAATAAATTGTTAGCCTGTTAAACGATGGCAGGAAACATGACGCAATGAAAAGAAACAAACATAGAAGAACGAATGACAAACATCCAAGAAAGCTTCGACATTGTGAAAATTGCATTTGAATCGAAAAATTAGTATAAGTATTATACAGAATAAAAATAGTGAGGTTGAGTAAAAGTAAAATACTTTCTGTTTGCTTCATAAGACCGACTGAAGTAGACAGAGCAGACAGATATGTTAAATTGATGCTGAACAGTGTTGTTTGTGAGTGAACACAATTATTTCCTCCTATTAATTGTAGAAAAACAAACTACAGCTTTCCAAAACTACTTGATTTTATCAACAAATTTGATTTTTCAAAAAAGCTTTGCATCCACAAAGTTAAATAAGTACATTTTTAATAGTGGTATCTCGTTAAAATACAAGAAAAGCTTCAAAAACCTACTAATATCCTATTTAGTACATTCCTATAAAAAGCAAATGCTAAAGAAAAATAAACAAAAGTGGATCCTAAAAACATAAAACTAAAGAATATGGTCGATCTACAAACTAGACAGTCATATGATAGGAATAGAAACAAAAGACAAGATCAAAGCAGTTGCAGAATATTTTGCAAGTGATGATGAAACGAAACGACACAGTCTAATCAGGACGAAAGGAGATGAATGCAGCAAAGAACAAAAATGTGGAAACATATTGGAACAACTCACACGAATCTTTAGTTTGATATGTAGCTGCAGAAGACAATCACTTCACGAATGATCAAAGTAATCTCATTTTAAGACATACTTTATCTCAGATTATACTAATTTCTTAGATACTATCTCATGTTTATTTAAAATTTGCCTGATAATATGTAATGGAGTTTTTCGACAGACAGAGAAAGAAATCTAAGCCGTTCCTATAGTATTCTTAAAAATCTAAGCATAATGAACTAACTACCTTCATCTGTCGCCTAAGAAACCAAAACATAAAATCCGATTGGGAAGATAAAAGTAATAGGATAATGCCAGCCTCTTCTTACCGACTATCTTCGAAATATTCTTAAGATCTTGCCTCAATATTCTAAAAATATCTTAGAACTTAAGAAGAAATAAGTTAATGTCAACAAAATACATGAACTATCACTTAATGTAGGTTTAACTGAATTAAATTATTAAAAGAATTATAAAATGATAAGTTATATCGAAGGGGCCTGTAAAAAAAATGCAGCAATGCTTCTACCACTGACAGTGGACTGTCTGGAAGTTAGGTGTACGTAGAAGCTAACAAGCTGACTGAAAATAAAAATAAAAAGAATACTGAAAGACGGATGAAGAAAATGTGGACTAAAAGAAAGAAAAAAAAAATAAAAGGAATATAAAAAAGATGAAGAGGAAAGGGAAGAGAAAAAAAGATAGTGGAAGAGAGAGAGCTTGTTAGCAAGCAGAAGAGAGGTACTAGTGGACAATGGATGGCAGACATTGATTTTGTGCTGGTGAGTGTGTCCGTGGTCACACCTGTCATCCAACAACGATGTCATGGTGGGAGGGGGAAAAGAAAGCACCCCCTTCAAAGAAAAAGTGTCAATTTCCTTATGTTTGACTGAAAGATATTTTTTTTTGTGTTTGTATAAATTTCTTTCTGGCGTTTCTAAGAGAAACCTTATTTTGAAAAGTGAAGAAAAGTAATGTTTGTTTGAAAATATATTTTTATTAATCCCAGTAAACAATTAGAGTTCGTAAAGTTGCTCAATAATATGTAACTTATTTAAGACCAAAAGGGTTTTAATGGATCTCTGAAAAATAAGGATTTCTTACATTTAGAGTGTAATAATACAAAGGGGGAAATTTAAAACTTTTTTATTACTGCAATTTTTTTTTTCTTTCACGAATAGCAAATGACGAAGAAGAATGAAGGAGAATAGAAGAATAGCTTGAACAGAGTCCGAAAGGGAGCTATTTTCGCTGAAGAGGTTGAATCTATTCTTTAAGAAAAGGGTGGGCGAGATTTGGCACTTATTAGTTCCCATAAATTAGTTGGAGAACTTACAAAGTTGTTTGTGATGAGTCGACATCGAAGTCTATTTTGTTTGGGGGAGGGTGGGAGTGGCGTGAATGGGGGTTTAATCGTGTCGCTTCACCACTTGAAGTCTCTTCGCGTTGACCGTGAGTCTCGTCCTGCGATCGTATCATTTGGAACGCGACAAAGGAACGCCGTCATCTCGGGAAGCGTCATTGTCTCCCCGATTACGTATGCACCGCGCCCGTGATGGAAGAGCCGTCGTCATCCCCCGCAACGAAAAGAAAAGACGGCGAACCCATAAAAACGCCGTAAAACTCCCTCCGAGGACAGTGATTTTTGACAGCTGCTTCTGGCAACACCACAAATTAATTTTTTTTTCCCCGTTTGCATTTTTTTTTTTATTATTTTAGCCGAGGCCGCCATTACACTGAAACCGAAACACGAAACTTAATGGCGCATTCACTTAGTTCCGTAAGAATCTTCTTAACTTGCCACAATCTTAAGATATTTCGGATAAGGTAAACATTATCTGTCTTTCTGTAGATTAGATTTACAATGAGAAAGAATAAAATCATGAAGATACTACGTTTTTAAATGTATTAACATTATTTTATTATTAAGACAGCAAAAAATAAATTCAAGTAACAATTATAAATTGCTCAAATATTCACTTATTTCTTTGACTTAATTATTATTATAAATCTAACAAGTTTCACAAGTTTCCCTTTTTTCCCCAGTCATTAGCAGAATCCTCAATAATCTCAAAGCTAACAGCGGTTGCTATAGTGAAAGATCCTTTTTAAGTCTTTTGGTGGTGACACAGTAATCGGATTGGTATTTAATGTAATCGGTTGACCGACTGGTCACTTTAAAACTCACCCAATGGCGACCATTCAATATTTTCACAATGAAACAAATAATGATTTCTTTTCCTTTTTTGCACGGCTTAGATAAGTTTCAACTTATGCTATTCAGCTTAAGGGAAAATTATTGTTAAGTACCGTCGATTGAACACAGTCGGTTTACGTATATTAGGCCTACTCTCTAGAAGAGAGACAAACATAGAAAAAAAGAAAGAACACATACACACACACACATACACATACATAATGTTCGATATATTTTGTATTGTTTGTATATGCACATGGTAGCTCCTAACTATGAGAAAAAAAAAGAAGATGAGATATCCAATCAGAAGACTAGAACACTCCATCTGTCGAACAGCGAATTAACTACCAATAACCATTATCTCTCAACATACTTCCAATGTATTATAATGCATTATAAGAGATTGATGCAATAGTAGCAATTCCTCTCTATATCAACTGAGATATTTTCAGTATCTTCCAAGTGTGTTATTAAATACTATTCTATTTAAGTACCCATTCATATGATAATGCCTCTTTGATTTTCTAGCTTCGAGAATTATTTTCTTGGTTGTTTCTGATGTATTGATCATTTGAATGTTGAATTAAGATAGTGAAGTGTCTGTCCGATCTGTAATGATGTGAAATCGAGTGTGACGGTCAGTTACGCCACTCACACACTAACAATGGCAGAGGCTATTCTTTTCTTTTTTTAATGCTGTTATTGACAAGACTGAATGGAAGGTCTTGGCACGACTGTTGTCACAAGTTGAATATGTCAAGTGCATCTCATATAAAATGTTCTTTTCAAAATAAGACCCTTAAAATGAATAATTCCGAATGTTGAAAAAAAAGTTCGAAGTACAAAAACAAATCTAAAAAACAAAGCATTATTTACTAAATTTATTTTGTGTTGAGGGAAAGATTTTACGTGCGCTGTTCATAATTGTGTAGATCAAAGGAATAAGCCGTCACACCTGATTAAAATGATTTAAATTTAATAACTGAATAAAGTATAGAGAAGTACAACCCGGTTTCAGTTATATTCTAACCATCTTCAAGCTTATTTCTTTAAGGAAAGGGCCAGAATTGTGAAACTTATGGAAAGGGAATATTGTTGAATTGAATTTATTGATCAAAAAACTTGTTCACTTTATTACCGTAAAAATGATAGACACACGGTATTTGCAGTTATTGAAACAAACAACTTCTGCGTTTTAAAGTAAATATAGTTATAGTGTATAATGGTTGCAGTATTATAAAGCACAGTGGAAGGGGAAAGGAATATGACGTAAGTTCGCTGCTTTTTAAATTTGAAATTGAATATAAAAAATTCTATATATATTTATATTTTTTTTATAAGGAAATCTTAGACTGATAAAAATACTTGCAATTTATTAAAAAGAGAGATCGTTATTTCTAAATACTTTTATTTTAAAATACCAACTATTTAGGAGAAGAAAATGTTAATAGTAATGTAAAAAACTCTGTCCTTGTCTTTTATTTTTAAAATGATTATAAAAATGATTACACAAAAAAAAAAAAAAATTGTAGGCTATAAAAAAAGAGACAGACGATTTGGATATTTTCTTTATCCGTAAAAAATGAGACCTTTGCAAAGAAGTCAATGAAAACACTTTAATAACAAAAAAAAAATGTTTAAAGTTAATTTTATTATTATTAACTTTTTCCTTTCATTTTCCTTTTTTTTTTTTTCAAAATATTGTAATGATAATACAGTTTAAAAGCATACCTACAAAGGTATTTTAAGAATACAATCCCCACCCCATCAAAATAAAAAGAAAATATCAAATTTAATTAAAAACATTAAAAATATATTCTGGGGAATTTCGGTCAAATTACTTAGCAGTCATCAGTAGAAGGTATAGTAAATTACTTACTGTTTGATTTTGCTGGAAAATATCTTGTATTTTGCAAATACATTAACTGGAGCCCACACATATAAGTAATCACATCACTAATTCCAATCAGCTACAAACTTGTTCACAAACTTCAAGTTTTTAAAGTAAGTTTAAAATCATCTTTTAAAAATTATAAAAGTCAGGGTGACGCAGCATAACCTCAGTTGTTAAAACTCCCTCACTAATACATTAAAACACCAAATTTAAGATCGTTTACTATTTCTCAGTATAGTTAAGCTATACTTATACTAGTGAAAAATAACATTATATAAACAAGCCTTATTCACTATTTTTTTTTTTTTTTTTATAAATAAAAAAAGAAAGGAAAATAATAAACAAAACAAAAATACGAATTCAAACATTCAGCAGGTGTAAGAGTTAGCAATAGACCAAATGTTTCAGTTTGAGAAACACTGCTAGATTCTTAAAAGAAAACCTTAATTAATTATATTTTTCCTAAATATACGGCTTTTGATTTTGGAAAACACAAAATTACTTCGACTATTACTTTTCAATGCCTTAAAGTTTTGTGGAATTTCGAATTCATGGAAAAATTGAAAAGTTTGGAACAACACCTATTTGTCTAAAAGAGTGTGTGGGTATTCCAAGTAATAAATGCGAAAGTAAGCCTTTTTTTTTTTTTATCTTACAGACGATTCCAACAAAACGAAGACACAAAATCTCCCTGGAAAGGCGCGTCCGCCATTTTTTTCTGCGATCCCTTCAAATCCCTGAGACAATGAAGTTTTAGTGAACTTCAACGAAGTAATTGATTTAGACGCCAAGTGGTGACGGGAAGAAGTACTTACAATAAACAAGAGAGACGAGATCCAGCCACAAAAACAATTGAATCGCATCTCAAATGAAACCCTCGCACCCTACACACTTCTGACCATTGCTCTACACTTTTTGATTCCGCTAACAATGCCAAGCTTTCTTTTTTCTTTGGTAAGTTTTGATAAAGACAAGGACGTATTTTTTTTTTTGTATTTTTTTGTATTTTTTTTTACATTACTACTACCCTTTTATTTCTCCCGAAGGACTGGGCATTTAAAATAAAAATACTTAGAAATAGTTATCACTCTTTTTAACAAATTAATAAAATATTTGCATGTTTAAAATTTCTCTATAAATAAATATTAAAAATTTAAAAAAAAATAAAAAATGAAATTTTTAATTTCAACTTTAGAAAGCAGTGAAGTGACGTCACATATCCTTTCGACTTCAACTATGTTTATATTGCTAGAACGATTGTTAAATAAAACATTTTAAGAGTATTTGCTTTGAAACGCAGCAGCTGATTGTTTAATAACTAAACAACAATTAAGGGTTAAAACGAGAATAATATTGGTGATGTTAAAAATTAAATAATGAAGAAAAGTCATAAATTCTTTTTTAACAATAAAAAAGTTTGCAAGTTGTTTAGCGAAACGCATACTCTAAGAGTGCTGAGCATCTAATTAAACAACAAACGTTAGAAACTCACAACAAAACACTCAAAAGCAAGAAAAAAAGATTTTAAAAGACTAATTTATAGATAATACTAGAAACTATATAAAGAATGTAGTCTCTTTTTTTTTTTTTTTTTACTTTTAAAAGTTAAAAAAAAAAAAAAATCACTTACTTCAATTAATTTCATTCTTTAATAAACTACAACATGTAATTGCGCTAATAATTTGTATTTAGACTCTTAGAAAAGGGATTAATGAGAGAAACGAGCAAACGATACATATTCTCAATATACATATTTTCAGAAAATAAATATTAAATTTTTTTGAATAAATTTTATCTTTTACAGATTAAAGTCAGAATAAATATCAATACAATAAAAAAAAATAATCACAAATGTAAATAATAAGTTAATAAATAATTTAATCTCGTTAATTATTTTATTACATATTTAATAAATTTAATGTTTACATATGATATGATATTAAATATATTTACATATTTAATGTTTGCTTCAGAATTTTAATATCTACTTAATTTCTTAACATATAACTTTCAACAATTACAAAATTTTATTTAATTGATTTAATTCAAGATTTAAAGTTAAAAAAAAAGTTGACAATGATTTCCATTAAGGAAATCGAAAGACTTCTGAATTCGTATGTAAGTTTATAATTTTGAATTACATTTATTTAATTAATGATTGTGCACAGGCTCTGTTATTTATTGACATTCACTTAATGAAAACTTTTATCATTAAATAAATATAATTATCAATTTTAAAAGCATTAAATTTGAATGTCTTTTCAACATAATTAAAGAAATCCCCATTTGATTGCACAAATATTGTTTATTATAAATCTCGAGTTTAATTTCTTTTCTTTTTATAATTTTGAGACATTAAATAATTTCACTTATTTTTTATTGATTTATTTATCTTCACACGAAGAAGTTTCTTCTTGAAAAACCATGAAAAATTAAGTGCAACTTGAATACGCAATAGTTTTCAACGGAGGCCGTGAGGTGGCACTCGAGATTTTTCATTCGCAGATCAAATCTCAATACTGATTGATTATTTCCTTCTACAAACACAGAAAAATTTGCCCCACTTCCTTTTCCATTTCCATTTCACATAAATGGAACAAAATTCATTGAACATTGAAAAACAACAGATATCGTTGGTTTTATGGAATAGATCTTATTGGAACCTATCAACCAAACTTCTCTAAGAGATCTAACTTTACACTTTGAGACCAGAGTTCCATTACTCTGTTCTCAAAAAAACAGCTAAATCGCATTTCTTTCATTTAATTATTTAATTAAATATCATTAATTTAAATTTCTTTAACCTTTTTTAGAAAATAGATATCAGAGATTTCAATCACAAGTTTAATGGATCAACTTTATTAAGTGTAATAATGACTTGTTCGTAAGTGATCGGTAAATGGATCATATAATAATCTTATAATCTATATATGACATCTAAACCTTGGGCATTCCTAAATACAATAATCAAATAAATAATTCAAAATTAGAAAATAATGAATTTTTTTTTACATCATCCATTTTAATGCTGAGATTTTTTTTTCAACAAATACTGTAATTTCAATATAACTATTGTACGACTTTTTATCATAGGCGCATAAAAATAAATTTTCTTAAAGTAGTCCCTGAAAGAACTTGAAATCTGCTTTCTTTGATTTTCTTTTACTTCTCTATTTTTTCTAAAATAGCAAAAATATGCAAAAGTCTCCGGGTCTTTTTTTTTTCTTTTTAATTTCAATATCTGTTGAATATAAAAGTACAAGGTTTCCATTTCAAAAAAAATAAATAAATAATTAAATAAATAAAATAAAATTAAAGTAAAATAAAATTAATAAATCCGTATTATCCATTTAAGTTGTCTAAATACAGATGAATTTAAGCACGAAGAATTACTCGATTACCTAAACGGATTGATATCCATTGCATAATATATCGATGGAATCCATTATTCGGTTCAATGGAAATTTTTTTAACTTTTCACGCGGTAATTTCTGGATAGGGGCCCACACGGAGCAAATTTCAAAAACAACAGTTATATCATCTTTTGTCCGCAGGTCAAATTTCAAGAAGATACAAAATTTTCGTCCAAAAGGAGGACGAGACAGTGATTTGGATACATAAACACACATACATACACAAACTGATATGATGAACCATATTTCCCATAAAAATTTACGTACGTCACGGAATTATCATGGTTTATATGCAGCTCTTCATTTTGTTTTGAATTAATGAACTATTTATAATTGAAATTATCCTATATTTCTTTGACTACTATGATTAGTAATTGTATTTCTAAGAAATTTAATAATTCAACTTTTTTTCTGTATGTGAATTTAGTAAAGAAACAGAAAATATTTCGTTCTAATGTACGTTCACAAAATTCCAATGAAACTTTGACATCATTACGTGCAGTACAGGCGTACTCCCTTTTTAGAAAACTTTTGGTTACAGACAGTTAGGTTACGAAAATTGTCGGATTGCAAGCATTGTCTATTAACCCCTCCCCCGCCACTTTAATCAAAGATGTCAGACTTAGCCCTAGGGCCGTAAAGGATTAAGTTATTTTATATTTTAATCATACAAAAAAAATGAAGTAAATGAAAGTTATAAAAAGTTAACATTTACTTAATCGTAGATCGTATTACAAAGAGATACAAGCGTCTGTTTGTAAGTAAATTGACACTATCTGGATGCCGAAGCACTAGAATTATGTCGAAAAAGTGTCGCGTCGGCGAATCAGTTGTTGCAAATTGAAAACTGTCGTATTAGCGAAGCGTCGGAAACAGAATTGTCGCAAAGCAGGATAGGACTGTATTTTAAATTAACATTTCAGGCTGTCGTAATGTCATGAGGCGATAATTCCAGCTACACTTACGAAACATTTTTGTTACGAAAATTTAAGAAATGTGAGCGTTAGAAGTATGGAAATTCTGGAACTTTCTTTACATCTGCGGAAACTATTATACGACTGTATTAAATATTGAATCCTTGGGATGCTTTTGTAAATACACTACTGTTATACAGAGAAGCCGATCTTTTTTCCACAAATCAATGGACGATGACACAGTCAAATCAATAATTGTATCCCGTGAGTATACAGAATGAATATATAGAAAATTCTAATATATTCGACTGTTCCTATATAAGGAATCACTTACGGTCAATCTAAAGAAGGGTAGAAAGGGTTTACTATGTTCGTATTAACGGAAAACCGTTTATACGAAAACCACGATCATATCAATTCAACATACTAAATCTAACATACTCAAAAGCTTGGAAATTTTATCTGAATTAGATCCTAGCTCTACTTTTGGATTAGTGATGGGTCCTTATTTTTTTATGTCAGTCCTTTTCTTTACTATTATAATTATAAGTATACTTTTACAAATATATTTTGCTTTATTTATTTTTTGATGTAAAGCTTAGATGGCAGTGTGTGTGTAAAGAACATTAAACCTTTGGATTTACAGGATAATTACTTATTAATTAATCCCAATAAGGCGGTGTTAACGCTAGCTTGTAATAGTAATTTTGACTGTAATCTTCACCTAAGGATTCAATTTATTTTTGCAATGAAGAACCTCAAGGGAAGTTAATATCATTCATTCATATATTTTCAACTTTTAAAAAGTTTCAGTTACTTGGATTGTAATGTTTTAAAGACAATGTAAAATGATGATTTCGATCCCTAAGGGTATAAAATACAGCAAAATCAGTAAGGTTTTGCATTTGATAGCTAAAACTACTTACTAAAAATCTTCAGTCTTCTGAAATTAAACATTTTTGAGAATTGCTATTGCAGCACTTGACCGGCGACATAATATTTCTGGCTTTTAGCTTCTTACAAAATCAGCAGAAATATTGAACTTAATATTTTAAATCTACTATTAATGTTTCAGCTTCCTAGGATATTTAGTTTTGTGTTAAATTAGTTGCAAATGGAAGGATAGATATTAAAATTTTCAGAATTTCAGGATGTTGTTTTATTCTGTATGTATTAAAAAAAAATTATAGTATTTTTTTTAAACTTAGTAGAAAGTTGACTAAGAGCTCAATGCTAAATATTGTTTATTTTATATTTGTAACTTACTTTCCGAAGGGAAGACAGTCTTTTAAAATAGGGTATCTATTAAGAGTATATAGTATCGTAGCAACTTTTCTGAAATCCGGTACATTGAAAGTTCTTTCAAACTCTTGCCAATTCTAGAGTGTAGTGAAAAGTTTAGAAAAACCTGATTAAATCTCAATGCACTTTATATTCATTTTATTTGATCGCTTATATTTAGAAGACAATTATTTTGTAGTTTTGCGATCTGTAAGATCTACTGTGAGATTTGCCAAACTGCACAGAGCAACCATCAACTCAGTTCTCTAAGTTCTCGGGGTGCCATTTCGTTATTTGGCAACTGAGACCCAAATGGAGTCCACAAGAAAAGTTCTATGTTTCCCAAAGGCTTCAGAAAGAAAGAGTTCTTCGCAGTTTTTGGGGTTGATTTTCCCGACTTCCTTTTCATTCGCGGGAATCAATAACTGTTTATTTCGGACTAAAACCAACGAAAAAGAGGAGGAATCTGATCAGTCCGGGTTTTCTTGGTGGATGAAGTTCTCGCAATATGCAGGATGGAGAGATAGAAAGAACGGGGGGTGGCGAATGAAAGAATGGAGCGAGAGGGAGAGTTAATAACAGACCCTCCCAACCCCCCTCCCCTTCACGCGCACAATAAGCGGCAGCAGCCCTCCATCTTCCCACGACGCTTTCAACGCCTGCGATGAAATAAAAACAGGGGGGTGGCAGGTAGAGCCATTGTTAGAGGGGGGTGGAGAAACGCTGATTAAATGCTCCCAGATGCAAACGGAACCGAAGTGGGGGCGGGCACGTGCCATCCACTGGGGGGAGAGGAAGAGTAGCTCTGGGTTCCATTAGATACAGAACGAACAGCGAGAAATCTAAATATTAATCAAAAATGAGGGAAGACCAAAAGCACTTGTAGTTAGCCATGTTTGGAAGCTAATTACAAGTGGATTAACATAATTACCACACGTTTATCCCCCAGATTAACACCTAAATCTCACTGTGATGATATACACAAAAGCATTAATATTTTTTTTTTTAAATAAAGTCAAAAATACTTTTTAAATGAAACAATAATATTAGCCTTTGTAGGCTTTTATGAAACTAAATTTCACGTTGTTCAAAATGGAATCCCTGCAAAAGAACAGTCAATGCTTCAGTGGGACCATCCTGCCTATAGGACGACTTTGCTTTATGAAAACTTTGGAAAAAGAAAGAAAGAAGCCTGGTTTTAGCATTATGTAGGAGGAAACTTTGAAAACACTTTTTAAAAAATTATAATTCAGCCACTAATTTAAAAAAATGGTTAAATTATAATTTTTAAAAAGTTATGGTTTTCTCCATAATTTAAAGTTAATGTGTTTACACGTTATGAAGTTTTGTACATTAAAAATATATGCTTCCGTTATATGTTTAATATAATGTAAAGAAAAAGTTAGTAAATGTAAAATATTAAATTCAAACCAACCCAATATGTATTTCCAAATATATATATATTTGGAGTTTTCAGTTTACAATGCGGGGCTTTTAATAACATAATAATCAATGGTAAACATGTAGTCAGACACTATTAATTTTTAAAAAACATTTATTAAAAAGAATAAACGTTAAGGTTCGAATCTTGATTCAGCTAATTTTCTAGCTTTGCGATATCCTACACTGCTTATAATTTACATTTAATTTTATAAAAATATATAAATATAAACTTACATTTGTTACAATGTTAAATAAATACAGACATTACTTGTAAATTTTATATATAATAATTTATTCATTACTGCACTTCATAGTATCGACTATCTACAATAATAATAATGAATACAGTAATATATTAATTTGAGAAGATGATAAAAACTCTATTAATATGCATAAAGCTCCATTTGTTTAGAAATTTTCAAAAATAATAATTTCAAAAGTAAGTTTTAAATTTATATACATTTAATAAATGATGTACTATTTTTTAAGAAAAGAGTTAACTTTCAACTTTTTTTTTCTTTTCTTCCTTGTCAACTTTTCAAATTAAATTGGATTTCGGAAAAAATCCCAAAGAAATATAAGTGGAGATAACCTTTTTTATTTTGTAAGGTGCTATTGCGGTGGCACAGGGCTGCCGAATTGACAATAGTGGTCTATGATGTCTTGCGGCCCCTGACAACGAGGGGTGAGGACACAAAAGCCTACAATCAACACTCTTCAACACAAAAGGTAACTGTTGAAAAATCCCCAGCGCTCTTTTTCTACAAGCGGGTCAGAGAAGAACGATAAAAAAAAAGAAAGAGGAGAAAGAAAGAAAAGGTTGTAAAGTCTTCGTATAACCCTGTCTTTTGGGCAAAGGTCAAAAAGTCGAGAATTTGAAAAACTCTGCATTTTCTGCAAGATTTCCAAGAAGAATTGCTTGAAGAAAAAAAGAATACCTAGCAGGATCATTCTACGTCTAAATAGTGCTTATAACATATACCATTGACTTCTACATCTTTGGAAACGTAGAATATTAGGCAGAAAGTTAAAGATTAAATTGAAGAAATTTTATACTGATTAATTAATTTCTTTAATGTAAAAGGTCGAAGGGAGGCCCTGTAAATGTAACTGTCCAAATTGAACCAACTATGAAAATTGTTTTTTGCTCACCATATTCACCAGCGCTTTTTGTAATAATTCAAGAAGACAGTTTTTGAAGAGTTAATTCAAAACTTTTGAAAGATTAAGTCTTATTTATAGTTATATTAAAAAACGTTTTTTTATTAATTAAAAGCTTACAAAACACTTACAAAAGTTTGCAGTTAATAAAACTATAAAAAGGTAAAGTAACTTAATATTTCCAACACTTCTAAAGTTAAATTTTAAAACACGAGTTGAAAAGTCTTTTTTTTTCTTGAGATAAATTTTAACATCGTTTTTAGAAGCCATCTGTTTTATATTTTAAACATTATAGTTGTTTCCATATTATTGGAATGCATTATTGTCAAAAATAAACTACAAGTTTAAATAGAAAAGAAACAAGACCGACAATAGGTCCTATTTATTGTTGATCAATGTAACTTTAACTTATTCTAGGATCGTAAGAAATTAACTTTCTCTTTTCTTTACAAGTGTTAGAATGCAAGATTAGGATTAAATTATTTTTTTAAGTCTGGACAGTCCCATTTAATGGTTTAGAAGCTATGTTCGTATATTTTCGGTAGGGACATTTCATACACAGACACTTTTTTGTTTGCTCTGTTTTTTATCCGTTTTTAACTGGCAGAAAGAAAAATAGACCATGCTTATTGAATTATTATAATGGATTATTATTTAAAATACAATTCGTTCAAGAAGCAAATAAAACAAAGAATTACTTTTTCTATATTCGAATAGCCTCGTCTTTATGCTTGAAACTAAATCACCTTTCTTAATACTTATTTTAATCTTCAGTTTCTATCTATCGTGTTACCAATTCCCAATAAAAAACAGGAAAAACCAAGAAAATGTCTGTAATACACAACAGGCCATCAAAAATTAACTGAAAATCTATCATAAAGTGGGAAAGTGAACAGATACTTTTGATAGACTCTAGAAGATAAATAAATATCGGATTTCAGATCTAATAAATCGATATATCAGACAAGTCGGAAGTTACAATATATGTTGAAACTATGTTGACAAACACCTGCTATTAATATCAAAAATGAAGAAAAAAAAGACATAATAGCATTGCTAAATCCATTAACATTGTTAATCAATTAACTTAGTCAATTTAAAACGATCAAGTTTTGATTGGAATATTTTACTAGTGGTTTTTAAAACTAGGAAGTTTTGAAGTATTTCGGAATTACCTTAAATCCGATAACTGTGATGATTAGATACATAAATCAGATGAACTGGTTAAATAACTATTGTGGATAAGATTATATATATATATATACCCATCAAGGATCAATGCTAGATTTAAGTAAACACAGTGATTTTAAGTCGATGCCAATGATAGAAGTTGTATTCTGACTGTTAAAAGAGTTTAACATTACTGTAAATATTGTACCTTTTCTTCATTACCAGTTGATTTTTTATTTTCAATTCACTCCAATTATCCAATCATCGTTAATCACGTAATTAATGTTCACCCAATCGCGACCTTTGAAAATCTGTTTGTTCACATGTGTGCTTGTCAATCAAAGAAGAAAAAGGCTGATGTAACTGCTTTGTCCTAAATCCATCTTACTCAAAGAACACAGTCGTCAAATGTGCGTAGATATTAGGATGTATAGATTCGGATATAAAAGGGTATTATTACTAAATAGAATTTAAGGAATTTATTTATTAAAAAGAAAACAGAAGTTAAGAAAGTGCTAAATATGGTATAAAAGATTGCATAAAACACTATAGGAAAATGGCAAGTCAAAAGAATTATTTGAACGTCTTTTGTATACAATTATTAATTCTGGCAAATTGCTGGAGGCATGCAATTATTTATCTAAGTAAATTACTGTCTTATCAAACTGCCGGAAATTCACATTAAGCTAGTACAACGATGGTATAGAAATTTGTATATGTAATAAACCTTAGAAATAACTTCAAAGGGAATTTCATTAAATGTGATCCAAATTATAAGTAATGGATAATTAAATGCTGAACTTGATGTGACTTTATAATACTCGTAGTTTCGTCCCCATGTAACTGATTAATGGTTATTGGCCAGCACCAATAGGTGGTCTGTAAGACAATATTGTGAAAATGTGAGTATAGCAAAGGTGTGTCCCGGTTCTCGGATCGATGAGTATTAAATCATTGGGAGTACGAATGAGGGGCCTGGATTGCGGCCCATATTTCAGCGCCTAATGCGGCATTGAAAAGGCGAGCGATGGCCGGCGTCCAGTTCCACCTCACCGGCGTTCGCAGGGGCGGGCGGGATGTGGTGCCAGATGCTATAGCTCACTGCCACGGCCCTTTCGAGAGCGCTGGCGTTTGTCTACTACCAACATTAATAAGGCCTTAATAGCGTTTAATTAGAGGTTGGCATGCAAACTAACCATTGTGAGCCGGATCGCCGTGAATAGCAGCATCGCTACGCCAACGCAAACATATGGAACCCCTACGCTTTTGTTGCAAACTTTGAGGCGGGAACTGGCAGATACTTTCCACAAACAGAATCGCTCTCTCGTATTCGTGTTCGCCAACACATTGCAACTAATTTCAGCAAAATAACAACTATTTCCAACAAACTGCAAAATATACATAAAAGAAAACTTGGAACACATACTCTTAAACAATTTCTATATTTCGTAACATACAGTTCTCGTTCGAACAGTAACTGTCTACATAATATGATACATAGCCTTAACAAGTTTTTATGAGGTTTTTAAATAATATTATAGATTTATAATTTAATAAAATTAACATCAAAGTATAACTTATCAATAACGGTCTTCTAATTATTAAAAATAATGGTTACAATGATAACTATTATTAATTGCCATCAACTGAAAGATATTGAAGGATAACAGTGTAAAGGGTAAACTTCTATTTTATACAAAAAGTGTTTTATTTCGTACTTCAAAAAACTTAAGAAGTAGCTATCTTCGTAAGTTAAATATACCTTAGAATAAATTGATCAGATCTAAAGATAAGTTGCGATAAAAGTCTTAAGTAATTTGATTCTTATTAAATAGAATTAAGTAATCTATTTATAATCCAAGTTTTGGAATATTATTAATACTGTAACCGCTTAAAAACTGTAAATAATGCTTTTTTTTAAATGCCTACCTAACAATATTTAGATTGTAAATTTTGATTATTATTAAATCTATATCACTAAAATCTTTTATTTCTCTGTCTGTCCGGCGCAATTTCTTGTGAGAATGGAAAATAGAAATAATTTTTACAACGAAACGACCGCAACGGGAATCGGACCTGCAACCTTCTGATCCGAAGTCAGATGTCTTATCCATTAGGCCACGGGGACTACAACTCAATTTATATTGTTTTTTGGCTTGCTTATGTTTCCTTCCCCTTTCCGCCATCAATAATGAATGTAATCAACCTTTTTTTTTTTTTTTAATCTCAAGATTGTTTATTCATTTCCGATCCGTCTATTTATTTGTAATTCGAAAATGACAATTAGAACTATAATTGCCGAAACGTTGCAAGTTTTAAATGCTATATTCTTACTTAACCAAATTCTATGTAATATAGAAAAACAAGAGCGTGTACACGGGGGATGGCCTAGTTTCTAAAAATCTGCAAAAGTGGATTCGATAGTATACGAGCTGGTCTGCAGGCTGGAGGAGCCGGATTCAAATCCTAGATTGAGGACTTTTCCGTCGATATTTCTTCTCCAGACGGGTCCTAGGGTTGACCCAGCCCTCTGTTAAGCAAGAAACCTCGGACTGACCACACGACCCAAACTTCATCTCCATGGTCAAAAATCGTTGGGAGCTTTACCTCCAATGTTTCTAAAGGACCTATACGGCCTGTAAAGTGGGATCCTTTAACTTTAAAATCTTCAAAAAAGTCACTACAGTGTAAAAAAGTATTCTGTTTGAAAATCTAAGAATTAAACTACTTAAATATTTTTTAATTTTAGAAACTTATTTTAAAATTATTTTAAACATTTACGAAAAAAAAATGAGTAATGCATTGAAGATGTATGGTTTAGAGAATATTTAAGAAAAAAAATTCCAAATTATAATTTAATTGCAATAACAATAAAAATTAATTATTTTATTATAAATTACGTTTAAAATTTACATCTCAAATACTCCCATTTTAATTTCATATTAAGACGTTTTATAGTATGATAATTTCTGTTTTTAATTCATGGATGTTAAAAAGTTAAAGCTTTCCCACTATAGGCTTTGCAGATCCTTGGGTGCACTGGAAGTAAGGCTCCAGCGTTTCTGGACTAACGGGACTAGATTGAGGTCGGGTGGTCAACCCGACGGCCTCCCGCCTTTAACTCCCTGGAAAGAAACCCGGTATCCATTCTACAGAGGGGTGGGTAGGCCTAGGACTCGTTTGGAGGAGAATGGAGCGAGGAAAAATTCCCGCCCTCCGCCGAGGCCGGGAATCGAACCCGTTACCTCCAACCCGCAGCCAAGCACCAATTCATGGATGTACTATTTAATTATCTGCAATTAAAAACAATACTTAAAAGTTATATTTTTGTGCAGGAAACAATCCTTTAAAAGAAGATCTAAAATTTATTATTTTATATAAATGTTATACAAAGCTATTACTCATATAAATACTTATTGCATATGCCATATACATATATCTAGAAGATACGGTAGAGTAACTGGATTTCGGGGATAATTTCTTTCCCCATTTCTCCAATGTTAAGTTCAAAATTTAGTAGTTCAAAAATTTAACAATTAATGAAAAATTCTACTCATATTTCTTCCTTAATATGTGTGGAAATTAATATTACAAACACATTTTAATGGTCGTTACGAAACAGAACAAAGTAGAAAATTTTCACGAGAAGTTTTTACATGGAGCAAAATTAATATTACTACAATATTTTTAGTTTTGAGATATGTAACCTATTAGTTCTGTTATAATCCATTCCCCAAGTTCGACAGGATATAAGTGGTTAACATTAAATCAGTAAGTGTTAAATCAAATTTCGAAATATAAATTGTAGGAGGTAAATTCTGAAGCATACGAGGATTTAGGCAAATGTAAGGGACTGGGACTGTTGGGGGTGGTGAGGAAAGCACAGGCCGAGAAGGTAGGGGGGTGATGATGTGTGCTTGTACCGTGAACCTGCAATCACCGTCGTCGCTGGCGACCGCAAACCCCCGTCCCGGCGCGCGAGAGAGGGGAGGTTTCGGGCCGTGACCGCTAATCCGGGTGCCCCCTTCCCCCCTCCCAGCTGAGTAATTGGCGCAGTTGCAGCGGAAATTGCAGGGCGTAGGAACCACCTGGAATATTCAGCTCTAATCACGTTCTGATTGAGTTCGTTGCTAATTGTAGATGGATGGGTTTAATGCGGGGGCGCTAAGATCAATCGCTTCGGCTTCGCCACTCCCCCGACCGCTGATTTACACGGGCGAGGTTCGCAACCCCGGCAACGCTTACATACGATCGTGCGGTTTTGCGGAAACACTCTGGATATCCGTGTTCCCAATTGGCAATATGTCCATAGTCAATGCCAAAGCTAATCCACAATCACAACTCTCATCGTACAATAATCCGCCAGAGATATAAATACATCGCTTCGTATCCTATACCACACAGCAGGTATTTTAATGCCGATCTTAATAAACGCGTAAATTTAAAGTTAAGAAAGATTTCATTGCTATAAAATTATTCAAAAACGTTAACTTTCGAGACTTGATTTCAAAAATGCTTAATCCCGTTACTTCAATTGATTGATTTCAATTAAACAAACATTGTAATGAAATCGCAACGAAATTGGAACTTTTATCAAGGCTTCCCGTCATCAAAACTAAGTTTTCCGCTTATTCCAAACGATTTACTAAGTTTTTACTGAAAAGTTTATATGTTACAACTGCAATTTTGTGGTTTAGGCCTTACCTAGAAAGAATAGCCTAAACTTTTTTCCTCAGAAAAGTTTACTGTCTTTATCCCATTTTAATTTTTCAACGTAATGCTGAAAAAAAAAATCAAATTTTTGAAAATGACGTTCTAAAAGGTAATAAGATCAGCAGATTGAATGTCTTTCATAGGAAGGAACGTGGAACAGTGTTAGTTCACTTAACAAAAGTAAATGGTGTAACGGAATTACTCTTGTAAATGACACATTTCAATAATGTAACAGAATAATCAGTCTTGTTCTAATTAACTGCTATTACATAAACATATTTGCATCAGATTAGAAGTTCCAGATCATTTCCAATTGTTTAATGTCAGGATAAAATTAGGACAATGCTTAGGCTTCTGCAAAAAACCTTAAAAGATTTCCTAAGATATCAGACAAGCGATAAGATAAACAAGGAGTTGCACACTTACATATTTGTCCATTAGAAAGACTAATTTTCTTCTTACTTTGTTAATTTTTTTTATAAATCAATTTTATTATGTTTTATTATTTCCAATTCATTGGAACTAGATTTCTTATAGTTTGAGTTTCCTTTTATTTCGTCATAGTATAAATAACGACAATCGTGTATTTGGTACTAGTTGGACTGTGAAACTGTTCTTCATTTTCTCATTAAATACTGTATATGTTGTTTATAGAAGCATTATTGAAATTCAGCATTATTAACATTTTGTATGTAAAAAAAGTCCTAAGATTAATTGCAATCAGAACACTTCATGCAGCGTAAGATAAACGGCACTTCAAAATGGAATTGGGATATTTTACTTATCCGAAAGAAACTTTTTTGACGCAGTGAGAAAAATCCTTATTTTCGGGCAAAATATCCTTAATAAAAAATTGCCTGAATATTTATGGTCTGCCAGGTCTTTGTTCTAACTATTTAAAGAATACTTTTAGTTAAAATTCCAAACAGTTTTCTTCGTAAAAGTTAGACTTTAACGATAAATTTCTGTAAAACGCTTAAAATCTATGAAAAATACAATGGATATACGATGAATTGTCTCATACTGATAGACAGACAGATTAGCAGAAAGATGGACATTAAGAATCACAAAGATGCTTTCTGGAACGATGGTGTAAATATTTTATATAAAATCTCCTTTTCCTTAACTTTTTATACAACTTTCACTCTGTCCATGCAAAGATAAAAGATTTATCTCCTAAAATCCTTTACGACAGGTGAAAAAAACCTATAGAATGAAATCTTTTATTCAACTTCAAAAGAAATATCAGTTTTGGTCGAAAAGATGTGTAAATTATGAAGTTGTCGTCGTGCTTCCTAATGACATCGAAATGAGACCGCGGCACAAACCGGTACAAGATGAGTCACCTACACTCCTCCCCTGTACCATTATCATCAATGCCATCATCATTAACTTGTGTACCATCCGTAGTGGCGGTGTCATTACTGGCAGCGCAATAATTAGCATGAGTTTGCGTAGGATAAAGCATTAATTGTTTCTAATCTGAGCCACTAATTCACGGGTCTGTTGCAAGGTTGTCCATCTATTCCGAATTTCCATATGCAAAAGGGATCTCTCTTTCCTGTGAATTTAATTAACTCTTCAGCGAGACTGTAGCGCGCTCTATAGGCGAGATATGACTCTTCTATGCAAATTCACCTATTATTTAAGGCACAACTTTTATATTTATTGTTGCGAAAACAACAAGTTTACTTTATGTAGAAGCTTATTAAGTTTACTTAATGAAAAATTACTTTATTTTTCAATCGTTCTGATGTTTGTATCAACCTGGATCTCAAGTTGACGAAATGTAACTTCTGTTTTAATCTAAACCAATATCCATTATTCACTTGAATGTCTGTTTTTTATTTATATTTTACCTATAAGTGAAATAAATAATGCAAAGTAGATACAAGGGATTGTCATTTAAGATATTTAAAAACTGCAAGTCTATGTAAGTTCTACAATGTCAAACTAACACTTAAATGATCAAAATGATTCTTATCTCTCTGCCTCTCTCTCTCTCACCCACACTGTCTTATCCTAACTCATCTCCATGACAGTCATTTAGGCTAACAATGTAACATACGTCAACACAGTTGTCTAGTAAAGACATAAAAGACGTAGAAGACGTAGTGAAGTGTCTTGGCTTTCTAAACGGTTCTTTTGAAGCTCAACTAATTCTGTTTCTTAAACCACCTAGATCATATATTCCTTTGTTAATTTCCTCCTATCTTTCCAATATTATGAAGACATTACATTTAAAAACTCAAAATAACATCAAAATCCCTTTTTCCTCAATACAACATACAAAATGTTAATGGCTTATAAAAACAATTTTCACAACTGAACTCAGTGTCTTGACGAATCTTAAGTGTCCAAAACACAGTCGACAACACGATATTCAGAATAGTCATCTTGTAATCATTATTGAGGACTCTTTGATATTTCACTTAATGATTTGTTTTTGCCAAATTTAATTCTTTAATTCCTTTACAAAGATAATCTAAATTACTAATTTTTTTTTCTTAAGTTTATTTCTTAATCTAAAGAGATACGAACTTCAAAAATATGAGTTCTCCTATCCCCTTCAATAAATATTTAATAATATCATCAATAATATCCTCTATTTAAGTAATCGAATAAATAAGCAAAGTATAAAGAGTATATTTCATATTAAAATGAGAATCATATTAAACTAACTTTTTATATCCATACAGTAAGCATAAGGCTTCAAAAAGTTTGTATAATGTTTACAATATGTAATAAAAAAAATTAGATCAAGGTTTTTGAATGCAATTTTTATTGAAATAAACCTACCTTCCATCCCAATTATTGTAACTAAAATGCTATTATGCTAGTATTTTATATATAAGTTATTTGTGTTTAAAAGTTTATTTTTAGTAGCGTATTTTCCTGGAAAGAGAAGTTCATCATATCAATCAGTCTGTGTGTGTTCTCCTCCCACATCTATTAGCTTTCAACCCTTGAATGGATCTTCTTGAAACTTGACATGCTTATTTAACGACAAGAGAAGATAATATCTTTTATATTTGAAATTTTTTCCTGCGAAGGAAAGCTGACAAAAATCAATAGTCTGCGAAGCTGACAAAATTCGCCATTAAATAAAACAGAAATTAGAGGTGAAACAATGATATCTAAAAAAATGGAGATTAATCCGTTAAAATGATCTCCTAATTTCCGAGTGACTTCATATGATTAAAAGTAATCGGATTTACGCAATTTAAGTAACTAATGTGATTTAATTAATTACTTCAGAAAACGGAAAAAAAAATTACTGTTTGTTGTCAGAATTTTTTAAAATTTAGAAATATTTGAGAGACTTTTCGTTGCGCGACTTTAAAAAAAAATAATGTAAAAAAAGCACCAAGAAAATAAAAACAAAGAATTTTAAAGAAAGTATGCTGTCAGTTCTTTCAGGAAGTTCTTAACTAGGTATCATCTTAAGTCAAACTTTCTAACCACACTGCTAATCAACTGATTAGTTACTTACAATAAAATCAGCAGCCGGAACTGGAAAGAAAACAATGTAATAATGTAAAAAGAAAGACAACTTCGCGTTAAATTTGTTGTTTTGTTCTTTCGGAAAGGCGCAATTAGGAAACACTCTCTTCCCATCAATCTCTGTCTGACGACAAACAATTTCCCGGCTACAAAACTCCACTGAATGCTAATTTTGTGGCTTAATAAGTAATTTGTTTAGGTGTTTAGGTTTTTCGATGTTGTTGTTGTGATTTCAAAGAAAGATTAGTACGGTTCGGATTAAGCATTAAACGAATGCCTTTCACTGACAACCAAACGGATTAGAAGAGTGGATGATGGCATGTCTTTATCTGTCTCTTTGGAATGAGATTCAAAGTTGCTCCCAAGAGACGAATAATTCTTTATAAGATTATTGCTTTATTGAGTATGAGTTCGTTAAAACTAGCTTTTAATAATCTTTTCTGTTATTCTTATAGTTTTGCCAGGTATAGATATGAAAAAAATGAAGATAAATAGAAAGTTTTTTCAACTAAGAATTTTGAAACATTTATTTAAATTATAAAAAAAAATACAATTTATTTATTTAACAAAACTGCTATCAACGACTTAAATAAATTTCTGTTGTAACTGAATATCGAATTTCAACTTATTATTCAAGTCTAAATATTATTACTAGCATTCAATAATATGTAAGCATTTATAATATTTATAATTTTTATAATAATAACTGCTCAGTCGTCTTAACATAGTTCATTTTTTGTAGATGTGATCATATTTTTCACCAGATAGTGAAGTTCTTTGCTAAATAGGAAGTAATTGAGGAATCATCTTGCCATTGTTCCAACTTTGTAAAAGTGTTACGTAAGAAATTAAAAAAAAAATAGTCAATATTGTTAACTTCTTATTTTGTTTTATAAGGAAATTTTAATTTCTTTCAACAATGTCAATATTTCAGCATACTCTATGTAAATATACAATTTGTTTTTCGAAATTCAATATAATCAATAAAAACAGTTCCAAAATCAATTGGATTTATGTATCAACATATACTAATATTTTCTTTGAAAATTATTGAAGGTTCCATATTGAATTTTAATGGTAAGCAATTTTCATACTTCCTTTCTTAATTTCAGTAGATTTACTAATATAAAAGATAAATTAATATAATATATCAAAACAAAATAATGTATATATATATATAACTAAATATATGTATATATTTTTAAAAATAGATAAATAAAAACAGGCTGTTTAGAACTACTCCGTTGCTAGAAGATGACATTCCAAGACAAATGATTTTACCACAATAGAAGATATTAATCCTAAAGATATTCTAATGCGACTGAAGTGTTCCATTTTATAATAAATTGAATTTTCTCTTTGATAGTCTACAAAGTTGTTATTCTAAACGTAAATTATAAGTCTGAAGGTTTAGTCATAAAACGCCCTTAGTGTTATTAAAAATTCATATGTTTGCAGATGTGATCAATGAATTTATTGACAAATAAACAAGAAACATTGTAAATATGCAAAAAAAAAAATCTCTACGTCTTGAATCTACAAACAACAAGTTCTAAATTCACAAACACTATTTTTCAATGCTCCTTAAAAAAAAGCATTTGGTTTAAAATCCGTAGCAACAATTCTAAACTCTACAGTCTATACAACACAAGATCTATAAAAATAAACAGCAAAACATCAAACTTTCTTGAAATATCGTTTCGATATTTTTTTTTAAAACATTCGTCTCTCCACCAAGAAAACATAAACAAAAAAGATAAGGCTTTTCTGAATTTTTTTTTTAACTAAACACAAAAAAATAATTTGTAGAACACAAACACAAAGGCAAATAAATTGGTTCCAGTTCTCTAAAATTCATAAAATGTTCTAAACGATTGGAACCCATGTTGAACGGCACAACATCTATATAAATGCTACAATAAGGCGCTAGCAAAAAACTGCTGCTAAAAAATTGAAAAAAACATCCAATCTAAAAAAATAAAATAAAGAAAAAACAAAACAAACAAACAAAATAAAAGAAGATTAAAATCTGCCTTCAAAATAAACAAAACAAAAAAACCAAGAAGTCATTTCTTTTCTAGAAATAAAATTTTTTAAAAGATAAATAAAATATTGTTACGTGCAATTTTAATATAATATCTCTCTCGTAAAAAAAAATTAAAAAAAAATAAAAACAAACAAAGATTTGGGAACTTACCTTTTAACTCACTATTAATATATCGTTCCGACCAATCTCAACTTACCTTACAAAAATCAGGTTCGTTTCTTAAGGATGTGAATTTGGCTTAACTTGTGTTGTCTAAATGTTCTGACCCTTTTTTTTTTTTACAAAAACACGTATTATTTCATTTTCTTAATTTAAAATAACAATAATTAGAAAAACATCAAACAATGCATTCTTACCTCCTAGGTAATTTTTAACCAACTTTTCAATAATCTATGTGTTTATCTTATGTTAATGTTTTACAGCACGTATTTAACTTAAGTCCATACCTCTTCTTTATGTCGTTCCTTCTTAGCATATTATAAGCTTCAATATCAAATACATAAAAAAAAACATATATATATATATTAACAAATCTTCGGAAAGAGTTCTTCTTTCCTTTGTCCTGGTAATTAACATCTGTAAATTGTTTATTTTATTAGAAGCTTGAAGATGTTTTGGATCTTACAGCACGTATTGTTAAAACACAACTTAATATATAGTCATTGTAACAATTAAAAAATTACAATTGTTAAAAAAAAACACATACAACAAACACTAATTAGAAATAAAGTTGAAAAGACCGTTACGAACATTCATTTTAAGATCGGAAATTTCGTCATAACCGAAAAAAATTCCGTTATTGCTGTTATCCACATTTTAATTTTATAAAGTAAGAATATATCATAATACATAATTACAAATAAAGCAGTCGGACAAAAAAACAACAACTTTATTTCACGGTGATTCTAAGAAATTACTTCCAAATTTATTCACTGGTTGGTAGTTTTTTTGGAAAATCTAATATAATGAAATAGTTTTTTAAAAAAAAATGCAACAAAATGAAATTCTTATGTTTTCGTGCTCGTTACAACTGTAGCATAACGTTGATGAATGATAAGAAAAGCATGAATTACAGCTTTAACATAAGCATTTTATAATGCATAATTAATTCAAATAAAATTCGAAGCAAGTAAAAGTGGTATTAATCTTAGAGAAATATCATTTAATAATTTTTTTGCTGAAATTTCACCTTTGTTCAACAAAATTAAAAGAAGCAAAAATATTAGTACATTTAAATTGCTAAATAATCTATTACACTGATATATGAAACAGCATATGCCTTTTCATTGTCATTTCGTACTTTCTTACATATCTCTTTTATTATTTACAAATGTGAAGAAGATTCTAATGTAACATTCTTACTGGATTACTTATTACTCTTATTCTTGACAAAATATTTTCAAATTCAATACACTCGATATAGTATTAATGTATTTTATGTATTAATATCATATGTTATACAATCAAAGGTTATTATTTTTATTTCAGATTGAGTTTTTAACACAATATCTTGATAACAAACTTTACTTGTATAATTACAGTAAATTTATTATTTTCTTATTATTTCTCGCATACATTTTAATGTACTTCTTTACTGATAAATCTTTAAAATTATGTTTTTCAAAAAAATACCAAATAAAAAAAAAAATATTCTTCAAAATTTTAATGAATAAAAAGGGCTTTATTATATGTTGGTAAAAAAAAAATTCCAGTTTATACAAGGTGAAAATTTTGGTGTCTTCTTTGATATTGAAGTGAAATAGTGAAGACCATACCTGTTTAAAACAGCACCTGATGGGAAGTAAACTTCAGCAAAATCTTCAGAAATCTGGAATGGCTTCTACTAGTACCAAAGAATCCTGGGAACTTGCAACCGTAATTCTTTTTATTTACATTTCTACAACATTTCATATAATCAATATAATTTATTTTATTCTTTCATTTCATAGATATCAATCAGGAAAACAACGGTAATATAACCTTTCTGAAATATTACTAATATTCATTTGTACCTTCTCAGGTATAATTCAGATGTTCATTGTTCACCCAATTTACGCGAAAAATAAAATATCTTATGTGTAAGGTACTTAACATATCATACCTCAAGTCATTCAGTTTTTGAATCTTAAAATTATAAAACAACATTAAAATATATTTATAAAAAATTTAATAATAATTTTAAGAGTATAATTTAAGAGTACAAAATAAAATTGAAGGGTCTGATCTTCTAATTTTATAATAAAATACAAATATAGACAAATATGTTATAGTAAATGTTAATTTGTTTTGTTTTTTTCTATTATTCTCCTAAAATACTACATTGAAATCAAACATCATTAAAATAAAGGTAAAAATAATAAAATATTTAACTTCAATTTGTAATCTTTTAAAAATTATAACTTTCAAATTAATATAATATAATATAGCTTTTCAATTTATCTTTATTATAAGTAAAGTATATTACTTATATTAATATTAATATATTTTAATAATAATATATTTTATACAAATTAATATGTTTTATACAAAATTTGAAGTAATTTTTTTTGTCGTAAATACTCTTTCGAAACCAACCCTAAAAGAAAACCAATGAAAATGTAAATATTTACATATTTACTAAGCAAAAAAAAAAAAATGGAAAAAAAAATTATCCAAACATTCCAAATAAAAATAGTATTTAAGTAAAGATACTTTAAAAAAAATAACCTGATAATAACTGGAAAATACTGAATGCACGGAATTGGGAATGAAACTGGATGTTATTCTTTATTTTCATTCTTGTATCAGGTAATAAATATACGAGCAATATGACGAAAAAAAAATGACTAATATAGGAAAACTTTAAGTAATTTTTTATATAGATAGAAGTTATTTATAAATTATTTCTTTTTCTTTTTAAACCAGTAAATAGACAAGAACAAATGCACATTTTTCAGGAATTTATGGAGTCTACAAATCTTAATGGATCATGAAGAACTTAAAAGAATTGTAACCCTAGAGCAGTTGTCAAGGATGTCTGCAAATTTTTAATAGCATTCATGCAAGTAATAAACATCGTCCTGTTATAGAAACACTAGAAAAACTTTTGTGGTCACGTTAAAGAAAGTTAGGTACTTCGATTACCCAGTCAGTGATGGAAGCAAGAGATGGGCCTTAAGTGAGTCAAAGCTACATCAACAATCATGTAGCGACACTTACTAACCGAAATTAAGGACTAAATGGCGCTTTATAAGTAACCACTATTGTAGGTTATGTAGCCATTTTGTAGTAATTATATGGACATAGAAGCAAACCCTATCAAAGAGTAGGAAACAAAGAGTTTCTGTTTAGGACCTTAAAGTAAATGATACTCATTTTTTTCCTTCTTTTTAATTAAACTATTTCTTATCTTAAAATTGATCTTTATGATCTTACATATAGAAATTGTGCAATTTTTTTAATAAGATGTTTTATTCTTTCACCGGATAATCTTTTAAAATATTCATCTAACAATTTTTCTTTTTATCTTTATATTTAGCAAAATAGGAAGCTCCTTTTTCCAAATTTTATTCCGTCCCTGCCTGTCTTAAAACTAGGGATTTGTCAATCATTTATTGTAAAATAAAAATCATGAAAAAAATTTAAATCTGCAACTTTTGTAGCATAATCAACATTATTTGTAGGCCTAATATATATTTAGGTAATAATTTATAAAACAAATTCATATTTACAGTATTTTTTAAGCATTTGTAACTTAGAGTATAAATAAAAAATTAAAATATTTAAATAAAGTATTTATAATTTATAATGTTTACTTAATTCAATGTAAAAAGCTTATTATAGTTAACATATTTCTGAAGTAAATATGGACTACGAACTGACATTAAAGTCAGCTAATGTTTTTTATTTTTTTTTGGTAGGTACATCCCAAGTTCAACAGAAAAATGTAATGAATAAACAATGAAAATTTCAAGAACATACCTGAAGGACTTCGCCCCCTTTCTATTTATAGTTAATAAAGATAGAGAAGGCTTTTACGACTTAACATTCAGGTAATTCCACTTATATTCATGTGCTCCTGTGAGTTTCCTTATTTGCCTAGAATCAACATACGACTACAACTTACATGTGGTAAATAATTTTTAACATAGATGCTACAACATTTATATTAGCATAGATAACATAACTATCTTTCAGAATATTAGATCTTTTTATAATAAATAGAAAATTTAAAAATAAAGAGAAAATTAGTTTTATAAAATGATAATCTAGTATTTTAAAAGATTGTAATAATTATTTTTAAGACATTTGCTTTTGTAAATTAAGGTAACTCTATGAAAATATTAAACTAAGTGTATTTGTCAATGTTTAGATTTCTCTGCTTTGTAAATTAAGAACCTTCAAAGCAGAATAAAATTGTTCTAAAAGTCAGAACAGCTTCAACTTTTTTATTATGCAATTATATAATTTTGAATAGAAAGTGGCATAGAAATTTTCAAAGGGGAATTAACTTAAAAATAGGAAAACTTAAAATAACATAAAAATAAATAACATGAAATAGCATGCTGATATGGCCATATCAAAGTTTCCTATGCCACTATAAACAATAACTCTTATTTAGTTATTAATATTACTAGCTAATTATTATACTGATATTACAATTTCTTAATTAACAAAGCACCAAATTTCAGTTAATTAAGTGAAAGTGTGTGTTGCTGCACTTCAAGAAATGAGCTTCGTTTATACTAGGGGGTTTGTCTGTAGCTGAACAATTGGCTAGAATAAAGATTAGATCTAGAAATGATGAATCAGTAGATAATGTTCCATAAGACTTTTAAAGAATATACCAAAAAAAAAAAAAACAAGTGTTCCTTATGAAGCAAATTTGTCAATTCATTATTTTTATTATTATGTAAAAGTTTCAAACCATGGGTTTCCCCAGCAAAGACAACACGGCGGGTCAAGGACCAAAGCACATATGTAAAGACGTGTGCAAGAATGATTAGGGATGTATAATTGTCTCCACAAATTTCCTAACTCAACATGTTATGTTGAGTACCACAACCTTCTGGATTGTGCATAAGTGTTTTTATGAAGTCCTAGTGTGCTGAGACTGTGGTGCAATGTGTGAGGCACCAGACCAGTGGCAGACAGAACGATGGATACAACACGTACTCGGTCCTGCCTCCACTGCTTCTGGAGCTTGTGTGCTAGGTCGATGTATTTACTGATTATTATTATTATTATTATTATTATTATTATTATTATTATTTTACAACTTTTCTCAGTTTTTTTTTTAATTTACGTACAAAGCGGAAAAAAATTCAAAACATTATATTTTCACTATTGCGACAAAAAGTTTCTCACAATATCACAGCAATCTAATAAAACTGCCCTTTGAATTATGGCAATTGACGGCAGATTCCAAGCTCCTGGAGTTGTTGAACCAGATTTATAGGCACAACTCCTATAGCTGATACGACGATGGTCCATATTGTGATTTTTGATAAACCCTAAATTTTTACTCTTGTGGTAAAGCTACGTATTTATTAAATTTATCAGCGTCGGCCTTATGAAGATTATTAAGAGGTACAGTATATCGATGCGCTCGGCAGTTTTCTGTGTTTTGTCTAGCAATACAATGGTGGGCCTATTGGCCATAACTGTCTGACGGTGATAATTGATTATAATTATTATTATTATCTCAACCTCATCTATCGATAAAAATTACTAATCTTTGACATATCAGTTTTTGAAAAACCGTATTTTATGTAATGGAGACTGGCATCATAGACATCCTTTAGCAAATTCTAAAAAATGCGAAGAAGGTAGAAGTTAACTGGTGAAATTAAGATTTTATTATCACTTTTCTAGGAGCAATCGTCAGAATTTAAGTTTTATTGTGATCCATTAAAAATTGCATAACTTCCAATTTACTTACTCAGATACAAAGACAGAGCATATATTACATAACTGAAATACACAAGTATTATCTATTGTTGCTTCTGTTTCAACAATGTTCAAAAACGTATTGTACTTGATTATATTTTATAATTTAATAAAATGGAAATAGATCTTTTATTTTTAATTATTATCAACATTCAAGTAATACAGGATTCAAATTAAATTCATTTTAACATTAAATGTCAATACTTTCTGCACCAGTATGTGACAGTTAAATACCAACATATCGCAATTTTAAAAGTAAAAACATAAATAAATAATCATTTTGTAATATTTATGATTTTTATTCTACAATTTTATGATTTTTTGCTAAAGTAACAATGACATAAGATAAACACAATGCAACTGATTTGCAAAAGCTAAATGTAAATTAAATGTTAACATGATAATAAAAATTGGCAACATAAGTTTTACGTAAGTCAAAAGTTGCTTGTAAGTACTTCAAATAATATAATTTTGAATTTTATTAGACTGAGATAGGTTTTTCTGAATTTGTTCAGATAAAATGTATATATATTTAAAATTTGTCCTCAGAGTTCGAAGTAAGAAAAAAAAAAAAAAAAAAAACAGAGAAGAAAGATAAAATAAGATCCAGACATGAAAACAGAAATATTACGTAACATTCTGATCCCAAACGAGTTGAAGCTCTGTCTATAAAATGGAGAAATTGGCAATGCGCTGTAAATAAAATTCCCTTATAAATAAAAGTTTTCATTGCCATTTTATTTTCTTGTTAATTATTGCACAATAAAGCACTTCTTTGTGCCTAGTGCAAAAATAGCTTAATTTTTTAACAATGTATTTTTATTTTCTTATCTTTTCTTAACGATATTGAGATTTGTTCAACAGCTTTAATTAGGAATTAATACCCATTGTATGATTCAATGACCACGAAGAGTAAAAACTGCTTTTCTTTTCTTGTTCAATATTTATATTCCTCATTACCTAATTATCTACGTAATTATGATCATATTACTTTAAATTTTACCAAAATTATAGAGGTAAGAAATGCAAAGCAAGTCATCTGCCAGTTCATAATTCTGGTATGGATATACCGATCGATTAATTGTTTCAGGATTTGAAACGACAAGGGCAATCGTAATATGAAACGTTTTCCTGACGTCAGCATTATTTACGTTAGGCTTTCTTAAGTTGTTTTATCAGCGACACCTATAGTAGCCAAAGAAGTCTAGATTAATTCTGAATTTACAAATTCTAATGCTACACTTCTAATCAATGCAGAATCACATTTCAAAAAATTCCGTTTGTACCTCGGACGTTGTGCAATAACTCGTACAGGTTTCAGAATTAAATGTCCGTTTTTATTACATCAGCCATTTTTAAACAGCTTTGATTGTTCTTTGGTCATTCTAATGCTTAGTAATGCATAAAATGTAATTGAAAATGGATAATAGATAACGGAAATGTGCAAAGATATCTTCCCATCGAAGATATCGTCGCTGAGATATAGGTCCTGAGCCAACCGTAGGCTTTGTGGAGGACAGGCCACTCCATAAGAACATTTTCCAAGAGTTCTCTTTTTCTTTCAAAGAAACGTGAAACGTTGATGTTTCACGTTACAATATTACATAGACAAATTGTAAGATTAAATTAGGATTATGTTAGGATATCGTCATTTGTTAAATGACGAGTTCTTGGCTTCGAGGTAATGTAAATTGATAATTTATTGACTACGAAAATCTTGACAGAATAATTTACATTTGGTTGATCTTCAAAATAAATACGTAAAAAATATATCTAATATCGACAGCTTAATTTTAAATAAATATTTTTAGAAAAGCGCCTCAAATAATATTAATTTAAAAGCAATAGATTGAATTTCGAACTTGCATCAGATTAATTAGAAAGAAAAATGTAACCTATCTATAGAAGCCCATTCTATGACGGGGAATTTTTATTGTTTATTATTAGGCCTACTGTCGTTTGGATATTCTGTTTCCTTTGAAAAGAAGCAAATACTGAAGGAGAAAGAAACATCCAAGGCCCCTCACCGGGATTCGAACCCAGATTCCGACATTTCTGCCTCATTTCTGCCATACCGCCGCGCCGCCTAGACCACTCGGTCATGCCGGAACTGCTAAAAATCTATTATTACTAATTTTTAAGTTAGCAGTAAAGGATGATATTTTCTATGAGTTTTTTAATTTTACAGATAAGAAAAATTTATTGAATAATCACTTAATTTCAAATTTGAAAATCTAAACAGTTCGATATTGCTCTATATGACATTTACTATAATCCAAATTGGATCTCAGGCGATACAGTTGACATCGTCTTATACTGGCCGGATAAACGAATGGCGGATAATCCGAAAAGACATTCAAAATACCATTTCAGGACTATAAATTGATTGTAAAATCTTTTTCAAGTTTGATCTCCTTCTGGCAGGTTGACAATTTTATTTCGAAAGTGCATTGCTTTATGTGACTAAAATGTCCATTAACGTATAAATAATGAAGAATATGAATTATCATATAACGTTACACTTAATGATTTAATATTTCTATTTCACAGAACTTTTTCTTTATCACAGAATTTTTGAATACTTGGTCCTTTTCGCTCAAATTGACTTTCTAGCCTATTGCCTATTCCCAATATGTAATTTCCAATTGATTAAAACTCGAGATACTTCATAACATAACGTAAAAATAACTTCTCATAACACTTAAGGATACTGAGAAGTTATTGACTAAATCAACATAAAAATGTTTGGGATATGAATATTTGATCAAGTTGACATGTGTTGAAACAATTTTTCAAACTTCAGTTATTTTTTAACAGGCCATATCAACCAGAACTTACAATAAAATAATTCCATTTTATTTTTCCAATTGTAGCTCCCAGATGGATGAGAATTGCAGAGATTTCACTCTAGCATTCAAGGCATGATCTTTGGCAAGGGTCGACTACCTTAGTAACTTTTTCTAAACACATAAGTTTCATATGGTTTTTCGGTATTTTCCGTTAAGAATAATCCTGAAACGGATTTTTTTCAAATTCTTGTGTATTTTTGCAATGCAAAAGTTTAACGTGCATACAAATACTTGAGTCTGGTGCGTTTTTCTTTTTGTTTCTGTTGTGTATTTTTTTTTAGCTATTAATATTCAATATGAAATACGAATACAAGAGAAAACGCATTTTTTCCATATGGGCTAGAGAAATCCAATTACAAAAATATCTAAAATAACTAAAACATAAATAAATTTCTATTTTAAGATTTCGCCTCTTTAGGCAGAAGAAGGAAATATGGAAAAATAAACTTGAAATTGAGGGCTTTGTTTCTTTTCAGCATTACAACTAAAGATTTATTTAATTGAATAACTTCGATTTTCGAAGCTTATTCTTGAATTCTTTGAATTGGTTTTTTTTATTGATAAGACTGTTGTTTATCATCAACTTCCACTTTTCAATTCCTTTATTCTATGTATCGCATTAAATTAGGAACTTGAAATGAAACCAGAGATCTTTGTTAATATTTGTTTTTAAGTAATGTCAGAAGCAGATAATTGTTAGAAGCTTGACAGGTTTTACTACTGGAAATGAACTTGAAGTTTGGATAGAAAGAATTTCAGTTAATTCATGAATTTTGGAAATTTCCCTAATAATGCCTGATTTATCTATTATACAGTTGTTAATGTTTATGAGGAATGAAAAGATGCTTTTGAAAATGAGAAATTTTAGTTGCATGAATATTCTTTATTTAAATTTAAACAGGCTTTCAATTTCAATTTCAAAGCATTGTTTTTATCCAAAAGAAAAAAACATCTATCAACAAAAATCTATAAAAAAAACACAGTTCTCTTTACAAATACAGGATGAAAAAAATTTTCTTCTATCAAGTTCTTTAGCGAATGACTTTATATAAATTTGCTTTTATTTAGGATTTCTACCATCTGTTATCAAATTGAATTGTTCTATATCAAATTGAAACGTTGTTTTGAAAAGTTCTTTTAAAATATATGCATACTCAATAATGAGTAATGCACTTAATATTTATTTCGAAATGACATTACAAATACAGTTATATTTTAATTGCATAATAGTTTATATACAATTAATTTATATTATTTTATTGTAATCGTCTAAATTTTAAAATCACATTCTAAAATACTTCCAGAAATCTATTTCGAGCGATGGCTAAATTTTCAAGCTTCAATTTCCTTTCTTTGAATATTATTTATTTTTATTCCGTAAAAGGAATACAGTAGTTTTCTAAAACAATACAATAATAGAGCAATATCGACTTACAGATTTTTCAAACATGAGATATTTAATATTACAAAACTCATAACTTTCAATTAATCTGATGAAGAATTGCTTAACATATTTTATTTTTTAAATAGGGATAAATACAAATTTTTAATTCTTAAAAAAAAATAACTAAAATATAATATTGAAAAGTTGGTTTTGCAATGAAATTTCTGCACAGTGCGGAAAGTGAGCTGAATAAATGAAACTAAATATTGTATAGAATTACTAAAAATACTTACCAAACACTGTTCGGCCTCATGGTCTGGCTTTCATCTA
Source organism: Thereuonema tuberculata (assembly GCA_023159025.1). Classification (NCBI taxonomy): domain Eukaryota; kingdom Metazoa; phylum Arthropoda; class Chilopoda; order Scutigeromorpha; family Scutigeridae; genus Thereuonema; species Thereuonema tuberculata. The sequence goes on from JAFIDM010002131.1 coordinate 57,142,445, forward strand.
AATATTTTATGCAAATTCCAAGGACACTTACCTAAAATAGAAAGAGACAGAAATTTTATCATTTGAAGAACGATTCAGTAACTAAACATTCAACAACAAAAGTCAGCACATTAATTACAACTTATTGGATCATTTTTAAATACTTTGTCCTTAAAAATAAAAAATAGGGCTCAATTTTTATTTTCAAAAAAATTGTGGAAACTAGCAAAGTAATCAGCAATAATAAAATAGACAATATATTTCCATCTTTAGAATAGATCAAGATATCGCAAAGATGATATATAATTGACTCCTTAACGAAATATGTCAATACAACCATATTATCTTGAATTAACGTATTCTGTAATGGAGGTTAGGGAAGTTTATCTTGCACCTCTCATTATTGCACCCTGAAGAAGATCAGCAATGTGTTGATTGAAATATAGTGAATGATAAAAGGAAGGAATAAAGAAATTTGAGTAATACCCCAACGATATTTGAGTTGTTCAATTTGTTTTTTGTTTTACAGTTTATTATGAACAAAATAAAGTTGTAATGGATACAAGTTGTGTTATTTTTCAAGCTGCAGTTAACTAATGAAGGGCTAAAGAATTGAGAAAACTTCAATTCTTGTTTTTATTCTAAATTTTGTTAATCTTTTGTGGTTGGACAGCAGATCACTACTGTGCTGAATTGGAGAGACAAGAGGACGAGATTCTGAGCCAACCAATCAATTTTGAGAGAGCAGAAACCCTTGTCCTCTTGTTTCTTAGTTCTCACATCAAACTCATAGTATCAAAGCAATATTTCAATTTTTGGTTTAGCTTCAGAAATTCAAAAACTTCACACAACAGAATCTATCTAAATATATATAACACGTGCAAAGTATTACTAATATCAAACTATCTAAAGCATTTACACCACTATTGAGTGAAGACTTCCTGTAAAATAGCATAGACTAAAAAGTTGTGCTAGTTTTCAACTCAAGAATGTCTTTACAAACAACTTCATGGTTTCATGTTTTTCTGCAAGTAATAAGTTATAATTGACGTGAAAGGAAAACGTCAGTGGTTTAGCAATAAACGAAGCCATTTTGAACTCTTCTACTGTTTATTTTTATTAATAGGTGGCGCAATTCACTTTAAATATTTCATAATAATAAACCAAATAAATCGAATAAATGTTTTTATATTTCAAGAATTTTCACATTTCGCAACTAAATTAATGTGTTATTTACTCTTTCTGCAAAATGAAAAAATAAATAAATAAATAAAAAGTCAAGCAACAAAATTTCCATTTTTGCATTTTTAAATTTATGAGCATTTTGAATTTGATAACTTACAAAAGTGTAAAGTTACTTAAAAGTCTGCTTCTAATATGTAAATATTTAATACCGATTAATATAGCAATCATCGTACAAAATTAATTATATATTTAAAAATTTATAAAAGATTACGATTACGTACAATTTTATTTTTAAATTCAATAATTTTTCGAAAAAAACTTGTCGACAAAAATTTGAAGATATAAAATGTCATCGTAGATTCAAAACATGATGAAACATTAACATGACAACAGAGAGAGCGAACTCAAACAATCACGATACTTTAATTCAGAAATTTTTTTTTTGCTAAAAAACTTCAACGGTTAAGTCATGTAAGTGGTTTTATTATGACCCCTTAGAATAGTAATTTTTTTAAGTCAAACTCAAGTGCGGGTGAGATTAATAGAGAGAGGGAGACGTAGAAAGAAAGGAAAACGCAATTACGAATAGCGGAAGATGGGAGGATGAAAGAGCGCGAATCGGAGTGCATCGCGGAAACGAATAGAATAAAAAGAATAAGAAAAAAAAATAATAATAAAAAAAGAACAATGTAAACACATCGAGACATTTCCTTAAGTGGATCGCCCTTTCATTATCTTCATTATCCTCTCGTTTTCTACTTTTCGTTTTTTTTCTTCCTTCTTCTTCTTTTCCCGCGCATTCTTACAACTGCTGCACCGGCATGCAACGAACCCATCAGCACAACACTACACCAAAAACACCCATTTTTCAGCGCTTTGGGGATGATTCAGTTTTCGGGGGTAGGGGATAATGAGGGTGTTGTGAGTGTTGTTGAAAAATGAGCCCTCAATCTGAGGAAGGGGGATTAATATCGGCCGCCAAAACGGGCACTCGCTTTAAAAGATAAAAAAAAAAAAAGAATGGGGGAGTCAAAGCTATCTGGAAAGAACGATATTAGTATAAGATATATTTAATAAAAGTGAATGTCCAAACCGGAAATCCGAAATTTATAATTAGAGTTACAATGAATCTGAATGCCCTAGTACACGTAAACACTTTTTATCTATTTCTTTTAACTTCCAATGCTCAATATCAGCACGAAGTTACGAATTTATATAGAAAAGAATTTTATTCTACGTATCTTCAGGATTTATTTTACTTCTTTTTTTTTTATTTTTTAACAAAAAAGTTTTCACTAATCATGGCTTGGGAACACTTAAAGGACGTTGTCTAGGACGTAGACAACTGTTTTATCACTTCAGCTAACTTGTCTCTAATTTAGTATTTATTCCAATAAAAGTGATAATAAAAGCCTATTTATGTATTTAAATAATAATATCTGCTAAATACTAATTTTCCATTTTCTGGAAAAATTATTTGAATCTGCAGTATTTACATGTTCAAAGCAGATTAACATTAATATCCAACCTCAGCAATGGATTATTTTTAGAAGGATTTAATATTCATTCTTTAAGACAATGATATATTAACAGAAGTAGGATAGAAATACGTCGTTTAGATTCCAATACTTTTTCTATGGACTTCTTTCTTTTCTTTATAATCTTCTTTTCTATTATACTATTCATAAGTAAGTCCTGTATGTTATTTTTACTCTACAGAAATATCTAAATCACTGTACTTTATAATACACTTATAATAAATTTAAAATTATAAAAGTTCTTAGCTTTAAACTTTTTCTAAAATTCCATGAAACGATATTAACCTTCATTTCTTTCTTTATATACAATATTTCGAAAAACGGTTTTATGAAGAAGACCAGAAATTATTTGAACGAAATATTGTATTTAAGAAATGAATTTAATATCGTTTTTGGAATAAAGTTTAATCTTTTTGTCTATTATTTGTATTAAAATGGTTAAAAGCCAATTTTTTTCCAAAATAAAAAACAATCTCATTATATTTTTTTTGAGTCACCGATGACAGCTTGCTAGCAAGCAGAAACTAGTTTGAGCTCATTTTTAAATCTTTTAAAGTTCTTTTTAAAATAATGTTTTTTTTTAAATAATTTTAATGCTCTTTTAATTTAACAAGTTTTTTAGTTTTTGTAAATAATTTAAACCTGTGTAGGCTGAACCAAGGACTCATTAACAATTTTCACACACGTAAAAGAATTTTACTGGACTTAATTTAAACTGAATTATTTAAAAAAAAATATTGTCTTTAAAAAAAAATTTATTATTGAAGTAACCATTTATTCCTATGTTCTAATTTTACATTTTTTTTTTTTTGATTTTGGATATGCGATTTCTGAAGAGAAAAATATCTAAGTTTTTTCCCGCCCTTTTCTCTTTTCTCTTTTAGAGTATGGAAAATATCTTTTTTTTATGCGAAGCAGTTTTTTAAAAAAATAAATTTAATGGTTCAATTATAATCGCATCGTTCTCCTTCACTGAAGGGATTCCATTTGCTGTTGTCTCCACCCCCGTTCAGTGGGACTTTTTTTTAATTTTTTTTTTCAGGGAGGGGGTTAGGAAAATTTCAATAATATGAATACTCTGTTGATGTATGAGTTGGCTATTCATAACAGTATTTTATCAAATCTAACAGAGAGATAACTTAAAAAAAAAATCAGAAAATTAATTTTAAATTCGAAAATGAATTAAGGATTTTGCACTGTCGGTCAGTCTGTCCCGTAGCGAGAATTCGGATTTGATGACACACTTTTCTGAAGAATGTTTGAAAACACTGTCATAAGTAAATATTATAAATCACGGGAAAATTCCAGATGTTTGTATTTAGATACAATATTTAACAACAATATTTCTAATTTGTTAGGTATTTTATAAAGTTTTTCAAAAATTACAGAAAAAATGTTTCTTCTTGCAGACAGCCAACACACAAAACTAGTTCAAAAACATTACATATAATTAAAAAGTTAAAATTCACAACCGGTTTCGCCTTCAATACGACTCGTCAAAGTCTCGTATTGGAGGCGAAACCGATTTTGAATGTTAACTTTTTAATTATATGTACGTTTCTTCTTATTTATAAATTATAATATCTGACGAACATAAACAGTGTCTTTAAATTTTTCCCTTCTAAATCTAATTCCTTTTCTCAGTTAATTCGCTAATCAATCCGCAATTCCTTTTTCATCTTTACTTCATTATCTATAATTATTTTTTTATCATTTCAAAGCGTAAGTGATAGTGAATTACGAATCAAAGTTTCAACAATCGATTGTAAGTATATTGTTAAGTTAAGTTAAAGTTGCGATCAGGCCCAGAGGACCGCGCAATGCAGCTGGAGGGTAGGCTCCAGTGTTCAGAACCTACGGGACAAAGTTGAGGACGGGGGGTCGGCCCGTCGCTCGCCCGCCTTTAACTCCCGGGAAAGAAACCCGGTACCCATTCTATAGAGGGCTGGGTAGATCCTAGGGCCCGTTTGGAGGAGAAAGAAGCGTGGAAAAATTCCCGTCCTCCGCCGAGGCCGGGAATCGAACCCGCTACCTCCAACCCGCAGCCAAGCGCCCTTACCCACTCGGCTACCGGGCCCACATATTTTTAAGTATCGATAGAAATTCATTGTTGCAATTGTAAAGGTTTTCTAATAGAGATTTTTGTCACATTCAGGCTCATTTTTCTCGAGAGGAATCCATACAAAAAATTTTTAACTACAAAACTTAAGATTGTCTGCTGCTCACAAATTGAAATGTTATGTTTTAAGAAAATCTATTCACTAGTTCAAAAATAATTGAGAAAATACATATTCACATATGTCCTCATTTTGTGAATCACATTTTAATTAGAAAATAGGTTAAAACAGTAAAAGTCCGAAAATCCGAATGCCAGAAATCACGATCAACAGAGAATTCAGACTTTTTAAATTAAGCGGGCTTTATGAGTAAACGCGCATGTAACTTCTGTTTTCATTTGTGTACCGTATTTTTCTTTTATATTGTTCATTTTGAAACACGATTTCAAGCATTACACGCTTTTTTTATTTGTGGAGTGAAAAGTTTTAATGCTTACGTCTTTGTCAGGGACTTTATTTTTCTTTAAAGCTACGCGTTTTGACAAATAAAGCATGCTCTATTTACTAATGAAGAAACTGTCAAATCTGATCTGGTCATCTCTTCTTTGTTTCATCTTAAATTTTAATTTTAAAAGTACTGCTTGAAAATCCGAAAATCCGGATCATCGTACTCCGGATTCTCAAACTTTTTACTAGGCCTATAATTGTAAAAAAAAAAAAAAAAAAAAATTGAAAATTTGCTATTATATAACATCTCTTTAGTTCGTCATTTTTCTTTTTGACAATCATGCGCTTATGTTACATGAACTACTCTTCAGGTTAGTGCAATTTTAGAGATGACAATTGCCTTTATCAGCAACAACCGAAAGAAGGCTCAGGAGAAATTAATCGATAACAGGATCTGTAATTACTAAGATTAATTTCAGTTGATTAATCAGCAGGAAGTTGTTGGTTTTATACTGTCCTTTAATTATTTCCCTTTTGTTATTACTTAATTAAGCAATCGCAGTTCGAAAACAGGAATGTTTTCTACGAGTTCAATTAAATATTGTAAAACATCTTTTACATTTTTTACAATATTTATAAACAGTTAATTTTCCTTTTCTGTCGTAATTGCTATAACCTAATACCATTGCTGGGTTTGCTCATCAATTTATGTTTATTCGTCGTTAACTAAACATAGAACATCTTAATATTGTGAATTAAATATAAAGTAATGTTTATCATCCTATATTTAAATTCGGATGTAGGATGATAAAATAAACCTGTCAAATATTAAGCAATAACCAAAACACAGTTCACCGTTTCTTGCCATTTCCTATATCATTTTCTTGCTAATTAATACAAATTTAAGATGACATTTTAAATAATAAAAATGAATGTTTTTAAATAATAACATTACTACAATATTATTAATAACTTTGTAGTAATGTTTGAAAACAATCATGCAGTGAAGGATTTATTTTCTGTGTGCAGCACACACGGAATGTACTACCAAAGAACCTATATAAGTTCTTATAAATTTGGCACCTAAGTGAACTAAACTGTAGATATTGTAACATTCAAAGTCTCAAATTAGAATAAGGCATTTTTTTTTTTTTAAGTACAGCTATTCCATTACAAAAATCCAGAAAAAAAAATCAAGAAATTTTAAAAAAAAAAAAAAAGAAAAAAGATAAAAATTAAAAAAAAAAAAAGGTTGTTAGTTTTTTCTTGTACAAAGTATGTTTTCTTTTTCTTTACGAGGATGAAAAGGAACGATGATGATGATCATGGTTTTTTTTTCTTATTCCTTCTACTTCAAATGCAAGGGTTATTGAAAGTGAAGTCATTGCAAATGGGTTTTCTCTGAACCAGCTGAGCTTTGCAGTGTAAACGATGCGAAAATGGGTGAGGGTTAAAATAAGACACCCCCTCGAAAATTTTATAGGTAGAAAATAGCTGTGAACCCTCACTTAGTATTCGGACGCAGTGCGATGATGAATGAGGCAATAGAAAACATTGCCTTCTTGTTTTAATGGGCTGCCAAACGGTTCAAAATGGTTATCAATTTCAATTCGCACAAGGAAATTCTCAATGAAATGCACTTAATAATAATGCGAAACGGTGCATTTACTCTTCTAAGAAAGATTGGCTAAGATTTAAATCATTAAGTTCAATTTTAATTAGGGCTAAGCATTTTCGTTTGTTTGTATGTTTGGTTGAGATGGTTTCCTAGTTTACAAAAGAATATGAAATCATGCTAGATTTGTTTGTAATATAGGAAATAAGGGAATATTAAATATAATAAAATATAATAATAATTAAGTTCAAGTTAAAGTTAAAATATTATTAATAAAAATTACTCTTATTAATAATATAACAAGGAAATAACATTTTTATTATTATAACATTAATTGAAATCAGGATCCATGATAGTAAACTTTTTAATTACAAAACTCCTAAAATATAATAAAATATTAGACATATGGGTTTCTAAATATATTACAATATCTACTTACACGTAAAAATTATAATTAACAATAACATACCTAAATAAAGTTTATAAAAAGTAAAAGAATGTACAAGTATGTAAATTCAACTTGTAAATTATTTGAATTATGATTATTATGTAATCTATAACTACATAATCGACGCGTAAAAAAATTCTAACAATGCAATCCACTATTTTATCTAATATAACTACATATTATGGAATTGCAATTCGTAAAGTCTAATTACTGTAAATTATATTTTAATAAATGTGTAATGCCAAGTACAGAAGGGATAATGCATCAAATTGCTTAAACTTTATTATTACAATAAATCATAAGATTTTAGAATTAAAAGACGACGGATTCTGATCATGAATGAAGTATTATTGTTTTTCAACTATATTTTAAAATATTTATTTCTATATAAATAAAAGTAATGTAGTTTTGATAACAATCATAATATTCTAAAACCAGAATATTATACACGAATATATATACACCAATCACTTACATTTTCTTTATGAAGAATTCCTTAAAATAAAAGTATAATAAATTTATTTATTTAATTTATCGACCTTTTCTTTTGTATTTATGTAAAATATCTTATAACGTAAATGAACATTCAAAAGGTAGCCCCTTTAAGTAAATGGGAGATTATTTTCTCTCTAATGGGAATAATCTATTCCCATAACCGTTCATAGGGAAATTGGAGGGTTATTAAGCAAGTGCTTTTCAAGATCATTGAATTTCAAGAATGAAAATGAGGTGCTCAGATTAGTCAGGGAACCTCAAGGAAATGAACAATGATTACAGAATCATGTGGCCTACTAATGATCATACTGAAAAACCTCATTGTGAACCTTTAGAGAAAAGAAAGAGTGGTGTGTTTATTCATTGATTTAATTTCATTGATTTTATTTATTGTTTATTTAGTTTACTTACAATTACTTTAACATCAAAACATTTCAATTACATGATATATATTTTCAGAATTAATAAACCTTAAGGAGTAGAAATATTTGAAATAATTGAGAAATAAGTTATTTAAATTAATAATTCATATGATTTCCGATATTTTTTATTTTTATTCCATTGTGATATTTTTGATTATTTGATATTCTTTCAGTTCGATTTTTAGTTCGGATAATTACGATACTATAATGTTGCTATAATATAAATTTTACTATTTTTTACCTATTTAGCTCTTCAGTGTTTAAGATATTATTTAGGAAATAAGATAATCAAGTTAGGTTTTATTTTTTTATTTTTTTTTATAAAATTTGTAATCTGCTTTATCAGTTATTTGTAGATCATAAATATGTAATAAAGATTTTAATATTTAAAATATTATAATCCTAAGTAATATAAACAAAATAACTGAAGAATATCCTAATGTAACGCATAAACGAATTTTATACTTTTTTACTTTCTTTCAGTATAAATAATGTAGAATTATATTAATAATATAATAATATGCAAAGTATTTTAGAATTTCAGAACCTGTTGGTAGCATTTTTGTATAGGATTAATTATGAAAATCTAATAAAAATTAAATGTGTAAAATAAAAAAATATTGTTGAAATCAATGAAATCACGGTTGAATTCAATACTTTTTGAATACTTTTTGTTTTTTGTTTTTTTAATTTAAAGGAAATTTCTTACAATTATTCCGAATTTTTTCGCAGGAAAAAAAATAAGATATTTGAGAATGGAATTATAAATCTCACTGAAATAAATTGATTTTAAGAATACGAATAACGTAAAGAATAAGAATCAATTTTCTTTCGAAATTGATTTTTTTTTCCTAACATTAAAATTTCAGCTACATGAGCAGGAGAAAGGGAGGTGGGGTGGGATATAGCTGCCTTAGGGCAAACACGGAGTGGACATAGGTGCATCAATGACGCTACGGTAATTTAACTTTTGAAGAGTCCAAGCCATAAAAGATTTTTTTTCCTCTCTACGACCTTCTCTCGAAACATGAGGCAATAACCGTATGTATAATATAACCCTAGTAGGGGTCTACCTATAAAAGAAAACGACACAGATGGAGTTAAAGGGATGGGGGTTCTTAACACAACCCCTCCTCCATGTTTCTATAGAGCCACTTGCAGTATGAAATTGAAAGAACTACTGGGTGAAGGGACAGGACGATCTTTCTACATTTTATTTTATTGAAAGACATAAACTTTGCAACTTGTCAAAAAGAATTAAAAGAGAAAAGTATAGTTAATAACTAATTTACTAGGTTATTAAGTTTCAAACATTAAACAGTCTGTTAAGGGAATTGTTTATTTATTCCGAGAGAACAAAGTTCTTTGCTATCAAAATAAAGAATAAGGAAAGATGAAGAAAGAGTAAGGAAAGATGAAGAAACAGTTAAAACATTCAGTTTGTAAAGTGAAGAATATATGGAAGATAAATAAACATGGATAATATTAATATTGATAAATGAGATAAATGCTTTACGTTCCAGGAAATCATCAAGTGGATTTTCTCAAAAAACTGCAATGTTTAAATAACTACATCGGATAGGAGATAAATCAATTCTTAGTGAATTTCACGAATAAATTGAAAGCAAAGAATAAATTTTACAAGCAAAGATTGGTTTCGTAGTCTCAGACTTACGATTTAGTCTTGTTAATTTCAAGACCAATTATTAATTTCAGCAATTTGTTGATTTTAGAATTATTCATTCAACGTCAATGCTGTTATTGTAGATATCATTAGATTTTTTTGTAGAGAAGTAACGTGATTAGAAAACTAATTTTCTACTTTAAAATTCATTACCAAAGTTGAAAGAGAACGTGAGTCTTTCCAAAGATATGAGATTTGCTAATTATAATTATAAATAGATTTCACAGCATTTTTCTACTGAATTTGATTGATTTTGAAAGTCTCAAAACAACCGTTTCTAATTAAGATTTTAAGGAAACAGTATGGGAAGGAAATTAGGAAATGAAGCAATGTAAATTTATTATTAATGATTACAAGGTGAAATTCATTCTTTTACAATTGGACATCAATATGCATGATACGTAAAGGAAGAAATGGATATAAATGACATTCTTAAATTTAATGATATTCTAAAAACAATTTTAAGAATGTCATTTAATTTTAAGGATTCATTTACGTTTTTTTGTTGGGTTTTTTTTTTCTGTTTTTTTTTAATCAGAAGTTCTTTGTGGAGTTAAGAATCAGCCTCTAATACAGTGTCGGAATGACGATTTATACATTATATTATATACGCAATAATTATAATAAATATTTATCATTTTTAAACACTTGAAATGAAAGCTTTGCTTAAATAATCGCTCAATGCTATTTACAAAGATGTTATTATTTTTTTTTTTTTATCGTTTCTATTAATATGGTTTATTTAAAATTTTTTAAGCAAATTTAAAGTTTAATGCTTAAATTCCTTTAAGTTGCTTTAATTCCTTTAAAGAAAATTTTGTTTAAAGGGAGAATAACAATATTTTAGCTAAAACTTTTATTATTCAGATAGTTATCAAACGTTTTTCTTTAAACTCGAATCTCAAAGCAAAAACTTTTTGTGGATATTTTGAAAACATCTACACAATTCATTTTAAGATTGTGAGTCTTAAAGCTTTTTTTCAGTAACACTTGTTGAAATTCCAGTTCGGAAGAGATTTGCAATAATTTGAACTTTTGAAAACTTTTATTTTATTATTAATATTTTTTTTTTTTTTGTTACAGAAAGTTTTGAATGAGTAAGCGTATAAATCTCTGAAAATTAGCTTCTTAAAAGTTGGCGTTATTTCCACACTTCTCTGGTAGCCGTTACTCTTATTGGCTGGATGGTATCACGTGGTACCTCCCTGTATTTATTGCCTGAGGTGGTGGCGGTGGTGGTGGACAGTCCTCGTGAACATACCTACATGGAATTGTGTCCAATAGTGGATTTAGCCCAGGCCAAGAGATTAAACGCGAGTTCAATACCTCGGATTCATATTGTCCGCCAGGCATAAATCGCGGCCGACTTTTGACTGACCAGGGGCCGACCAGCCCCCACCCGACGGCCGTAGACCAAAGCTGTCGCCTATCGGAACGCCGAGTTCCCCCCTCCACTCTTTCGTTATGTACGTCCGGATTTTTAATATGAAGAGCTAAGCGCCTGTGCCCGCGGCAATTGTCGAGTATTGATTGAAGGGTCAGTTTCGAGAGGTGGGCGTTGGGAGCGGGGGCGGAAGTTCAAAGGGAGCTCCTCACCACTTCACTCTTCACTGAAAAGAAGAGGGTCACTCCAAAAAAAAAATTTAGTCCAAAAAATATGCACGACACAGAGATCAATTCTCAGCCTCCCTTCCGAAGAATATTAAAGGAAAAGAGACAAATTTTTTCCACTTAGAAAGTTCTGGAAGTTTTCATAACTGCCCTTCAGTTATTAGAATAACTCTTACTTCACTTTCAATTTGAAAGGTTCAGCACGAAAAAAAAATTGACAAGAATTCGCGCTTTTGGAGATCTGTTGTAATGCAAAGAAAACTCACGAAAACTGCAAACAACTCTTAGAAAGGCAGTATCTCAGTGGAGGATATTGTCTAAAATGGGTGAAGTAGATACTAATTCCGTGACATTAAGTTGTTTGTTTTTTTTTTTTTTCAAAATATTACATAAGATATTTTTTCTGTATTTTTTTTTCTTTTTTATAAATCAGCAATGTTTATTACGGAAGTAGACATCAGAATAATCACCTAATTTTACCGTAAGTTGTTATAAAAGAATGGAAAGACAGGTTATGCTGCATATTTTCCATCGCAATGTAATCTACATATTACGAAAAGTTATGATATTTGCCGTATGTATTAGCTTTTTACAATATAAATATTTGTATTGTATCCAAATGTATATAAATCAATATATTTATAGTATATAGTACATATTTGATATAAATTAGAGAATATTTAGTAATTTATTGAATCAAAATTACAATATCTCTCTCCATATAAATGTATATTCATAAAGTATTTTTTTTACGTGTGCTTTCATCCTATCGCACTAATGTTACAATGGTCAAAAATTATGACTGCAATTGTTGTTTTTTTCCATTTTCAAATCTGATAATTTTTTCGAAAGCGAGCGGAAGAGAAAGAGAAGAAGCAGACAAACACAGGAAAGAAAGTAAATATCCAACTAGAGGCCGGGATTCGAACTCAGGTGCCGACGTATCGACTTCATGGGAGCCCGCCGTCTAATCCACTAGACCACGCCGCCGGCACGGCTATTCAAATGATATATATTACCCTCTTATGTTATATGATTTTATTGAACATAAATATATAAAATGCTCTTACAAAATCTTTAATAATATATTGTATTTCTTGTGGTTTGAACAAAGCTATTAGAATATTTATAAAAATTAAAAGTTAGTAAATTAGAAAGAATTACACCCAAAATTCTAAAAAAAATCAATGATAGAATTATATAAATCAGAATAATACACATATAACAGATACAGAGAATATTACAATAAATTTTTCTTCCGTCTTACAATCGAATTAAAATAATTTCTATCTTTTAAAACATCTTGTGGACGACAACTACAAGAGATACAGCTAGCTGGTCTCGTATAAAGACCACAAGTTGTCAACTCTATCGTAAATTAAGGTTTTATTTAGAACTCAGAGGTGGTGCATCAGGTTAAATAAGAAAGCATACTTTATTTATTTATTTATTTATTTATTTATTTATTTATTTATTTATTTTTATTTTCATTTAAATGACGTCTAAAGATTTAAAATATTGATAAGAAAACCAGCTATTCTCAAGATAAAAATAACTCAAATACTCTAATCTGAATCAATCGAAAATTATCATCAAATTAAATATCGGCCAAACTTTTTAAATTCACTAGTTCCGCAAATAGTGAGAAGTAGATCTCAATTTTCCTGTTTTTATTTAGAATTATCTTTTATTAGAAACATGACATAATGAATTATTACCGAAAGAACCCTAGATTGATGATACTTGTAGTTTTTGGCAATGTTTACCAATACAAATAAAACTATTTTTTAGGGATTAAACTTAACCAAAATAAAAACCACCTCAATAAATCCTGGGTGTCAATTTCTGCGAATCTCATCTTCTGATAATCTCTGGACAAACTTCGTGAGTGGGACGGTCTTTCCGTTTAGCTAATCGCGGTCATCAGATGGCGCTGCAGACGCTAGCGTCACTTAATGGCAATCGGTCACAATCTTTACAACCCCATCACTAAATCTAAGAGTTGCAGCTGTCACGCGGGGCAAGATTAATCAAGATAGGAAGAAAGGATGACTTCGAGTTTACTACCCCCATCCTTTCAATCTCTAGCCCATGTTTTGTTTTTTTTTTGATATAAGAAATCAGGAATCATTTGACATACACCTAATTTTTTGTATAACGAAAGTAGCCTATTGTAATATAGCTAATATTGTAATTTTGAAATAACTGTAAATACATTATCGTAAAAATACATTATCGAAATCACAGATAAAAAAAAAATAACAATATATACATATATTTAAAAGATATTATAAATATATATTTATACCACAATTTTTAAATATCTATTGCATTACAAAATATTATAATAATAAATATATTGCATTTTATTATCTGCGAAATGGTGGCCCAACACTCATAAATTAAATAGTATTCTACTTAATTTATTGGTGTTGAACCACCATTTTCTCCAAAATAATCTTCATTTCCGGATAAAGTATTAAATAATAGACTTTAATATCATTACGGCGGTTTCTCATAAGGTACTATCTTGATTAAGTCCAATTGAATCCGATTAAGCAGCAGCCTGAGCTAATACTGATACTATTTGGAGAAGCAGGTCGTTAATTTATTATTAAGCTTTAAAATACATTTAGTCTTAAATGAATTAAAAGGGTATATTTAATCAATTGAGAAGCGGATTAATAAGCCTAAGAAGTAATTTTAAATAATTATTTTTACGAGAAACAGCTTTACAACAATTGTTAGCATTGGAAAAAAAATATAAATTGCTTTATTAATGCATAAACAGGTAACTTAGAATGCAGAATATCTCGCATTAATCCGCCACACGTCTTTTTATTTTTGACGTTAAGTAGTTTCGTATAGCTGTAATACATACAGAATTCCGAATTAGTGACTATCTGTCTTTGATCATCTTTCTGTCCTATTTAAAAGTAATATGACGCCATCTTATTCTGTGCAATGCACTATCTTTGTTTATTAGTAATGCCTTGCAAAACACAGTAGTATTCTCCACATAAAATTATGATTTATATTTTCTTTAAGCTTAAATAATCTATTAAAAAAAATATAGTTTTAATAGAATTAGTTAAATAGAAATATAGATGGCGTCATTATTGATGGCCGCTGAAATAATTTCTGCCTCAATACAAATGCAAATGTTATTTAATAATGATTTCAAAATAAGAAGATTCAGGCTGCATTTAAATAACATGATAGCATTCTAAACATGAGACAGAACATGGATATTAATTGATAACTCCATAACAGGAACTGTTTTAGAAGTTCTGCAAATGTACTAGGAACAAGACAAGATTCGGACAGGATTGCTCCGACGCTTATCAGAATTTATTTACTTAAAAAAGGGTAGATTTCAAAATAGTAATCAGAACACAAGACTTTACTCTCACAAACTTATGTTCTTAAAATTTATTGTGAAATTAAAAGATGAAAATAAAAGAAAAAATTCTAACTTGTAAATTACTGTAGAAAATAAGGAAAACATATAAAACATTTGTAACATGATTTATTACGTTGTGATAAATAAAAGACAGTTGAAAAAGATATACGTTGTTAATATTAAGTCTTTAGATCAAGACAAATGCGTGAGTGGTTGAGAAAAATTTGGTAATTGAAGATTTTGGAAAAATGAAGCTAAAACAACACAGATCTTGGAATTCAGAACTGTAGGGAAAGGAGTAAAGTCATATCCTGTCAACAAATACTGTGAAAAAATTTAAGATTACTGGTAAAAGCAGTATGCTTCTAAATTATCTTTTGCCCTATTCTCAAGTTTTGGATTTGGTAACTTATCTTTTTAACTTAAGAAATTTTAACTTTATATATCAATTTCCTTTTATTTAATTTATGTTATTCCATTTATTGTTTGTTTTAAATTTGACTTGAAGCTATGGAGGTAATATAGAAAAAGCTTTGGTATAAGCAAGGAATATTTGAAAGTTGAAAAGTGGTTGTTTTTTTTATTCAAAGTCATACGAGAGATGATATTATGAGTAACGTGTTTTAGTTATGAAAGAACACAATTTAGGAACAAAGTTTTGTATCAGGGGGGTGAGAGAAAATGATTGGGTTCATGAAAAACCTCGGTTTTTATGGCGGGAGGGTTAAGCGATTCTCACTGATGGGCCTGCGAATGAATGAACTCCTCCGTCCCATTTAGCAACTCCGTCCCGACATTAGTTGGCTGATGCTGATGACCGATACCGCCGTCATTTCATCAGCGGTCCCGTTTAGTTTATGGCGATTGTGCGGGGAATCGATGCAGCATTACCCTGCGACCAGAGAGAAGAGGGGAGACGGGCAACCCTTGCCGACCGCCGCCCAAACGGCCATTGATCCCGGGTCGAACAAAGGAACGGCGGCCCCTACTTCGCGCTTATCAGCGGGCGCAGGGTTAAGTGTGTGTTTGTATAGGGCCCTCCGAACTCTTTCAGAGGTGCCACCGTCGAAGAAAGAGAAGTTACCGAGTTGGTTGAAAGTTATTCAGAGAGTCTATAACAGCAGATCAGCAGAAAAACCTTGAAGTTTCTAGAAAATAATGCCCGTGTTCGGCATTTATCAAGCAAATTTTACAAAGAATATCCAGTCTGCGAACTGACAGATCAAACCGAAATTATTTTCTGAGGTTTCAAACCTAAAAAGACTAATTTACTTAAGTTAAAAAGTTTTTTTTTTTATTATCTTAAAGGTTAAAAGATATTTTTGAAATTTTATATCCGCAGAAATATTTGATTCCATAAAAAGAAACAATCTACAGATTCCGTAACAAAATTATACACATGCCTAGATATAATATTAATACAAGAAATAATAAAAAAGAAGATGCAAAATACAACAAGAGAAACATTAAACAGTTAAGACAAAAGAGAAATTTCGTCATATCACAAAATAATATTAAATAATTCAAATTATTTATATATATTCTTTACTCTCTGCTAAAAACCTCACTTTCTAAACAAAGATGTTTTCATGTCACATTACTAACATTATAATCGCTAACTCTAATGTTATAATTGCTAACTCTAAGGAGTTGACAAGAAAAAAACTTCTTTCAAGCTGGGCCAGTATTACCATTACTGATCTTCGCTAGCATAACTATTACCTAAGGGTTCTTTTATTAATTTTATTATTAAAAATATTTAAGTTAATTCCTAAATGAATTTAATATTAAGAAACTGAAATTCATACTTTGTATACCGTAGGACACAGTGATCTCTTGCCGTTCAAGAAGTCTACAAATTTCTTCATTTAAATTATGATATGTGAAGTATCATTTAAATTGTGATACTTTATTTAAAGTATAATATTAAAATTCTTATTTTACTGTCGCAATTATCTTTTAAAATTAAATTCTATTTTGTTAAGTTGACATCTTGTTATCTATTATTACCAAACTTGGAAAATGAAAAATATGGGTAAAAATACTAAGGAAATTAGAAAAGCAAACAGAAAGGAAATCAAAGATTAGTAAAATATTAATTAGTTCTAATATTGTTATTTACATTATTATTAAACAATGCAAAGTAAATGACAATGTGATTCCACTTAGACAACATGAAAATAAGCATGTTAGGTTTGTTAACGATTTGAGCAACATATTCCGTCAATTTCAAATCTCTAAATTTCTCATAAAGAGATAACTTACAGGTCTTTTTCATGTTAATAACAATCCTGTGAATACCAACTTCTTAGAAACTGGAAGCGGTACATTTTGTTCTTGTAGAGCAACTTCTTCTGGTCTGTTCCATAAGGTTTGTTGAGCGATTCTACAGCCAGGTTTCGTCCATCGAAATTCGATGGATCGACATTTTAATTCGTAGATTCCCATGTTAGAGGTATTTGGGAAAATCTAGAAGAGACAAGACTCCAGATTGTATCAGAAAAAAGAAACCAGCTCTGAAATTATTAACTTCAATGGAAAAGTAAAATATTAAAACTTAGAATGATAAGGTATGATTCAGAACACTAGATGGTATCTACAAGACATTTGGAACCTACAAGAACCTAGCAAAAGGCAAATTTTATTTTTTTTTCCATAGAAATCATTATTTTTGTGTTACTTCCATCAACCAAAACTCTTTCCACAAGAAAAAGCTTGTGGTTCTCATGAAAATTTGGAAAAAAATAATAAACTATGATTTTTTTTTAATATTAGTATATTTTCAAATTAACAATAACATTCTTCAACTGTTATTTTGAAGCTCTACACTAACTGTTCTTATAAAAACCGTATCCACTAACTTTAAGCAAATTCTTTCAGAAATTTATCATATTCTTATCAAAATTTCTAGATATTTCCTAAACTAAGAACATTTGAGTAAGTTACAATAAAAGCATTAAAAGCAAAGTAACATGCCATTCTGAAATAATTACATACTCCTAAATAATTCATCAAGTGCAGTTCTTAACAATATTTTACATACTTCACTTTCTATAAGTTATATGTTATTAATTCGACGCATCCCGAAAGATATAGAATGTTGTCCTCACAATTCTGTTGTGCTATTCTAATTGTACTCTATTACTTTTTATATCCAGTTTAGGAATTATAATAATACGCCACACTTCCTCTTTTACGTAAATCACAAATCATTATTAAGTTTCTATTTCAAGGAAAATCTGAAATAAGTTATTTCAATTATAAACCAATTAATTCATATTTAATGCTTTTGAAATCTAAAATGTTAAAACCTCAAAAATGTTTGGTTTTGATTTTTTCTTCCTCTGCGGAAATTCCGTCCATCTGTGAATTATCTTTATGAAGCTCTAGACCTATAACTATATTCTAACATTGCTTTCCGTTATATAACATATATCAGCAGAAAAATATATACTACTACTTTAAAACTTCTAAGTTTACGGACATCAATAATTCTCCGGAAAAAGCAGTAGTTTCACCAATTTCAATAAACTATAGGAAAAAGTTCTTATTTCAAATGTTAATGCTAAAATAAAAAGAAAAAAAGAAAAGAAAAATTTACTTCTTCCCAGATTCTGGTGTCACTTCCAAGATCAGGATTAAATAAAAGGAATAATTTGATCCTAATAATTTTTATCGAAATCTGAGAAAATAAATTATAATGACATGAAAAAAAAGTATAAAAAAATCTAAATAGGAAAAAAAAGCCAAAAAACAAACAAACCAAAAGAACCAAAACAACCTCTATTACAAGACTAAAAGTCGAAATAGATTGACTTAGAGAGATTGAATGGTAAAAGTACAACATGAGATGTGTAATTTTTGAACGGTATCCATTTTCCGATATTGCCGAGAAGTCGATAGCGACTGAAATAGATACAGAATATAATTTAAATAGATACGTATTTTCATGATCCAGGAATTTTAAGGTTTTATGATTAAATATTTTTGGTTAACTTTGTTCACTTTTTTTCCCCTTACACTTGATGTGTTTATTTAATTCCTATCAGTTTGCTTACGACTAATGATTCTTTATGTATTCTGCAATTTTTGGCGCGAAAATACAAAACCAAGAAAAGACTTGAAACTCAGTGATCTAGATATCATATTAACACATATCTTAACTACTACTTCATTTAATTTAAGAAGATTTACTAGATCTAGATATCAATTTAGATTTTATTTCTTTTATATATTTAATAAAATATATTTTTCTTAAATATATTAAAATTTTCCTTCCAATCTCCACATGTAAATATAACATCTACAAAGAATTACTCTAACAGTAAAACAATTAGAGAATAACATGCAATAATTAATATCTGTATTATATGTTTGGACTTCAGTTAAACTAAACTAGGGAACAATAATATCCAAAAATTTCTAAATTCCGCATTTACTGTAAAGCAAATCTATTCTTTTGATTTTTATTCCTATTTGCACATAAATCTTTTTGCCTAGCAGTTAGACACCAAGACAGAAAAGTTTCGTCATCATTTAGATTTCGAGGTTTACATCTGTTGAAATTTTTAAAGACTTTTTTTCTTCTCTTTACATATTAGAGTTCGCATCCAAATCTTAGAATTTTCAGAATGTTTCCACGCTCGAACTACATCATTACTAGTGAAGTGCAGCAAAGTTGTTCGTGTAATAAAGTCAAATTTATGCATTTTATTCCCAATACTAAGTGTCTTTTTGTTTTTCTTTCTTCCTTCTCTCCTTTCCTTCTTCTTTCTGCTCCTGACAAATATATCTCCATCAGTAGACGCTGATCAAAGACCCAAATTCTTCTCTTAATCATGCGACTCTTGAAATTTGTTGTCCTCTGGTGGCATGCACCGAAATTACCATCCGCCAAGTCTTCATCACGATGAATGTCCGCGCGACCGGAAGCGATAAATATTAGTTTGGCGCGGGAACCGATATACAAAACGAAGGATGCATACGTACATGATTGGACTGAGGACTAAGGTCTTAGGGTAGAAGCTCTCTCAGTCCGAACAAATAACTCTCGCCACGAGAGGGCTCTCATATCCTGTTCTACTTTCTCTGCCAATTCAAGCGAGCAGGGAATAGGAGGCTAAAGCCCCCCTCCTATTTTCTTTTTAAACAGAATACAAATGATTATTTACTCAGACACTCTTATAAAGCAGTTTAATTTGATTCTGCTTAGGTGAAAAGTATTTAGTGATATTTTATTAAAAAAATTGTTTTGGGTTTATCTTTAATAAATTGTTAATTAAATTTTGATAATTACAAAACAAACAAGTTTCACAAATTTATATTTAATGAAAAGTACAGGCTACTGAATATTAAATTAACTGTAATTACTTAGTCTATAAAGATTTTTACAAATAATCTTTATTTATTGCTTTGTTTCAATTAAAACAAATTTAGGCCTCCACACATTGTAGATTGAAATTAAATAACTTTATGTACAAATTAATTAGTTTTACTTATATTTTATTTAAAAATTAGAAAAAATAATTTTCTAAAATGAAGAGTAATAAAAATTCTTTTATTTTTAATTTGGCTTGTCCGCAAATTTTAATTTTCATTTTTACCATTTGATAATGAAAAATAGTTAACATTGTAGACATTTTACAAATATAATTTTTTCATTGCTCTTTTCTTGTCTCAGTTACGGATCGTAGTAATTCGAAATAAATAATAAGTATTTTAAATATTTATTATGTATGTTACGTTAGCTACATAAATATTTTATTATATGTAGCCAAATAAGATTTTTTTATGTTATTTTGTTATATTTATTAGCAACTCAAAATAAAGGAAAAGATTGTTTTTTACAACTCTTATAGATTTCTATATAGTTAATTGATTTTTTTTTTATCACTTTGTTAAATGTCTAACAAAGAAATTGATATTTGAAAAAAGAGACAATGACACACTGAACTAAGGTTTAAAATATATTAACACATTATAATAACCGGTTTCGCTACATTTCAATAGCTTCTTTAACAAAAGTTAAACTGCACACTTAAGAACATTTTTTTATGAAAGAAATTGATACAAGATTTTTCTATAAAATTGTGATAACAATAAATTTTAATTAATAGTATTCACTGTCGCGAGATCTAATAAATAAACAAAAATCATCTAACAATGATCCACAGAAATTCGAAATGGACTTTAGGCTAACTATCAATGCTTTCAAAGATGTTCAATACGGTTTAAATGAGATGAAATACCTTATTATGAAAATGGGATATTATAGAAAGAAGCTTGTCTTTTCTCTAACATCTATTCCCTAGTTACACTTATACAAGAGCCGATCTTTTCCAGCTGATATTTCATTTCATTACAATTAAGGATTTTTATTTTTTTTAAATTTATTACATCTACTTAGCATTAAAAAAAAAATATTTCATGTTGATCTACAATAAAATACATATATTTAATTTGATTTACAACGATCCGGTCTGAAAACTAAGAAAAGAAAGCAATTAAAAAATGACATTTGTGTAACATCGACAGTATTTACACCGTTTTTCATCATCAAATGATAAATGAAAATTAAAATCTGTAGATTTTAATGTTAGTGAGGAGAAACTGAATTAAAATTTCTAAAAGATTTCTTAAAATTAAAATTAAGTTCTGTAGTATTTTTTATCACTGGTAATTTCAGAAAGTTATTTTTAACCTACTGCTTCCATCATTCAATTTATATTATTCATATTTCTTAGTAAATGAATACTTTTCAAGAGTTTTTAAATCTTATTTTTAAACTTGAAGAACTCCTAAAACTTATTAAACATAAAAACAAAACAAAAGAGAATGTTACAATTTTATATGCGACGAAATGCATGTTTTTTTGAAAATCTTAGACCTTTACGTTATTTTTGAAATTCTTAGCTGAAAGAATTGAATTTTTTGCAAATAAATTGAAACAACACAAACCGAAGGGATCTGACCCGATTTAAGCTCAGGGTACTGGACAATCAATAATTTCAGCTTGATGAGGTTCTGGGGACAGTCTTTCGGTCACTCACACAATAATCTAGATTTACAATTTCTCATGAAACGAAATTATTTTTCCTATCGATTTATTCTGAGTTTCTTATTTTTGGATATGAAATCATATTTCTTATTATCAATGCTGCAATAAGGATAAAATTGTATTTATCGTTTGATATACTTTTTTTTCTGAGAATTATTATAAAGTTATTATATTTTTTTATAATGTTTTTATAACCTTATAAAATAATATGGACTTCCGTTTAATATAATGCGTAGCTTTATTTGAAAAAAATTTGAAAAGTATTAAAAATATTAAAGTATTACATTGTTGAAATAAGTACTACAAAATTAAAAAAGTCAATAAAAGGTCAACACAAAAAAAAAAAAAAAATTAAATTTATTTTTGTGTTCATCTTTTATTGACTTTGTAAAAATGATCTACATACCTTAAAGTTTTCCAGTATTATGAAAATTAATTTTAAAAATATGAAATATTACAAATTTTA
Source organism: Thereuonema tuberculata (assembly GCA_023159025.1). Classification (NCBI taxonomy): domain Eukaryota; kingdom Metazoa; phylum Arthropoda; class Chilopoda; order Scutigeromorpha; family Scutigeridae; genus Thereuonema; species Thereuonema tuberculata. The sequence goes on from JAFIDM010002131.1 coordinate 57,164,852, forward strand.
ATTGGAATTATTTCCAAATAAAGGGATTGTGCCTGTTTTCTGGTTGTAGCATTACAAGTTAATTTACAAGATAACCACTGAGTAACACTACGTGCTGTATGATATTTTTTTAAATGAATAAATTGGAATATGATTAGGTTTAGATATTGTAAGATTTTTCATAGTTGATGTTTCCCTTATCAAAAACATACTGTCTAATAACAACAGAGGTAAGTGTTTGAGTGCCTAAACTTTGTAATAAACGAGTTAACACTGCGTTAGGCATTAACTCAAAAACATCACATTCTTATTGCAGCCATCACAATCTTATTGCAGCCTTAATACAGATATAAAGTTACACAAAAGTTACACAATATTCATATTTTGAGAACAGAGTTGACTTTAAAAATATCACTCACAATATATCTAATGTTCAAAACGATTTAGCAAAGAGTGCCGTAAATCCTATTTATCTTCCTATCCTGTTTACAGAATAAGGTTAATCTACATAATTGTTAACAATGTTAACAAGTTTAAGAATTATCACGACGTTTTCTTCAGAACTTGAAACATACTTATTTTTGTGTTGTTTCAATGGCTTGATGTGGGTTTGATAACCTGATATTATAAGTTAGAACGTAACAACTGAAGCGGCCATAAAATGACGATATTAACAATAAATATTATGCTTCAAGTTTATTTTATTTTTTATCCAAAAATTCCTTAAATATCAGGGATGGTGAAACCGCGGCTCGCGAGTCACAATGCGCCTCTGTGACATATAATGTGCGGCTCTTCGGGAATATATTGACTGAGGTTCTTTTTGCATCAGAACAAATTATAAGAGGTAACTCTTAAAAATTTCAAGCTTTCGAATTATTTACCGGATATAAATTGAGAATTCACTGGATTAAAACGAGAGTTTAATGCTCATGGTACGAAAATATATTTAAGAATTTAAATCCTAATTTTTAAGCTGGATTAAAAATTAAAAGCTGAACTTTTGAATCAACAAGGATTACAAATTCATATAAAATAAAATATAATATTAATAGTACATTTAGTTAAATATTTATTTAAAATTTCTGTAATAAATTATGCAATAAAAACACATATTAATATTTGTTCTTATCTTGCGGCTCTCAAGCATCTAAACTTTATTTAATGGGACTTTTTCATTAAGCACATTAGGCCACCCCTTTCTATTTCTATATTATGTCTTAGGTGATTGAAGTGAAATAAAGAAGCTTTTATTTTTCTCTTCCCACTAATGTTGTGTGCAATTAAATGTTGTGGAAAGAAGGTGGCTGAGGGGGAGGGGATTTAATCTTTTGGTCAAGACACAGCAAATGCCTTGTTCTGGTCATGTTCATCCCTTCACTTATACACTGAGTCGTAACCGCAAAAAAAAAAAAAAAGTTTTACTTCACATTGAGATAACACTTAGTCAAATTTTACTGTTAAGATATAGGCCTATATAAAAATGACGCAATTCAAACTATAACTTGGTTTCTAGTGTTTTCAAAGCATACTTAAAACTTTAGAAAAACCTTTTTTTTAAATAGTCAAGTTTCTAAAGGTTGCAAAACAGAATGAAAGAAAAAGACGAGAAAGAGAATAGAATGCAAGATAAAAAAACCAATAATCGTTAGAGTTTGTGTCGTAATGTATTTCTTTTCGTCAGACAGTGGATCAATGGACATTAACTAAGGCTGCCGATGAAGCAATCAGAGGGAACAGGCGATTCAGAATACAAATACACATAAATCAGTGCTAGGCACAAGAAGAGGAGGGGGTGGATGGGTGAGGGTCCTAGGCGGTGGGGTGAAGAATTTTTCTTAATCAAATCAACCGGCATTAGCATACAAACTAGTCGTACCTTGAGCGATGTAATTCCGTTGTACATCTTGTGAGAAGCATATTTGGCAAAGCTGTTGCCGGGGCCACGCGAGGATTACCCTTGAATCTATTTGGTTTTCAAATGGCAAAACTCCTCCTCCCTCACGCGCCGCATTATCATAAGCTAATGCGATAAATCCAACGCAAAACGGGACTGATTATGATTGGAATCAGCCAAGGGGAAAAAATGTAGATATATATATATCCATCCAACTTCTTAGTTTGCAACTTTTTCTCTTTTTTTTATGTTTTCTTGACGAATTCAACCCTTGAACTTAGAAGCTTGACTCATTGGACGAAACATAACTACTGGACTGCGAAACTTAAAACAAGATAAAGACTTTGAAAGATCAGTATTGGCTTCTTTTTTATTTTTTTATTCCTACTGTTGAAAACGTTTGGTCAATACGGCTTCTGGTCAAGCCATGACATCTGAGCAATTTGTGGTAATGTCCAAAACAACGTGATCAATAACTGCTTTGTAATTTCATTTGGATTTTTTTTAGTCTAGTTTTCTAAGAAAGTGAAGCATATGAAATCACTCAGACTGAGTGTGTATGTGTGTGTGCATATATGTATGTATATCTAACAATCGTTGAATCATTAGCTGTTTTTGTTTCATATCTAAAGCAGACACTCGAGGTTTATATCTCAAATTTCTTCTAAATGGGTTCTTATCGAGCAAGGAGCGAGAGAAGAAGACAAAAATACCCAAGGAAAAGCAGAAATAAAAAAGTGGATTTCTATCGATCTCTTAAATAATGGGTATTAATTCTTTGGCTAATCCATTAATGTTTGCTTCATTTAATATGATTAAAACTAATCGACTTGGACAGTTTAAGTCAACAATGCGGTTTGATTCTTTTTTTAAGAAAAATAAATTTTTACTGTTTTTATTCAGCAGATATTACAATTGACATTAAACAAAGTTTGTGTCGTTTTCGAAATATAAAAGAAAATAATAAAAAAGTAATAATTATAATAATAATATTTTAAAGAAAGTAAGCATAAAGTTCGATCAGGAATTTTTCCTACTTATTATTACAAGGTTTTGACTAATACTGAAGAACAATTTTCAAGGTTATTGCCTAATTTTATTGTCTACTTATTTCAAATTTCCTATGCCTCTAGTTATCCAAATATCAGACATATACTAACTTATTTTATATCATCTTTAAACTTCGCATGCATGTTTATGGAGAAGGGAAATCCTACCTCTCTTTTGGGGGGATCTTTGTAGAAAACTGGGCAGGAAACAGACAAGAAACTCATAGCCCTTTCTAACTGCAAAGAATTAATTAGACGTCTAACAGTGTATCATAATTCATCCTACATTTACGCGAGCTTTGATTTAATTAAAGTAAATTGGACTTAGGCTGTAAATTACTATTTGAGTATTTTAATCACTTTGAATATCTGAAGATAAATTATTTCTAGTAATTGTATTTACATCATGATTAAGTATGATTTTTTCATGATTTAGGAACTTCATTAATCATTTCATGAATATTTTTCAAGATTTCGATTTAGGTATTTATTTTTCAAGATTTTTTCATGATTTAGGTATTTCATTTAATTACTTCATGATTTCTGTATATGATTTAGATTTGAGTTTTCCCTAGATCACATAGGGATCGTCATTTTCCGTATGTTTAGAGATCCATAGGAAACAGGTCTTCTACTGTATCTAAGGGAAACAATTTCTTACTTTATGCTTCCTTTAAATTCAAAAAAAACAAAAATTGCTTAACCGGATGCAACGTAGGTTTCCGGTTTATCTTCCGGGACATCTGATGTAATAGTCGCTCCAGGAAAGTTGCCTACATCGGAATTCGATTGTATCGGAACTTAATATGTCGATATATGTAATGGATCCGGAACAGGAAAAGATCGGAAAAAAAGAAACAGCGCTTGTTATTTTACTCTAAGGCAAACGAAATAATGCGGAATAGAAAGTGACAATCTGAATATCAACATTTCATTTCTTATTTTAAGATATAAGAACCAAAACCAAGTGAAATAATTTTAATAAATATTTAAGAAAAAATATATATAAAATTAACAAATCTGTGTAAGATAAAAGTAAGCTTACACCACGTAGTCAATTCAATAGAAATTAAATACTTAATTTATATTAATAAGTAATTAAAAAATCGGAATATATATTTAATGTTGAATAATTCTTCAATTATTTTTCTTGCTAGAATGTAATTATTAATAAAGCCAGGATTTTTTTTTTATCTAAGCAATTTAGAAATATATCTACATTTATAATCTTAAAAATGTTCAAATGTAAAATAGAATATAGTCTAGATTTTTTTTTTTTTTTAATTCGTAAATCATCATTCAATCTACACACACACAAAAAAAAAACCAGAAAAAAAGTCGACTGGTATGATGTTTGGCAATTGATGTTATAAACACATTTTTCTAATAACTTTATGTATCATCGCACAGTTCCATTTAGTTTGTTTTGCAGAAATCCAATAATAAAAATATCCCAAAATATGACGAAAATATGCTTTTTGTAAGAAAAGCTGACATTTTGTATGCTCTAAATCTCAAACACAATCAAAATATCCAAAAAAAGGCGATTATTATTCTCATCAACATAACTAAAAAAAGGTAATTTTGAAATTTTCGTAGAAAAATCAGAGAAAAATGACATGCCAAAAAAATCCAGATTCCTGTTATTAATGTGAAATTTCAAATGTGAAATTTCTATTTTTTTAACATTCGTTTTTAATGTAGCATAATCAAATATGATTATCAAACATTCCACAACACCCTAATTATTATTATTTGTTATTGTTAACACTATTTAGTACACAGTATGCAGAACTACCAGTAGTTATCTTTTCTCTAAGGGGTCGTTTAAATATTACGTACGAATTCAAGGGGGCAGTTTCAAGCTTTGCTTATTTTTGTTAACACGGGATGGGGGCGATCAGAGCAATGCTTACGTAAAACAGATAAACATTTTATCTCTCAGTATTTTACTATGTTAATGTTAATGATTTGGCAAATCTTATGTAAGCACAAAGTGGGGGAGGGGGATCGGGCATCTGCTTATTTTTGCTTACAAGTGGGGGAAGGGGGTCTAAAAATGACTAAAAATGTGCTTACATAATACTTGAACTCCAAGTTGTGAAACGATTAAACTCCACAAATGTGAACAAACTGAAATTTCCAGAAGTATTTGAATAACGGCGACGAAAACCAATGAAAAACATTAATTAGCGAATAATTTGAATGTGATGTTTGAGACGAAAAAATTTGCTGTTTGGTTACTTGTTGAAAATATTTTTGACTAGTCATAATATTTAATTTAAAAGTAATTGTCCAAAAAACTTTTTCGTTGTTTATTTACAAAAGCTATCTTTTCATCTGCAAGATGATTAAACGTGCGAAATTGCTGGTTTGACTCCTACCAAAAGATGATATAGTTTCACGTAATATTGAGAAGATACATGGTTAATTTTGTAGAAATGCATGATTGATTTTGATTGAAATTTCTCTGTTGAAATTTAATCGCTTCGCCTGACTGCTTTGACATGTTAATATAGAAATGTAGAGCATTTGCTGTTAGTTTAATGCCAAAAGAGTTCATTGCCGCTTCAGTTCAATGCAGAACTTGGATGGAAACGAAATAAATTCAATTCTTCAGCTTATTCAGGTCGTTCCTCAATTACGGTAAGGCAGCTTATGCTCATTTTACGAATGATAAATAATACATAAGGAATCACAACAATGGATGCAATATGTGCGCTGGTCTATAACTGACATGAAAATGATGTTGTCTCTTACCGTATTTTTATCAATTTATTTATATTTAGTATACACACACACACACACACACCTAAACAGGCCATTTGAAAGAATAAAAAAATCTAAAAGCAAAATGTATTTTGATTTCTTTCCTCAGCGGATTCCCTACGCGTAATACAATCTTCTCCTGGGGCAGCTAATTGAGATGCAAAGAAGTATTGGTCAGACTGAACTGGAGAAAAACCCGGCAACTCCACACTCTGAGAACGCGAGTTTTTGAGTCTTATTTGTAGCTTTCTTAAAAAATAAAGACTGGAAAGGAGAGATGTAATGATCTTTAAAATATAAGACTACAACCATCGATGATTCAAATATTTATCATTATTATCATTTATGTCTTAAAGAGTTTAAATTCACTGATTTCCATTCAAGGATTGAATTAATTCGATACTTTTTGTTTCAGAAAATATTTTCTAACAAGAAAGAATTCTAGACCAGTATATTTTTGAATGTCGAATAATAATACTAATTTATTTATTTTCAACCAATCCATCAGATATTACTTAATTTGAGAACTTAAAAGAAGAAATTTGCTTACTACAGTATTATGTAATATCAATACTGATATTTTATTTCCACTAAGCCGGTCTAAATATTTGTCTAAAATTCGTCCGTAATATCCCTTGAATCAAAATAAAAACAATTAAAACCTTAAATGGAAATTCTATTTTTTTGTAAGTTACTAAATTACATTTAACAATAATAATAATGATAAGGATAGAAAAGGAAATTCTGACTCTTTCCAAAATTGCTTGCAAAAAAACCACTCATGGTGAAAATGGTGAGTGATATATTTTATACTGGATTTTTCTAAAAATAGATATTTATATCCCCCCCCCCCGGCAGGATATAAAGACGATTGTATATAGTGTTTGCTGAACGTTTATATAGTGTTGTATATAGTGTTTGACGATTTGCTGAGCGTTTATAACGTCCTTTAATAATGTGTCGGAGCCAAAAAAAAAAGAGTTGGAACAAAAAAGAATTCATAAATAACATCAGACCATGCATTAAACATAAATAAAATATTTAAAATATGTTTAAAAATGCAAACAAGGAATAATTCTCAAGGAATACGAGAGGTCAAAGCATGAACAGAAATGAAGGTATAGAAGTTAACGAGAGATTTGTAAATTTGGCTAAAGACATGGTAAAGTTAAATTCAGATAAAATATAGAATTTGAAGAATTAATAAATTAAACAAGTGAGTATTATTAAATTATCAATAGGGAATATTTTGGATTATTGTTTGTCATTGTATAAGTAATGATATAGTTTTTATTATTGTGTTAGGGTTTTATATTTTGTTAAATAAGTTAATGCTCAACATTATCCTGTTTTGTTATTTTAATTATTTTATTTGTAGCTTGAAAAAAGAAAGAAGAAAATTTTTTCTGAAATTTGCGTCATTAAACATATTTTAAATATTTTATTTATGTTTAATGGGATGGGATGTTATTTATGAATTAATATGACTGTTAAGAACGAAGAAGAAATAGGTCTATGGATTAGACGTTTACAAAAAAGATTTAAGTTTTTAATGCAACATTAAGTGATACGTTCATCCGATTGGATCATTTAACTCAAAAAAAGAGACATTATAAATTTAAACCTGAAGTTTTACAGAAGGCTGTAGGTTGTTAAAAGAAAGATCTCGAATGATTTTTGATAAATTTTGAACTAATAGCTAAGATAACTAAGGCAAAACCCTGCCAAAATACGTTGTCGTTAAAATACAATAATTGGTGCGGTAACTTAAAAACTGTACTTTCAATTAAGCTGAAATGTTTAAAACATATTTGTATTGATTTCGGGAAGATTCCCATTGATTTTGGTTCGTATCTAACTGAAAGGTAAGAACTACAGGCCAAAAATCGTCCATCCGTTGCTGTCCCGTTATAGTCATGATAACTCTAAAACTATTTACCCTACAAAGAAAAGAAAATTCTATAGAAGATACAGTGGTTCATTAGGAAGAGCCTCAAGATTCTAGTAAAAATAGGAGCAGTAGATAAGAAGCTATGGGCCAAAACTAAGAACTTTTTTTTTAATTTTTTATTTTTGTTTTAATAACTGTCTAAGCACTCTTTCCTTGGGTGATTGAAAAGTTGGCTCCCCATCTGTATCTTGATTTTTTTTTAAATTGTTTTCTCGCAAACAAATAACTACTTTTTATCAATATTTTCTATACAATCATTTTTATCTAAATTTGAAATCTTATACGATGTAAATTAAATTTAGAAACAATACGTTCCGGCTTTTTTTTTTTCGTTATCATCCGCAGAAATACGAAGGAATAGCTTTAAAGGTAAATGACAATTTGCCGATTTTATTGACAAAGAGATAAATAGGTGGTAAAAATACTGTTAATTTGTGGGGTTTTTTTTTTTTTTTGTTTTTTTTTGAACGAAACTGTTAGCAAAGGGAAAAGACGAATAACATCTAAAGAAAGATAAAGAGATAGCGGTTATCTTTAAAAAAAAAAAATCACTCCGCGAATAATTATCGCCCAAAAGATCACAAAAAATAAAGAAGAAATAAGGCAGACAACAAAGGAAGCGCTCCTTGCAAATTCGCCAAATCTGATGTTTCAGCCACAAGTGCTGAGCATAATACGGAGGATCAATTTTGTTGGTTCTTATTTAAAAGAGAAATAAAAAAAGAAAGTATCAGAGACGACTTAGTAAATAAATACGGAGGATAAAAAAAAACACACAGAAAAGAAAGAAAATAAAAATACCGTAGATCCTTCGGGACAGAATGCGCGCGGCGCGCGGAGCTAAAATCGCGCTGACGTGGTGATTCGGGATTTATTAAGAGGAGAAAAGGGGGGTGATGAATGTGTCTGTCACCAGCACATGCTTCTCTTGTCCACCCCTATATGTCATCAGCAAAATTGTGCAAGATAAACATCGCTGATAAGCTCTTACTGGAAGATTCTCTCTTTTATGTGGTATATAACCTGTATGCAGAACACTTTGCCATCCCCCCCCTCCCATCCCTCTTCTTCTACTGCGCCTGCGCACTCACTTTTTCCATCTTTTTTCTTCTTCTTCTCCGAGTTCTTCTATAACAATGATTTCGCCAATTTTACGGCTGCTTCTATCGGAAAAGTTCGCAGAAGTGAATTTCTACTTTCAAAATCAAACTCTTATTCGAATTCTTTTAGCTTTGGACTCACAATTTCAACCCCTCTTAACAAAGTCTGGAACAACGCTTTTTCGTTACTCAAGTAAAATATTCATGTCAAATATTTTTAAAAAAAAGCAGCGAATATTATATATATATCTGTGTACTCAAACGACAAAAATGTTTATTTCGTTCTGAAACATTAAAAACAAGAACTTTGAAGAACTTAAAAACCTACTGTTACTTTCCAAAAAACATTCATTCAAATTTCTTTATGATTATAATCCAGAGAAACGGAAGACTTAGAAGGGTGTCTGTGCTTAAAAGTATCACCAATAAATTTTGAACCCCAGTATACGAATCATCCGTAAATCTGTACAGTAGAAGGTGTTTAAATAATTAAACTGTCTCTCTGAATCTTTAAAAATTAAAATTAAAAGAAAGTGATAAAATGTGCCGCTAAGACATTGGCCTTTCATCTCTAAGTACCGAGGTTCGGTCCTCATGTGGGTTTCGTGATGGTGGACGATCAGGTTTTCTCGGGATTTTCCCGTTTCCCCTGCACTTCTCCCACCATTCTTTCTCAGTCTTTCTTTCCGTCTGGTTCTTACTTCCGTGGGATAGCACAATAGACCAATGGTCGCGGTGCTCGGCTTCCCTGCCACCCACACTCACCACATAACATTACATAAAGTGATAAAATGAAATTGTGAGGCCAAAGCAGATGTTTGTCCTTACTAAAAAAAAATGTTTATTTTTATAGAAGTTTATTTTTGTTATTTTGCTATACTATATCGTTATTTGCTTGTATTAAAAATTTCTTTGCCTGTATAGTCGTGAATATCTATTCTAGTTTCTTTGTATTTGCATATTTCTTTTATATTTTAGAAGTACCAAACCTATTTGAAATTTCTCCAACTTGACACGATATCCATCCGAAATTAACATATACTGAAATTAGAACTCTTAAAAACAACCTTGAAAGCCAATTATTAAGTTGACTGTTTTAAGCAATTTTTACCTGTAACTGACCAATGGACAGTGCAATTTTTAAATTCTGATAATTTACAAAACTTTACACCAAGCCTGATCATTTGCGATCTCAGTGATGATTCGAAGTAAAAAGAATTAAAGTTTAGGAGGAGTTGCAATAAAAGTTTTAGGGAACTAGTATTTAATATATAGAAAACATGTAATCGTCGATTTGCCGATTGGGTTGAGAAAACAATCAGCTAGAACTTGAGTTTATTTATTAAAACGATTGTTACAAAGTGAATCATAATTACCTTAATAGGTTTATACTCAACTATGGATCGTATGTAATTAACTGCATCATTAAATTAGCGCTCGAAAATCATCAATATTTATTTATTTATTTATTTATTTATTTATTTATTTATTTATTTAT
>JAFIDM010002131.1:57175104-57341674 GCA_023159025.1 Thereuonema tuberculata
TATTTATTTATTTATTTATTTATTTATTTATTTATTTATTTATTTATTGTACCAAGAATTAAAGAAATCATCCAAACGTTTTAGCATGATCAGAATATAATCAGACAAAATTCAATAATCAGACTTCGTATATTCAGACAATAAGAAATCTATTAAATACGTCAATACTTAACAAGAATACTATGAGAAAAAGTAATCACGAAATAAAGAGTTAATTTAGCATATTTTGCTTTTGTTTAAAATAAGTGACATTTTATTTTATCAGTCATTACGTGAGGTATTATGACTATTTGAAGTTAATTGTTAAATTTAACTGATAAAATAAGAAATTAATTCAACTTTAAAAAAATTTAAGCTTTTAATTAAATTATTAAATGATACCATTAATCCCGTTGACATTTCAACGAGCAATTAATTAATTAATCTTCTAACAGTTTCGTTGACGGTTAACCGCGTTGGCACACCAGAGAACTGGGCGCCTATTAAGTGAAAAAGTAATGAAAACAATACTACATACAGTATCTGTGGATTATAAAGGAAAATTTTTATTTCCTGAATAAATTCTATATAGCTTTATCGTGTCAGTGCCACCTAGTGAGAAATGCGGCATTTTTAAATCATTTCCATACAGCAACGGCGTAAATAAGCGGAAATTTTCGGAATCACACTCGTTCAATTTAATGTCACTGATTACCTAAAGAAAAGAAACTGAACAGAATTTTAAAAAGCAATCATAATTAAATAATCATACTTTATATAATTATAAAGCCTACAATAAAGGTATATTTTGCTGTCTTTCTGTTCAATAACAACCCAGCCTCTCAGATCTAGTAAAAATTATCAGATCTACTAACAATTACTTATATATCTACTTATCTGTTTATTTATTAATGCTTTTTTAGCATATTTTTTTTATTACATTTTTCACAAATTTTTGATTAGTTTTGATTACTTTAAAGATATAAGAAAAAAATGTTCTTCAAATACAAGAGTAAAGTTTCTGTAATTTATATTATGTTTATACTTTACTGTATTAGATTATATGTAAGTTATAACCTATTACTTATATATAGATTACAACTATAATTATATTAAAAAAATACAAAAGTTTCTGTTACTTTATTAAGTTTTATAGTTTATCGTTATAATACATAACAATAATATATATAATGGTTAGAATAAGTCCTTGATTAGATTGGAAGAAATTAGTGTTAGTAAGTCTGTGATTAGCTCATGTTACTGTTACAGTGGTATTAAAATAGCAGTTTTCAATAAGGGAATTTAAATAGGATTATATGGAATAATACTTACTGGAGGTCATTTTATACGAATTTCAATGGTTGAGGCAAGACTATTGTGAAAAGAATGTTCAGAAGAATGAGACAACGAAAAAGACATCAGAGACAAGGAATAATTTCATTTATTGTCTCGAAGTCTTGTTCTTTCTGTCTTTCTAATGAACAGTGAAGTATATATAAATTATTCCTCATTTTTGTACCTGTAACTACACTTGAGGTATGAACTTCTTGAAGTGGTCCTTCTCGTGAAATATAGTTAAAATAGTGGTAATAAGTTCTAACATATAAAGGTTTATGTTATTAGAGTGGAACCATATAATTACTCCATTATTATGAGTAACTCGTCATCGCTACCATTACCTGATGTGTTATTAACAGACATTTATTCTGGCTAACAGATAGATACCAGCCAAAAAATGCCATCTTTCTATGTATTTGAAATCAGGGCTAGATGTAAATCCTTTTTTTAAGAATTAAGTAACCATACATTCCAATAATCTGAAGTGAAAAAAAAAAATCAATAAAATTGCACTAATAATTTGTAAGAAATACAAATAAAGGAGTAAGTAAAAAAAAATAAATACGCCTACATTTAAGGCTTCCTGAATAAAAGTAAATGGATTTGAATATTTTCTGAGTTGAAATTCGATGAAAATTGCAGTTAGGACATCTGATTTGGCAAAGAGAAGCGTAACAATTAAATTTTTATTTAGGAATCGCGGAGAAGGGGGGAAAAAAAAAAGGCGGAAACCTTCCTTGCTCTTTTCCGGAAATTCGCGCAATTGCCGTAATTGCCCAAGAAATTAGAAAAGCGGATATTGAGATTTCGGAGGCAAAGTGAGGACAACTGAGCGGAGAACGTTTAGGGATGAGGGAACATTTTTCGCTGAAGTTTGATTGTAGAAATAAGACGAGAAACTTTGACGCCGAAGGGGAAGGCGAAGGTTGGGCGGTTATGCAATTCGGGGGATTGTGTGGGAATATTAAGCCAACTTCTTCGAAATTACTCCCCATTCTAATTTCTCATCTCTAATTGCCCAAATTCATACAAAAATCTATATAAAGATTGGTGGATTTTCGAAGGGTGGGGGCAAAAAAAAAGCGGAGGTTTCCGAGAGGTGGAAAGGGGGGTAATTGCATTAATTATGCGTCCAGGGAGAAACGACGCACTGAAGCCCAACAATCAATGCCGTAAATTTCGATTCCCGTCGATGGAAGTCAAAATATTTTCTTTTCTTTTAGCTACAAGCGCTTAATTGCCACCCACAATAGCGGGGATCGTACAGGTGCCTCCCGGAGCCCATTACGCCAACCCACTCAACCTCCGCCACATAGCTTTTATTTTACGACTCCTGATTTATATTACGGAGGAAGCAACCCACCAAAAGTAATTCCAATATTTCAGTCGAAAAATCAAGCCAAGAGTTTATTATAACTGAAGTTATTCCACAGACGAAACGAGAGATGACTTAAAAAACAAAAAAATATCGTCATTTCTGGGAGAAAAAAAAAAGATTTAAAAATAAAAATATTTTTAATGCATTAGTTTTTAAATTAAATTATTCACTTTTGAAGCAGTTCAAACTAAAAATCATTTACATTTTCTTTTTATGAATTTTCTTTAATTTTTCTTTTAATCATTTCTTTATATAATTATTTTATTTAACTTTTCATTTAATTTTTGTTGTTAATTTTATTTTATTCCACATATTTTGCAATATTAGCAAATATTAACATTTATACATTGATATCCAAATATAGAAAAGAAATGTAAAAGTTTTCGATCTATAAAATTATTTTACTTTGTTACTTCTTTATAATTTTCAAGTATGTTATATTTATAGTGAAAAAGATATAAACTTTTAAATTTAAGTAAACCAATTACTGTAAACAGTTAAAAATACATCATGTAAATTAATTTCAAAGATTCAAATAAAATACTTAAGATACAAGAAATATTTCTAAAATGTGAGAAGAATATTCTTCAGCAAATAAAGATTTTTCTGGAATATATCAAAGGATGAATTTAAGATAAAATATATTTTTTGTAGCAAAACCAATTTCAAACAAAATGCTTTATTAAAATGTGCAGAAAGTTTTATTTAACATTGCTAGTTCGATCACTGTTAAGCATTACTACGAAACTGGTCATAAATCATTGTTTTAAAGTAATATAAGTATATTTAGTGTGATAATATATATAGTTAGATATCCAAAGTGCAGTGAAGAGCATGTGGACTATTAACCTTAGCGTTAGAAACTAGGATTTTTATTTTATTTGAATTGATGGATGGGTTAACGACGGGAATAATCATAATCACATTTTAAGTTGGTCTTAAATTGTATCAAATATTAAGAAAATTGATCCAATCGTTTTAGCGTGATATCAATGTAAACCCTTAAATAGAAAAGAAATTGAAAAGTAGAATAGTAAGATTTCCCATGACTAATTTAATAAAACCTTTTTTTTTGTCTATTATTAGAAAGAATACTACCAGAATTTTACCTTCTCCAATCACATAGTTTTTAATCTGACTAAAAACATAATTAAACAAGGTCCCTTTGTTTGAGTAAGCGTAAAAATGAAATGAAAAAAAAATAGAAATAAATAAATTAATTTTTTTTTTCAAAGTTGTTGTTTTTTATTAGTAGTAGTATTATTCTTTTATGTACAATGAATTTTTTCAGTTATAAAATATATATGTCTTCTTTTTAAACCTTTCTATGCTACCAAAAACTTTTGTTCATTAAAATACCCTTTCTCATATTTCTCAGTGAAGTCATTTTACTTGAAATGATGGAATGATGAAGAAACAGAAAAAAAAATGTATTTCTTTCAGTATAAATTAGGCGCAATTAAGAGCGATGCAGGTAGGAACGTACCAAATTAAAATTACAAAGTTCTATTTTGTTGTAGCCCTCATTTCTTTGCAGATGATATATGGGAAAATGCAAAATAATTACTCTTAAAAAAAAGGGGGGGGAGGGGCGGAAAGGAGACTGTTGAGGAACGAGCGTGGAGGGGTGGGAGTAAAAGAAAAAAAAAAGGGGGGGGGGGGCTAGAGGTCTGTTCAAATGAAGTTTCATTTTGTGATGTATATATATCATTTTTATTTTCCCTGCTATATTTCCTCTTTTGAATTCGCTGAGCAAAAAACGAGTGGGTATGAGAGAGAGGGTTTTTTTTTTTTCGTTAATGCGCTGTACACTTAATAAAGCAACAATTGGGCAGTCACGTGAGCGTCGCGCTCGATAATTAGGGTGACCTTCTCCAATTAGCCCAATTGTGGACCGTCATCCGAGTCTTTACGGCGAATCGACTACGGTCCTTAGAAAATTTCGGAAGCATTGATTTGCCCGTCAGGGAGCATTTGCTTCTGCCTTGGGGAATAAATGGACAGTTTTACGAAGTCCCAGGTCATAACAAGCAATGGAAACAAAGATGTAAAATACGAAAATTATAATCCCATAACTATCGAAGAAACCTTTTAAAAAAAAAACAATCAAACCAGATAGTGTTTAAAAATCTTCGAATCAATAAAATTTTGAATTTCTTTGTAGACATGTCTATTTATCTAAAAGCTGACTTTTATTTAAAAGTTAGATTTTTTTTTTCCTTAAAAACTGCATATCGAAACTAGTAGATAGAGAGAAAGATAGAGAGAAGGACATATCAGCTTATTAGACAGATGTGGATATTTCATCATCATTTCCCTAATGGTTTCAATAGTAACACTTGTATAGCGTTTCTCCGTTATGGCCCATATCAACCAGATTTTAAAATCTTAAAATCAGAAGTCGTATTTAATTTAAACAAAGGATTTAATGTGCCACAACATAAAAGAATAAAAAAATGACACAGAAATAAAAAATATCTGATTCTTTCATCGGTGAAAGTCTGGGACTGCCGTTTCGTTCTTTTTGTGGACTCGTCAGCCAGACCGACTCATCAGATGACTTTTTTTTTTATTCTTTTATAAGCCGTATTTAATATTACTTAAATATGAGGAATAGTACTTACATTTTTAATTAATAAAAATCTTTAGTATATTTACAACTAGTACTCGAATAGTAATGTGAAGAAATTAAAAATTAAGAAAGGAATGCTTAATTAACGTTTAATGAATACTCCATTGCATTGTATTATTATTAAGGAAGCCATTTTTATTCTATTATTAATCACAAAAAAAAAATACTTGAACTACATTTACTTATTTAGGTAGAAAAAAACCTCACAACTATTGTATCTTAATCACTTAATTTAAAGTAAGCATTATATTGTATTTCTAAGGTAGACTGTAAGCTTAATGTTATTTGAGCTACAATCAATGCAAAATTCGAAACATGTAAGAATTATTAAATTTATGCTCATGATCTTCATTTAATTCTTTATAATTCTAGCATGGGTTTCTTTAGATATTTACAATCAAAGTAGATTTGCAAATCATAAATGAATTGATTTTCTTTTTCAATGATAAACTCATATACAATCAATTTTTCATGCGAATAATGCTGTGAAAATCCAAAAGATCGTAGATATGCTATTTACTTTTTTGATACGAAGCTAATTTATTATTTTCATACATGTAACTAATTTATTTTATTAACAAATTTAATTTAAAATAAATATTTTTCGTTTACTCGTGAATTTAAAATAACATAAATGTAATAACAATACTATTCCATAACTGTCATGAATTCAAATTGGATTATAATTCTTTTTTAAAGAAACATAATCATCAACAATAATTAGTTATAAATTTAGGCAAATTCCCTTTTTATAACTTAAGAACTTTCGTTAATTGTACCATCATTATAAGAACCTGATCAGATCAAATAAAACGGAATATTTTTTTTTAATAGACGAACATCTACAAGTGTAGTAACAAATTTTTTATAATGTTGGGATTTGATAATGGTAAAATGATGTGGCCTTGGGTAAAACGAAATTCAAAATATCAAATTTATTTAGATTGAGCACATGATGACAGCTGCAGGAAGAGTAATTGTAGGGTAATTACAAAACTCGTAGCCTGAATTGGTCAGTCTAAAATTAGCCTAATTAATCCGAGTCATTTGCTCAAAAGATTGACGCGAGCAGAAGACACTGTCACTGTCCGTTCTTGTTACCTCATTGTTGTAACGAACTGCTATGAGTCAAAGACATTGAATGAATGAAACAAAATAGCAAAGAAGAATACGTAGAAAACAATGCGAATGAACGAGATAGAAGAATGACCATTGCTAGGAAGAATTAGGGACAAATGACTTGAATGTAATGAGGGGTCAAGCATGAAAACTGACTGTACTTCTAAAAGTGCTCAGAACAGAGTCCAATTCATATAAAAAAATAAAAATAAAATAAAGCGGCTTAAAAATTTTAAACTGAAAATTGTTGATAGATTTTCAAAATACCACGTTTCTTGTTCATTTTTTTGTATTTTTTTTAAAAATAAATTTCAAGTTGCTAAATAACTGCCTTATTTCTAAAATCATATAATATATGAAATTCAATATAAGTAATTTATTATTAGATTTCGAAGAATAGATAATCCTAAGATGAATTGAATACGTTAGAGGGATTGTGCTAATCTTAACAGGCTTTCTTCATAGGCAGATTAAAAAAAAACAGAAAAATTTGTAAAGCTAACTCCCTGTCCTCCTTACTGATCTTAAGCTCCCTTCGCATTTAACCAAAGTTGTGGAATGTTGTAATATTTTTTTAGAAACTTTTTAATATAGGAATAACTTTTAATAAGTAAAGTTTGAAGTAATTATAAGAAAAAAAAGCAACAACAACTAAATTCGTTTTATTATATATTTTCCTGAAATTACATAATTTCAATAAGAATATAATGTAATGTAATATATGAAGTTGTTGTTTCAAATCACAGTTTAAGTGTAAAAAGAAAAAGAAAAAAAGAATTAAATTTGGAACCTTGGCGTATTGCCTTTCACTATTCAACTATTGGTGCTTTCCTTCTAGAAACGTCCTTATATGCATGCTTTCAGCTGAAATTCAAAGATTTCAGCTTAAGGCCAGACGGGGAAAATCAAATAAACAAAAGTTTAGGACAAGGTTTCAATTCGAAACTCGAAAAATTAGTGCTGACAAATACACCCACAAAATAAATAGTTATTGTTATTGTATAATTGAAACATCGCTTTCAAAAGGAATGTTCGTTTTCCTCAAAAAGGACTGCAATGGTATTTAAGTATAGATTAGAATAATAATTCGCTTCTGTGAGGCTTCAAACAACATTGTACTTCCTTTTTATTATTACAAATACAGTAGATTTAGCTTTTGTGAAGTAGCGACCTCTGCTGATAACTTTCTTAAGCTTGTTCGGGACGCTTACATCCATTACTAACAGCGCTGTCATTACGAATGGATTGCTCAAAACGGCAACAAGTGGTTATGTCATTTCGAACGAATCGTCAGCGAATTAAGTCTCCCGATGACAAGTTCATTAATTTTTTTCCCTCTCCTCCCCCGCTGCGTATCGACCGCCCCCTAGGTGCCAATATACACGCCTGATATCCGTATCAATATTACATTATGCCTTACCCCCAGGAGATACAATTCACAAATTTTGTCCATTCAGTGGTGTGCATTAATCACCATGATGGATGATGAAGCAGACGTCAGCGAACCCTGGCGGAACGAAAATTAATGACGAAACAATTGGAGGAACTATTGAAAACAAACCGCGACACAGTTTGTTTATGGGTTTTAAGATTCGATCAATCCACGCCAGAAGGAGCCACTTCCACGAGAACTAAGAAATTTCGCGCTCGTGATCAATGGAACAAAATAAATGATACTGTTCTTAGAAGATTAACGCGCAATTCGGTAGAGGAGACGGCCCTTCAGTGCTTCGTTATTAAGGACTTAAAACAAAAGTTCGCAATAGCACTTACATTAACACGGAGATTTACACTTTATTATTAATTTTACCGTTGGTTTTCCTTGAAATAAATTCATTGCAATGTAATCACTTAAGTTCAGCATTTAAGACGCAGAAAACTGTGATAAGCACCAAAAGAATGTAATTTGGGAAATTTATCAGGTCAGCACTTCACAGGGTTTACGTTTTATTAGTTTCTTTTGGTAAATTTTCGTAAATTTTTACATAGATTATGCGTCCGCTTACTTCATTTGTAGCAACCACATGAACTACTTATTTCACAACTTCACCAAATTACGTTGTTACGTAATATTATAAAGACAAATGTTTCACGCTATTTATTGAAGTAAAGTTATAATTAATTTGTATATGACAAGGTCTTAATCTTTTTAATCTTTTTCTTCTTTATTTCATTTATTTTTTTATTTATTTTTTTTGAGGTCCTATTGCCTTTCCTAAAATGAAAATTCCCTGCCCCTTTATAGTCTTTAAAGGTTTAAGAGTCATATAAGTTTGAAGCATCTATTTCAAAATTTCACTCAAGAAAGAAATGTCTGTTATAATTCGTGGGCTGCCGCAAAAGAAACAAAAAAAAAAATCCTACTTCAAAACTGACTTCAATATACTCAATATGTTGAACAAATAAGCGCAACTAAAACAGAAAGTAAATCAAATTGGCGCAATACTACAGTACAGAGATTAATATTATAATAAAACCTTGATCTTGTAGATTCCATCAGTAAATTTCAGGATTTCGTCAGTGACTTGAAGAAAACGTTAAATAATTTGGTAAGATATTACCAAATAATTTCAAAATTTTTTATTTTAATATAGACTACTTATAATTTTAAAGTAAAAACTATCATTAATTCATTAATCATCTTACAAACATTCAATTTTTAATTCTATAAAGACACTACAATCTTTCAAATATTAATTGTTGTATTCAATTATCATTACATACAATTAATCGTATAAAAAGTATTAAAAAAATGAGGCAATTTTATAATGTACTTGAGTAATAAAATCTCAATGTTAAAAGTTAAATAGTTGTAAAAATTAGTTACAAATTATTCTTAATCTCCTTTCCTTTTCTATTTTCCTATAATCTATATTTCGGACTAGAGTCCGTGATCATCGGAGACAATGCGACAACAATTTTCATAGGCACATTTCGAGGAGGATGACACAGCACCTGTCCATTGTTTGTTGATCCCAAACAAAACGCCACATCCATAATTCATCCGTAGTTTCATGTCTCTCGCTAAGATTAGAGTTAAAACGCCGTTGTGGTTATCGCTCCGATCGATGGCATGAGAGAGTGTCTATGTCTCCTTCTCTCGGGAGACACGTGCTGCCATCGTGCGGCATTCTCCCCACTTACAGAAGTAATTAAAGGAGTCTTAATACGGGCACGAGACGAAACAAGTGCGGTTGAAGGTTTGCCAACTTGTTATTTGAAATTCATCAGACTGATTTGGCCATAGATAAGGGAAGGTACATGTCAGAGCTTTATTTTTTTTTTTTTTATTCAGTAAAAATCGAACGCTCACCGCTCCCTCATGATTCACGGTCAATCAAATTCTGTTCAGCTTCGAATGTCAACTACCTGATTTGAATATCAACAAAATGCTAGTTACGACAAAGACAACGGAGTTCAGTCTCTTATTAAATTAAAATCAATTCTGCAGAAAAAAACTGTATAAACTGCAAATAACAGTCTTTCAATATATTGAGTCCTTAATATTGATAAAACTCCACATACCACATCATAATATTTAAAATTTTTATTTAAATACTAAAAATTACGAATTTTCGAGAAGTAGTATACGTCTTCTCTTTTTCAAGCATAATGACAAGAATGGAATAAATTCAACAAAACAAAATGGTGAGAAGTCTAAACCAACTCAAAAAAACACGTGAATCAATAAATTTAATTGTTTTACAAAAACATATTAATATGATACAATTCAATTTTTAAAATAATAATAAGAAAAACAATTATTATATCATAATAATATTCTTAATAATTAAAAACATCTATTGTTGCTGTTTATTAGAAACGTGTTTTTTATGTTCATCTTATAGATGAACAATTCACAGCCACGACATTGCATTTACCAATAGTTTTTTATTTTATTTATTTATTTATTTATTTATTTATTTATTTATTACTTTACTATCGCTGTCGTCTGTTTCAGATATATGTAGGCTGTTAGATGGCGAATAATTCTGTCGATGTATTCTTTTTATTAGATCAATGTAATAATGAATTTTTATTATCACTATTCATTATTGAGGTGACCTAACAGAAAGAAAGCAAACGTCAACGTCGTTATTATCCATATAACAATGGTCTTCAAACTCCTCAGCCTGACTATACCAAAAATACATTAAGTATTTATTTATTGCTTCATTTTTCATAATCTGTAACTGCCACGGGATCTTCTACCGCTTTTAAATATGTAAAAGAATTAGTTCTTATTTTTGAAAGCAACAAAGAGCATTTATTTCTCAATTAAGTTCTAAGTTCAATGAAGACTATTGTGCTCAATGAACATTAAAAAATTAATAATTAAAAAAAATTAAGATAAGTTAACCTGTGGACTACAAATCAGGGAATCCGTGTTTTATTATTCAACCTAGGATACAAGAAGACATCTAAGAGGTACATAAAAAAAAAATCTGCCATTGCAATGCCAGAGGGTTTTCATTATTTTTAATTAAACTTTAAGTTCCGAAACTTTTTTTTTTTTAAAAAAATATAACGTTTTAAGGCAAGCGAAAGTTTTTTGCATTATTTTATTTTTCATTCTTATTTCTCTTTCATTTTTATTTTGAAGCAATAGTTTGATAGTTATTCTGACACACGCCTCTTATGTAATTACGTTATTAATTTTAGATGTTTGCCCTAAGCCTACAATTTTATTTATGGGCACTTGAATTGAATACTTCAATAACGTTTATGGTATGTAATAAAGATAAATTATATCTGAGAGTAAGCGAACAACTTAAATGTTGAATACCACTGCTTGAATGAACTGCTTTTATCTTTATGGTAAGGAAAATATTTTGTAAAAACAATATATTTTGATATTGTAAATTCAGTTTTCATTTAAAACGCCAAATTCGTCTTGGCCCTGAATTTTTGGATGACAATTTATTTAGAAACAGAATTATCATATTATTATCTCTTTTCTATGATTAAAATATATGGAATTTATTTCATTCCAGACGACATTCTTTTCTATTCTTATTCCGAATAGGATAAATCATTGATACATTAGCTGTGAGACCTGTGAAATATTTACAACTTATTCGTGTTATTAAAAAAAATAATTACCGAATTTAAAATAAATGTTCTTTAGAATTTTAGTGTAATTTCTAGTGTTCGGTAGCGCCTAAGGTTTAACCAAGTACCGTCTATTATTAATTATTATTCGTAATCTTAAAATAAAATAATTATATGTGTTCTTCAGTCTCCGATTACTTATGTCTATTGCAGATTGTAATTTTTAACGAAAATTTACAAAAAAAAAAATATGAAATAGACTTACCCTTCATTCTTGAGCGAATTTTCAAGAACAATTAAGTTTTCCTGTTTCTCTTTATCAATCTGTTTCTTTTCCCTATATCTTATGAAAATTCCGTACATTCCTGTTTATTTCAAATCATTTTTGTTATAAACGTATAGTACAGTTTCATCTTTGTTATTGAAAAGCAATTAAATCAGAAACTTATTACATGTTACGTCTTACTGAGTGTGTTTGCTACTAATTACAATAACATATTAAACCATCCTTATCGAGAGGATAATAAAATACGTCATGTGAATTCTGTTGTAAATTTTGATTTGTCAATTTATTTAATCAGCCTTTTTTTGCGCAAGATAAATAATTGCACATGTTGCTGAAATAAATTATTTTTAATAAATTTAATATTCGCCATCCGCGCGTGGTACGGTTAATGCATAAGAAAAACTACAGTACTGACTGAATCCGCACTGAATGAGCTATTACAAGTAGTACCGTATCGTACGTAAGGTTGTTATGGATAAGTATTGCGATAAAATTCATTCACAGTAGAAGTAAATAAAGTTGATTCTTAGGGAAAAATATAAACCCAATTATATCCGCACTTATTCCAGTACATAAAATATAAATGGCAACACACTTTGAAATAATATTTAAAAATTAAAACATTAAATATTGTTATCTCAAAGTGTGTGGTCGTTTATATTTTAAGTTCAACAATTCCCCACACGTTAATACAGAGCATTAGATTGAAATTCATGTACTTCAAATTTATATTTATCTGCACTTGAGCTTGTGAAACTGCAGAAATTAAATTCAAATAATCTATTATAAATAATACTTTTTATTCTTTTAATAATGTAGATTATTATCGTAGAATAACAATGCAAATCATTCTTTGAAAATCCGCTTGTGCAAAGTTTCCATTTGGGTAATAATAACTTCTTCCCGGAGGGATCCCCTCACTTCCCGCGTTCGATTTCAATTAATTAAGAGGAAAAGAATAGAGTGATAGGGCTCTCTCTGGACCAGTAGTCTCGAAGCAGACTTTATCGAAATAATAAGAAGGAGGGTTTGAGGTAAAAGAATCTCAGATTCATAGCGTTCACAATTCGCTGCATCATCAGCCCTTCCTCCCTCAATTTAATTAGCCATCATTGCGCTCCTGATTATCTAAGTAAAACACACCTTGGCCCGCAGCTTCCGCGGGAAAACAGGAAGTGGGGCTGCTTTCAACACAGAGTTTTCTTTGACGTTGGATTTACTAAAGCCTAGTTCAATATGTAAGGTATCAAACGCATCAGTTCAGTTCGTAATTGTTTTATAGTATACTTAAATTCTAAACTTTCTTAAAGTAAAGGCAAAAGCAAGTCTCTCAGTAAAACCTTTTTAATTCAGTAATATGTAATCAGTAGATATAATAGTCATCGCCAAACAAACTTGATGAAAAAGAACAAAGAAAGAATTGTGATTGACCGAAGAAGAATAGCGAAAATGAGAAATAAGAAGCCGCTTGATACCAAAATTGAGAGGAAAAAAATAAAATAAGCAGTTAAAAGATCAACTCAGAAGAGAAGAGTGTGTTACTTAAAAATCCTGATAGTGGAATTGAAAAAAAAATTTAGTCCCTAATTCTTAACCTATGTTCCTTTATCTACTAAATCAATACGAATCTGCTTTGTGTGATCTTTATAGAACTCAAGCAAATTTAATAAAATTTCAAGGTTGTAAGATAATTAGTTTTTTGCGTCATCGCGATTGTAGAGAAGAACAAAGGGCGGTGACGGTTTTCCACATTTCAATGTATTTTGCTTTCTGTAACCTTTTACCTAATGTCAAGGGAAGTTACAAACATTAGGCAACCCTATAATAACTTGTGATAATAGTTACTATGAAGATATATAGAAAAAAAAAGGGGGTAATTATATAATTTAGACTAGGCTTATTATCATTCTCTTTAGCACTGAACAAGAAATACAAGAATAACTATTAAAGAACACACAAGAGATATACAAGGGATGACAGAAATTCCGAAAATAGAAAAAGTTCAAAAGAATGAGTAGTTTTTACAATAAAGATAAACTAAAGCTTACGAAAACATTATCTTCATGAAAGAAGCAAAAAACTTAATCCTATATTAAAGAAGTTACAGTAGTAAGATATGATTTATTGCGTGCTCCTGTTCACAGAAGTATTCCTGAGCTGTTTCTATAATAATCGAATATTTCGAAAATGAATCAAAATATCTCAGCTGCATTTACTTTTCTCTTCTCCGACAATGCTTCGACCAGAAAAGAGTGGCTGAATTCATTTTTTCTAGTTTCTTAAACTCGTTAACTACTATAAAAAAATTATAAAAAATGAGTGACTTTCAAAATAATAATTCTATTGTTATGAGATTAGTAATTTGTATATCTTCATTAATATCAGTTATATTTTTTATTAATTGGCGCATTGAATTTGGTAAAGTAATAAAAACTTATAATTAATTAATAACGCTAAAATGTTTGCTAAATTCTTTTAGAAGCTTCTTAAAATTCCGTCGATTTTCAAACAATCACAATATACAAACGCTTTTATGGCGATATTTTATTTCTTTATGAAGTTGTAGTACACATTCTGTTTATAATATGTAAGTTTCTTTTGGTAGCATTGCTAATGATATTACATGAAAAAAATTATAAGATTGCTATCTTTTTTCTATGTTCACTTGACAATATGATAGGTTTTAATAATAACAACATTATTAATTATAATAATATAATTTGAATGTATCAATTTTTTGAAGATTTCCTTGGCAAGTTGGTTTTTAAGCATAATTATTTTCATTCTATAAGTTAGGGCAATGACATAATTCATTAGAATGAATCAAATTGCAATGATTAGGCTTACTTTACATATTTATAAATATTTATTTGGATATTTTTCAATATCTTGTTTTAAGTTTTCAGGAACTGTACATTTCAATTAAGAGTGATCAACAAAATTAAATTATTAAGGAACATAGAAACTAATTCTTAGAAAAGTGATACTAATTTTTTCTACAGAATTATAATATTTCCTTATAATTTTAAGCAAATTAAATTACGGCTTTAATGAAATGTAAATAGTCAAATTCAAAATGACAATATTCCTTCCAAAAATTAATTAATTATAAATTAACTTCTTAAAGCTTATTAGCATTTCTGAACTAATTCACTGTTGAAAAAAGTGATAAAATTAAAATTCTGTAATTCAAAATACGCAGTAAGTTGTAATTTGTACAATATAATACTTAAAATTTACATCTTTAAAATCCACAAACTAGCTCTATTTTGGATATTTTTGTATTTCCTATATGAAAACTGTAACAAACGGAAATTTTGTTGCTGCTTGGAAAAATTGCTGTGGTAACAATAAATCTGATGAGTTGTTGGTAAATCCTATGACTTTGAAAGGCAGAACAAGGATTTTGAAAGGAAGAAAAAAAAAGCATTTAAAAGTAGTTTAATCTGTTTTTGTTTACGTTCAGTTGGCTTTAATTGAAGATATACAATTGTTTTTTTCTTTTTTTTGTTTTTTCTGTTCTTTGAGATAGATTTGCAAAAGAAAAATCAATAAAAAGAATGATCCTAGTTTAAGAAACAACCAATGTTTTACATTTATTATTAATGATTTATTAATTTCTTATTAATTCCATTTGATGTTTTACAAAAAGTAATAATGGGATTGCTTTGATTAAAATCAAACTAGATACCCATACTTCATCTAGACTTCTTTATTCACAGATTCAGAAAATCTAATCAAAATTCTGCAAACCAAAGCACTTGTTTTAGTTTTTTACCATTTCTAAATTTATGATTCATCTTCTTTTACAGACAAATGCTTCAATGCTCAAGTTACATTTGAAAAAATAATATCATAGTTTCAAGTCGATTCAAAAGTTAACAGTGCCAAGTTAGAAAAAAATTCAAGTTACCGATTGTATTTACGTTATCAATCACAAATAGTTTAAATTCAATAGTTTCAATTTTTAAAATTTTTTTTCCATGTTGATTTTTTTTCTTATAAAACGAACTGTCTGAACTGACTACAGTTTCAAAGTCAGGTATGAAATTTTGTCTGAATTGTCCACAATTTCAAATTTAGAATAGTATATATTTTTTTTAATTGTTGAAAGTTTCAAATTAAAAATAAAAACATAAGTTTGAACTATCCATAATTTAAAATTAAGAATATTTTTTTTTTTGCTTGAAGTGTCCACAATTTCTGAATTGTTGAAAGTTTTAAATTTAAATTAAGGATTTTTGTCGGACTTGCCCACAATTTAAAATTCAGAAT
This sequence comes from Thereuonema tuberculata, assembly GCA_023159025.1. Lineage (NCBI taxonomy): Eukaryota > Metazoa > Arthropoda > Chilopoda > Scutigeromorpha > Scutigeridae > Thereuonema > Thereuonema tuberculata. The sequence continues at coordinate 57,191,164 of JAFIDM010002131.1, forward strand.
AAAAACTTTGTATGAATTATCCAGTTTCCAAATTAGGTTCAAATTTGTCAATGTGGTTTTCCACTTTTCAATGTTAAATTTTGAATCGTTAAAATATACATGAAAATGATCAAATTAATGTGAATAAGATAGAATGGAATAAACTTACTTACATTATAACAAGCTGTGATGCAACATTAATTCTAATTATAAATGCATACAGGAAAATGCATGCAGAAAGCATTAAAGAAGCGAAGGTGGTGGCTTACCTTGCATTGAGTAGGGTGCATGCTGGTCTTTGTCAGTGTGTCTTGAAACTATAATAAATTACCAGAAACAAAGAAAAAAAAGCATACGTGTGAGGAATTTTGGTGGATCTTTGCATAAAAGGGATAAATAATAAAAAGAGATCATTGTCCAAAAAATTTTTTCTAAAAAAAAAAACGACATGCAAAACTTATAGGGCCAAATAACTGTCAGACCAGTTGCTGAAATATTAACACTTGGGAGTTTTGGAATGGGCCTCTCAAGGGGCCCTGTCTGGAATCGGGCCAGCAAGGAACGGAAGGGGAAATGGACCATTCCCATGCAAATGAGCAGGGTGGGTGGGCTCAATTAAGTCTTGTTTGCCCAATTGATTATGCTTTGTTTTGGATTTATTGCAGCCCACGAAGAGCAGTACGTCCATTCTTCCAAATCTGCCCACTCAGCAGTCAATAAGAAAGTTCCAAGTTCACTTGGAGATGTTAATATTTGCAACTCAAATCTTACCGAAATTCACCATTTAAAAAAAAATTAAGTGATTTTTTTTACACAGTTTTCAAAATTTCCTTAAAAATTAAATAAAGCTCGAAATAAATTAAATAACTGTATCAAAGAGCTTTTTATATAAAATGTTATTTTTGACTTAACTGAAAAGCAAACCCAAGTTGCAGAGAACAGTACCAATCATTGGTAAGAAGTGAAGTTATTCAAAAACATTCCATTTCTCAAATGCTGGAAGTTGCTCGAGTCTTCTATGTGCTAAAGAACCGGAGAACAGCAAATCCGGTTGAGCCATTGTCTTACTTTTGAGAACAAACTCTGTACTCATAAAACTCAGTCTTTAAGATAGAAGAGCAAAACACTTAAGACTTCCTCAGAAACTTTTCTTAAGTTTTGACGTAAGTCAAATATGGAGGACATAGTAAGGATTTTATTTAATTTATTTCGTTTTCAATTAAAAAAAACGTTAACTGTACATTTCGTTACACAATAAACTTAATTTTCTTTTACTAAAAATTAATTCTTATTTTTAAATGGTTATTGGCCAATAGGATAAAGGTATTAAAAGCTATAAGAAAGAACAAGGATTAACAAAAAAAATCGGCAAATGACTGGGTAAGTGATGATAGTGGCAAAATCAAAGGGGATAAACAAATCATAAGATGTTGACAAAGACAGCTTTAGTCAAATTCTCTTACAGTGTGCGCTTCTTATAAGCTTTGGGCAAACTGGAACAATTTTTACATAAAAGTTATACTTACATTAAATCTCCTTCATGGGTTATTATTAGAATAAACAAAAAGTTTTTTTGAGTTACTTTTTCTTTCTTTCTTATTGTTTTTTTTTTTTACTTTGGGAATTTAGTTTTCTGCTGCATTGAATATTTCGGTTCAGTTTGTGGAATAGCCAAAGAAAATATAAATAAAAAATAATAATAAAGTATTAACAAATTAAATACAGTAAAAAGTTACAACATTCAACATATAGAAGATAACAACATGTTAAAAGCCATTCTTATTCCAAATCATTTTATTAGAAAGTTGTTAATATTTTTATTATTTTGTCATATTTAATGAAGATACTGTTTTAAAAAAAAAATGACAGAGGATTTGATCAAACGTTATTTATCAGTGAATAACTGAAAAGTAGACGAGCAATAGTTATGAAAATTGCAGAGGAAAGTCTTGGGAAGTTTATTTTTAAGCTCTGAGCCCACGTCAGCATTTTCCAGTGGTTTCTTTCTCATCTTCCAAGTGTCAGTAGCGACTGAGAACCAATTTTCCTCAAAAAACGTCACTACACTGCTATCAGCTTTCACTTTTGCTGCTAACATTGAATCATCCCTTAATTGAAAAGCAAAGAAAATGTTTGAGAAACACTAACGCACTAAATTCAAACAATTATTTGATAATAAAAAAAGTATCATGGTTATTAGGGGTGTAGATAATGAGCGTATTAGTTATTTAACAATTATTTAAGAGCATGTATGGAAATGTGTAAGGAAATGTAAGGAATTGAATATTATAATCTGAAAGTAAGAGCTTAATTATATATCATAAGAAATTAACTAGTACAACTTTTAAAAGCACAAAGATTTATATACAGTTAAGAGATTACAAAAAATATATATTCATAAACTCTAAATTCATGTAAATATATTTTTTGTAATCTCTTAACTTTATAAAAACTTTGTGCTATTAAAAGTTATAATAATTACTTTCTTATGATAATCTGAAGAGATAGATATTTTATGATGTATTATTCTATACATACGTATATATATAAATAAATAAATAAATAAATAAATAAATAAATAAATAAATATATATTTAATTTAAAAATGGCCCTTCATTCGAAAGTTTGGTAGTTTAGAAAAAAAAGCCTAAAACATCAATGAAAAGTAAACAGTGTGTTACTAAATTTATTCAGTTTTTAGAAGAAATTTGCTAATTAAAATTGAAAATTTATGTATTTTAATGGATTCTTCACATATCTATATTTAACAGCTTTAAATTTAACTTTTATTCGTTGACAACAATATTATTATAATTACAATAACTGCTCAAGGTTAAAGTAAGTCAGCCATTCCTGGACTGATGTCTACTATGAAAATGTATGTTGTTAAATAAAATCATTATGTATTGGTATTTAAGAGAGTTTGCCTTTAAAGAGTTTCATCTACTTGTAACGGTATTAAGCCTAATCAATTTGATCTTTGTAATGAACAATTTAAAATTAATTACAATTTGAAAATGAAATATTTTTGATATTGTGAAACTTAAAGGAATTTTCAAACTTGAATTCATTTTGGTTTAAAACTTGTTAAAAGAATTTCTAAATTCAATCGTAAGTAGCTGGACAAGATAAGAGTTCTTGGGATCAACATCGCGTTAACAATGATGATATTTAGTTATTTTGAATTATTTTACCAAATATCGGAAAATGCTATTTAATTAATAACATTAAAAATTAATGATATTTTTATTGTAAAGAAATATCATTTCGTTTCTATTAAATTTGTATAATTTATTATTAAGTTACTGTGCTTTCAATAATACGAAATTACCATATTCTTATTAACAAAGGCGGTTGTAGATATAGGCAACCCAAGCTTTGGTCGACCTAGGCTTAACGACTTTCGACTCTTGCGCGCAACGATATCACTGCTTTTTTCTTGGTTAGTGATTTAAGGTCGAGGTTGAACTGGTTTAAATAGCCTCTTGTTTTTATTTAAACTTGTTTTGTATTGTCATTGTTAGAAAGGGATTTAGCAATTCACGTTTGCTTCTGACTTCGCATCATCAGAAACCGTCCCTACTAATTTAATTTACGCCTTATTAATTGCCGACTTATTTGTTTGCTTGTTTGTATTTCTTTTAATCTATTATCCAGCCAAGTGTCTTAGAAAGTTATAATGAATCCATGAAGACAAAAGCTTATTCTGGAAACTATTAGAAATAAATGTTATGTTTCTTAGACAGTTCATGTGCGGAATTGGTTTGATGCAAATGGAGTCCATGTTATAACCACAAAGTGTGTGATGAAAAATGCTCCTTAGTATTAAAGCGAAGACACACTTTCTGAGGGATTGTATTGGGTGACAGGATTTTGAAAGTCCTTCGGGACTGGAGGCCCTGATTGATAGAACCCAACCGCAGTTATTGACTGCTAAAATTCATAATAAAAGCAATGACGGGCATTAATTGCGGTGGGGTCCTCTGGTGGCAGCATTTATAATTAATCTTCTCATAAAATGATAAGGCCTATCGTCGTAGCCCGCCACATTCGTGTTTTATCGTTTCATTCCGTGTGGTTAATTCAACGAAGAGAAAGAAAGATACTGAATGAAAAGAGGAAGGAAAAGGAGAGAGGGGAAAAAAAAAAAACTAGGGATAAAATTTTTGAAAGAAGAAAAAAAAAAGAAGTTAGGGCGCTTGAAACCTTATCTTTCCCGTGATACCCGTCAAATGAAACAAAACCGTTGCGGGTTTTCGACTTTGCGGTCACAACGTGATTGCTTTGTTCGTTGCAAAACCCGAGGTGAACGTCTTAAAACGAAGGAAAATAAAAAGGGGCGAGTAAAAGAAAAAAAAAAGAAAGAAAGGAAGGAGAGAGTGATAACAATGACAAGATGACGGGCTATTGATTAATTACATTCAAATATTCAAAAAAAAAATCTTTAAGCTTCCATAAACTATTAAGTATAATTATTTGAAGAGCAATTATACACATTAATAATAACAGAATTCTATAATTCTATAATTATTAGTGTAGGAAAAAAATCAGGATAATGTAAGTTTCTTTAGTAAAGCACTAAATAAATATTTTTTACAAAAAAACGTAAAACAGAAAATAAACAAGGAATATACAAATTTTAAAAATGAATGTAAAACATTTAAATTCATTTTAAGAAAAATAGAAAATTTCTCTTGATCTTACAGTTAAACTTAAGTCATATTATTAAGGAACTTCTAATATTGACACTTGGCTAGTGATATTTGTATAAGGTTCCAGATAAAAGTTAAATTCTGTATTATTAAAAAAAAAAAATTGTGTGCGCGTGCGTGCATACGTCCTTTAACAATTGAATTTCGCAACAATTGCCATGCACGTTGTCTGACAACAGGCTTATTGTTGTTTGGTCAACCCTGTACGCAACAATGTAATTTCACATGTGCGTTGCCAGGCAACAAATTTTCGACTGTTACAAATGGATTTCAATATTATATTGCAGATATTTTTAAGAATTTAAACTTTAATTTATTTTTAGTGTACAGTTTTAGATTTTAGTTAATGTATTATTTTTTTTTATGAATAAATAAAATGTTTTTTCCATTATATATGCGAGGCTATCGGAGCGAAGCGACAGTCAGCAAATTAGTATATTTAAAAACAAGTCTATTAAACAATAGCTACGAAAAATAGAAGACAGATGAGAAGAACAATTGAGAGATTAATATTGTGCAATCGGAAATTGTAGAAAATGTAGAAAGTGTCGAATTTTTTTTCAGTTTTCCACACCACTCGAGGTCCTTGAAACAAAATGAATTCAAGACAGGGGACTTGCTTAAGACATGCTCCCAAAATCAAAAGCTTTAATAGTAAGTTAATCATTTTAAATTATGAACCTTTTTAATCCATTTTAAATATTCAAACAAAATTGAAATGCATTAATTTTTTTAAAGTATCTTACAGTATAAATGAAAATATTGTAATATAATATTATATATAAAAAAAATCTTTGTTAGAATTTTATTACTTTATAATTTAAATGATAGTAAATGTTCAAACTTGTATTATATTATTATAGTATTATACAACACATGATTTTGCTACGCACAACTTGTTTAGGTTTAAGCACACAATGCAGTGGATGAGCTTAGCTTTCCAAAGAGGATTACGGTTTTCAATGCAATAGTGGTTTAACAGACAGGACCACCTATCACAATTGAATCATGATTGCGAGCAAATATTTATCTGATTTGAGGGTGTGAGAGCTACTTTGTGAAGTTTTGCGCAATGGCAATGAGGTTGATAATTCCATATTACAATAGTGGATCCCGTCCACAATAAACATTAAATGAAATCAAAGTTGGAATGCTTAAACTAATATTATAATTTCTTCTTATAAAAAAAAAAAAGTATTTAATAAATTTTTCCCATTAATATGTTATTAATATGTTACAAATTAATATTAAAGATTATAAAGTTTAGTTTTATGTATTTTTTTCGTTGATTTTTAATAAAACTTTCCTTAATTTTAATCTAACGTAGAAAAAAAATCTATTTAAACAAATTTTGAAAAAAATATTTAAAAATATATTTAAAACTTATTTATTATAATTTACCAAAGTGAAATCGTCAATAGAAAAGCCAATTTTTCGTATTACTTAACTGGAATACAATTGGTTTTTGTAATTCTCTATAAAATATTAGCATGAAAAATTTGAGAAACTTTGAAAATTTAAATAAGAATTATTTCCGTAAATAACTTAAGCCAGTTTTTAAAACAATGGATAATGAGATAATGAAGTTTTAAAACAACAAAACCTTTACCATTTTAGTGGAATAATCGAACAAGAATTTTGGCTAATATACTACAGTAGAGAATACGCAAACAGTCTACGATTCAAACCTTTGTATAGTGCCTTTATACAGTACTTTTCTTTATCTGACCGACAGGTCAAAAGTACAAACTTTAAAACCTTCACAAGCTGAATAGCTGTAATAGAATTAACGATGATTCATTAGTAAATTGATAAGGCTAAACTTATATTTTTCTTAATTTAATAAAGACCACAATATATATATATTGCTAAATATTTTGTTTCTTTTATATTCTATGTTGCTGCTCTTTCTTTATTTGTTTTGTTTTTTTCTTTTTTATTGTGGATTTCAAACTTTCTGTTCCGAATCAGAGGTATGACAGAATGTAAACATGTTGACCTTAGCTGCGGCAAAATAGGCAGTGAAACAGTGGTAACCCACAATAACTTGTAACGTAATCGCTTTGAGCAAGTGCTAAATGTATCTTCTTTTTTTTTTTTCCCTGTGAGTCTGAGAGAGAGAGCAGGTGATTTCATCGCTGCAATAACAGGGGCCCAGTGTCATAATTCCCTGAGAAGATGTTCACTTCACCACAGTCATTTAGTATCCGATTGTAATTGTCTGACGGTGTTAAATGTCGATCCTACTTCCCTGCTACCAGATGGGTAATCTCTCTCTCTCTTTGTTTTCGTCTGCTCAGATCGCATTCCAATATCTGGACAATGAATAAAAGATGGTTGAGAGAAGAATAAAAAGCTGTAAAGAAGGATAACTCTTAACAGAAACAACTTGATCTTACGAAAGACACTTTCAGAACTTTTTGCAATGTTGTGGCACTAAATACAACTTACTGAAGAAGCAATTTTAGTCTTAATGACCTAGCGTGCATCTTAAATCTTCAATACATTGATTCTTTTAAATCGTCGAACATTTAACCGTGAGAGAATCTGAAATGTAATAAGTAAGCTAGACGTATGAACTCTTAATGGCGAACAAACATTCTTCTTTTAAATTTTTTAATAAAGATTTTTTTAGTATCTGCTGTCAAACCGCAGAAAACGAAGATTTATACAATTTATACAAACTTCCTTGAAAGTGAACTTAAAAAAATTAAAAACATAACTGCAACCAATGCATATATAAATGGAATTTAGTTGGGCTTAGGTTTCCTATTATTATAAATCCTGCTATTAAACAAGAACTGATCCTCTTAACACTTTCTAATTTTCCAATTGGGATCAAATGGAACGATGTCTATCTGTTCATTGCTATGTCTAGATCGACGCTAAAGCATAAAAATAAATGCCTTTTAATCATATATCAGGAGTCATTTTAAAAAGAAATTTCTTTACTTATACTAAATTTACTACTTTATTTCTGAATTACATTGCTTTCAATTCAAAAAGTATTTTATTTATATCTGGAACAAGTAGGCCTACTAAAAGTCTTACCTGGCACCCTACATTTGTACTAAGCAATATTCTCTCGCTAATCAAAGGGTAAGAGAAGATTAAGAGCGTTGTCCTAATTCAGAATTCGTAATTAATAGTTATTAAATTGATTGCTGATTTGAATGATTGTTTTTTGTCTATCATCTTTCTTGGTATCATTTAATATTAGCATAGAAAAATAAACACGTGAAGTCATTAACTGCCCTAAATAGTAAGCTTAGAATAAAATATTTCAGGGATTAAGCATAAATAAATAATTTATTCAGTTTTATCTTTTAGTTAACTTCGAATCGCTTTTAGAATTAGTTTGTATGAAAAGAACATTTAGAGTAGAAATCTTAGTTCACTTAGAACAGCTGGACGGATATTGATAATAATTAGATGTTGGAGTTCTGTACTAATAGTTTTCGGAATTACTATTTTTCTAAATCATTAATATTAATTTATAATAACAGGAAAGTTTATTACAAGTAATAAATAACAGATAAGAATTTGTTAAAGAATGGACACAAGTAATTGCACTAAGGAAAGTTTTCGTCTAGAAAATTCAAAGTTTAAGAAGTGCTTTATCCAGCAGTTGAGTCGAAAACACGTACAAACGACAGAGAAATAGGAGACTAGTACAAACGAAACGATCTAAAGAGAACTAAGTCTCTTTTCACAAATAGTTTGGTTCGATTAAAGACAAACTGATCCTTAATGTCTTCAAGGAAGATCGGATAAACAGTGCAAAACCCACTGGACATTCCTTCTTCACAGGAACCTGATGCTCAAAAACTGAATCATACTTTTCATAAATTTCAAATGATGGTTTAAGGCAAAGGTTTGGTGAATTCGGCTCCGATCTGCGCAAGACGTGGCCTCTCCTCTGCGCCGATGAGATAAGGAAAGTCAAGACAGAGTAATTAGAGGCTGGCGGGTGCATTAATAGCAATAGCTTCATTGACGAACAGAGTCAATTGGTGAATGAAGAGTGGTGCCATTGTGAACGCGGCCTACGACTGCCACCCGCCGCCCCGCCTGCCGATAAGGGCCGCATTTGCGAAATTACTTCCACTGAGAGCGGGGACACATGAGCCAAAAGTCCTCGGAAATTCAAAGGCTCATTTTTCCCACGACATCCCTTAGTTATTACTTCAAAGGAACCTACCAAATTCCATTACACAAATACACCCCTTTGTTACAATGCACATTATACAAATTAACTTTACTAACAGAACCCCCCCCCCTTTTCTCCCCCATGGGAGAGAAGATCCTTCATTTAACTGAGAAATCTTAATTTACTTTCTGACTTCACTTTTTCATTCATTGTTGATTGTTTTGTTACATTTGCTTCTCTAATGGTAAAAATAGTTTTTAAATTAATAAAAAAAAAAAAAAAATGAATAGTCCTGCCCAATATTGCCAATACTAATTGTAATTAATCATGATTTTTTTTAAAAAAAGCTGACTTAATACGATTTCTTTCATTGTAACTTAACATCAAATTTTGAAAATAAGATTTTTTTTTAAAAAACTTATAGCATAACTTAATTTTTTTAATATTAAATTATTTTTAGAAAAAAATTTCAATTTGAAAAACTTTTTTAAGTTACATAAATTTTTCAATAATTTTAAGGGTACTGCAAAAAAAAAATACAATATGTTTACTGGCATTTTAATCTAATTCAATTAATAATAATAATAATAATAATAATAATAATAATAATAAAACAGGTAAAAAAAAATTCAACATTTTTTTTTTAAATTTTCATTATGTAACAATATGTATTCATTCAGAACATCTTTTACTGTTAGATTCCAATATACAATTTTCTTCATTTTTTAGTAAAGAAAGGATATTTTTTGTAAAGAAAAATGGACATTGGAATATCGAAATGACTGCATCCCAGTATTCTTTTCATATTTCTTAACATAAGGAACCCCATTGCTTCGAAATTTCTAGTGAAATTGGTTGCCATCTCTTGTTTATTACCAGTTTATGTTTTATGATCTGACTAAGTAATTATGAAATTACTATTCCATGTCTTAAAATGGCGGCATCTACAGACAAAGCAACCTCACTTCAATTATATAGAATTTGTTTGCATATGAAGTATTTACGGCTAACAATATGGAATACGTAGCTTTTTTTTGTTTTAAAATACTAGATTAAATATGTTTTTAGACTATTTATATAATAACCTATCTTATCTAATAATTTAGAAGAAGACTTCATCAGAGTCAGTTGCTGGAAGAATTAACTATCAAAACATTGAAATGATTTCTTCATCCTGAAATGGTATTAATATTCATAAAAAAAGAAGATGTTGGAAATTTAATAAGTCTGATAAACTTGTCCTTTTAGTCGTGAATTTTGTATATGTTATCTATTTACTAATCTATATTACTAAAATCTTTTATTTTTCTGTCCGGCGCAATTTCCTGTGAGAATGGAAAATATAAGTAATTTTTACAATGAAACGACGAGAATTGAACCTGCAACCTTCTGATCCGAAGTCAGACGTCTTATACATTAGGCCACCGGGACTAGAACTCACTTTATTCTGTTTTTTTGACTTATGTGTCCTTCCCATTCGCCCCATTAAATAATGAATGTATTCAACATGTTTTTTGAATCTCAAGATTATTTATTTATTTCCGATCCGTCTATTTATTTGTAATTCGAAAATGACAATTAAAACTATAATTGCCGAAACGTTGCAATATTTTAAATATAATATTCTTACTTAACCAAATCTATATGATATAGAAAAACAAGCGCGTATACATGGGAGATGGCCTAGTTAATATACGTTTATAACATAAATTTGTAATTTAATTATATTTAATTATTATTTGGTTATTTAATAAATAACCATAAACAATAATAACAATGTACTTATATCTAATTATACGATATAAGAAAAATAACTGTAAGATAATGCAAATAACTGAAAGGTATTCAAATCCAGCATCTGAAAAACAGAGACTTAGAATGTAAAGACTAAAACAATGGATTTTGAAATATGGATAATAATAATAAGGGTTGGAATATATGTGATGTTGCTAATAAAAACATCACGGCCTTATATCGTCAAATAAGGATACCAACTTGTACAATGGTTTAGCTTGCATTACACATGGTATTGTATTAACTCGACATAGTACATCCAAGATGGAATGTTTATTGTGATTGATTAACTCCCACGATTTCGGATAAGAAAGAAAATCAAGAAACAACGATGACGTCATGATACGTTGTAAAAGGAAGTAAGCTCGAGCCTTGCAGCGCTTCCGTCAGTTGTAGCGCCGTGTTTCAAAAAAGAAATGCAAACAGCTTAATGGTATTCAGAATGGATCGCCGTCCTAAAACCGATACTTTCCGCAAACAACAGCTGGTAATGACACTGTCCGCGGGCAGTTCGTCGCGTCCAAATAAGCCTAACGGGAGGATGAGAAAGGCAGTAAACAGAATACATTCGGTCCTGATGTAGAGTGAATACAAGCGTATCTCGTAATGGTGTCATTCACTACTGGGCATAATGAGACCTACTTGTAAACATGTTTCAATATGCAAAACAATTGTTATCTGTACGAGCGACCACATCTCACATCGTAATGTGCAGAATTAACTATTAACCGCCCCCCACTATAAATTTAAGTGGTTTAAGTAATTAAATAATGAAGTTGACGAATTTAATAGAGATATCTCTAATGGCCATTGTCTTTAGGGAAGCGTACTAGAGTTTTAAAGAGGGATCCATTACATTATCCACGAAATGAAATAATGAAATCCTAAAATAAAAACAATGATGCAAATGAAAAAAAAGTCCTTCTCACCTCGTAGGAGGAATTTTTTGGTTGTGTTTGTTAAAAGTTGTTAGTGACTTCCCTGACTTTAACCTCTTAAAAAGTAGTTTACGTTTTTGAGATGCTAGTGGACATCTCAATAATATCACTGTACGGTTGTGTGAGCAGCAATTATTCTGCTAATTGGTGGTGTAGCATTTCTCAACCCCCCCCCCCCCACTTTTTTTTTGGCTAAAGTGCACAATACGATACCACCAATCGGAGGTTCTGTCAGGATATGTCGCCGACGGACTCCTGCCGCGAGTCGCGACCGGCTGCATACTGTTATCTCAAGATCGCAGTTAGCCAGATGAGGGTTAGTTTTTCTAGGAAGATCGTGCGAAACCATTTTTTAAATAAGCTTACCTGGAAAGCTCATTCTACACACGAAGTTCAAACATCCACCATCTACATTTGATGTCTTAAAAGTAGTCCCAAGGCAGCCATGTTCTCACAACACGGAAAAACAGGCCAAAATCAGCGGTACCTGATTCAGGGGTACCTGATAATGTCATGTGCACTTTAACCTTGTTGTTTCGATTTTTGCTTTTATCATATGCGAAGGAAATGAGCAGGGATCAGAGCACTTTATATAGTTTCATTATAACCGCCCTTTAAGATAATTGTCCTCAAAACGTAGTTTGAAAACTTGCACAACTTTTTTGTTTGCTTGTATTTTTCTTTTTAAAAAAATATTTTAAAAAATCTCAATTTCAAAAAAGATTTAAAAATGCTTTTAATTTCAATTACTGAAATATTCAAATAAGTCCGTTATTATTATTTAAATTTTCCCAAATCTACAAGAAGATGAACATTACTGATTGGATTACAGAAGAAAATTTATTTATATTCTTTAATAGTAAAATATTAACTCTGATTATCAACTTTTAATTTTCTAATTCCTTCAATTATCAGGAACTTCTACCATTTAATCAAGATCCACACTAAGGTCTATATTTATTCTTAAAAAAAAACCAGTATATAAATTATATTTAAGATTCAAAAGTGCATTCTCCAACACCTAAGTTTAGAAGCATTTCAAAAGATTAATTAAGTTCATGACTCTTCATGAAAAACAAATACGAAAGTAACCGAAGTGAACTATAATTTTATTACATTTTTTATTACAATAGTTTTTCCGAAGAAAGTTTTCATAACTTTCAAGATCCCTCGTGGATAACTTAGACATCTGTTTTTACTGTTAAGGACTGTTTGACTTTCTCTCGGTTCTTTCTCTCAGTTTTTGAGAACAATTATATTCTTGAATATCTTGGGATTTCCTTAGAGCGAATATTTCCTTATCGTTTACTAGATTTGAAATTTGTGAAAAAAAAATATCTGAATCTTTTCCTTGATGGAGATTCAACAAGAAATAAGAATAATGAAATGACTACGTTTCAATTCCCATTTGCGAAGATGTTTTCTAGACAATTCATGAAATGTTTACACCAGGGGTTTTTATTGTTATCAGCATCCTTTCAATAAAATATCTGCTCCCATCCAAAAACAACTATTCTAACTTCATCCCAGCCCTGAAAGTCTGTGAATCTATTTAAACTAATAATAAGGGGAATTTTTTTTTTTTTAAATATTACAATTATTCTTTTTACATTTAATTATAATATATGTACGTGAACAATGTGTAATATTAATGATACATAAGTTTGATTGTTCAAAATATTTACCTTTTTTCTGCTTTTTATTAACGTAAAGTATCTGGCATGTCTCGCACCTTCTAATGTAACCTATCCCACTGAAGAACCACTGGCCTAAATCTTTTGAAACCAGGAAGCATTCGAGTATAAATGAAAGCAGTTTCCAAGATTAATTACAAAGCATCTGTTGATGCCATTCCCTGTTCATAATGATTAAGAATACCCTGCTATGTTTTGCAATGACTTTACCGTGACAAGAACAAAACATACACGGCTTAACCTTAATCTGAGAATTTTAAGTTTAAGAAACGAATTTTCTATTCATGTATGTCATAAAATATACAAATGAAACGAATTTCGACATTGAGAATACTAACAATAGCACATCGACAAAGAAGTATTTCTATACAACGGATGTAAAAAAATAATCTACACTACTTGAATAGTGAAAATATAATCGTGAAATATATATTTTATGTAAGAAATGTTAAAAAAAAAAGAAAATTTTTTTTTGGTTGAATGCTGATTTTGTCATGAACCGACGAAATATGTTCATTTTCAAAGGATTTTGTCTATATATATTTTTGCTGTATATCTGTACATCTTTAGCTCCGATATCAGAATTGTGATTGATATATCAGGTATCACGAAGACGATCTAGGCTTTCGTTTGAATGTTTTGCGATGGTCCGGGGAGAGGAATAAAGTCTACTCCAAGCATTCCAGTATGTTGAAATGCTTCTCTGCACGATGAAGAAGTTAGGCTAAAAAGGTGGCACTTTTCTAAATCAGAAAAGTACTTTCTAATAACGAAAATTTATAATTCCCGGTCAGTATCGTTTAGCAGTTAGTAACTTATATTTTGACATCGTTAGAAACCGCGTAAATCGGTTCGTGTAGTGTTGTAGTACGTCTATGTATCGCACAATTGCTTCGTACTGACTTCCTTTGTCAACACATCACAATCTCTGGCCATAGACATGAATAGTATCACGTTCGCATCATTAGGCAGACGACAGAAGTGACCACCTCCCACAACATGTCACCGTCAGGTTTTCAACAATGGCAATATAAACAGTTGAAAGGAATCCAGCAGCGCACAGCTCCCACTAGGAAAAAAATTCCAAATCCTTTAAGACATGTTTTACGTATTTGTAAATATGTTTTTGAATCATGATTTTTCATGATTTTTTTTAATTAAAAGTAAAAATATTTAAATTTTAATACGTTGCAGCTTAACATCATAAAAAAAATATAAATTACAAAAATGAAAAACCTTAACTTCGTTAGATTCTGTTGACTCGGCAAATAATTTAATTCAAAACTAATTATTTAATGTTGACAAGCAGATTTGATTAGGATTAGGAATTTTAAAGAATGTTTTTATGTAATTATTTTTTTTACGAAAATTTTCCTGCCCTTATCTACGTTTTCCATTTCAAAAACACGAAAGCAATCAGAAAGTCGATAAAAATCAAAGCTACTCAGCTCCTATGGAAATTCGTCGTGCGTCGCGATGCCTTGGAGCGTGGTGCCATCTGGCGGGAATCCTCTGAATTACAAAACTTATTTCTCTCGACAGAGATGTTTTTGTTTTTGTTTTTGTTTTCATTCCTTTTTAATATCAGTGTCAGAAACCACGGGTAGTTACATTCATATTATCCTTCAATAAAGAGAATACTACTAATAATAACATCACTGTAGTTAAAAGAATAATGGAACAAAAAAAATGAATAATTTTTAGACTTCATCGTTAATATGGTTTCATTAATATGTAAAAATTAACACGTTTATGATAACTTTCAATTGTTTGATTGTTGTGAATTCTACAGCATTAGGTTCAAGTTAATTAATTGGTTGGGAAGATAATCCAAAAGTAACTTAGATAAAAACAACATAACTTAGAGTTAAAAAAAAATCTATATTTCGATTTCAGTATTTAATTTAAGACAGTTTATAAATACTATCGAAGAGTTGAGTAATTTTGCAAATATATTTATTGTGTGTTAAAAGTTTTAGTTATTCATGTGGTGTATTGTAATGAAACAATTTGAAAGGTCTCGCTTTTGAAGACTTTTTTAGCGGCCCCTAGGTTACAGCTTGCCTGTAAAACGTAGGGAACCGCTCTTGCTTTTGTGTTTGCTGGATGTCACACTCTGTAGTGGCCAAACGGTTAGAGATATTAGGATGAAACCTTCACCATTGTGTTCAGCATCAAAAAGTAGGTGATCCACGTCCAAAAAAATCAGACCTCTAGGACTACTACCTGACCAGATTTTGGGGGGTGGGGGTCAAAAGTGGTCGCATCCAATAATGAGGAAAACGGCATTGACGTCTCCCCAATATCGACCCTTCTGAACACATTTTGTTTATAAAAGTGTGCATATTATGGGGCCGCTTTGCTGTCTAAAAGCATTAATTTATCTTGTTTTTTCTTTTCCTTTTTTTTAATCTTCAGTCTATTTTGGATCTCTTTTAGATTTCTTAGTCCTGGATTCCTTAACAAAGCAATCAATGCTGATAATTGTTGAATCATGATTTTTTTTAAGTTCGTGATAATTTTAACGAGAAGCAGCGAGGAAACGAGACTTTCTGTATTGATGAACTGAAGGGAATTGGCCATTTAAAGGCTGATGATGCACTGATAGCTAAGGTCTGTGATGATTCTGTGTCGTTGATTCCCCGTTTGCCTCATATTCTGGAAGAGTCATCCCTCCTCTTAGAAACAGGAAATTGAGTCTTTGCTGTTTATTTACTGTGTAGTAGGACGGGTTTCGGATGTTGCTAAGTTCACATCCCACAACCTCATTGTTGCCCAGCTACAGTATTTTCATTAACTGACAACAATTTCATCTTCAAGAATTGTGTTTTTCAATCGTTGATTCCATGGAAAAATAACGAAAGCAATCGTAAGATATTCTGCCAAACTACACTCGAACAAGACATTTTTCTAAAATATTATCTGTACTTTAATCTCAAAGTAAATTTTACAATAAATAAAATCCTGTCATTTGAAAACTTGTGGTCAAATTAACTGAAAATGTGTAGGAACTATGCCTATAGTATTTATCTTTACGAAGTATTTACCATTATGATAATCAATTCGTTTTATCTTTTTCCACTTTAAATTTTATTTGATAGTACAATTTTGTGTACAATACTGTTTTTCTCTGATGATTGAATGTTTAAATGTAAGTACATCTTAAAAACATAAATATAAACGCCTTGATTCTGTTATTTCTTCTGCCTTTCTAACCATTGAGAAACACTGCTATAGAAAAACAAAAGAGAGCAAATATATCGTTAAATTCAGCGTATTTACAGCTCTTGGGAACCTAATGTATGTAAGTGCTTCTTTTCCAATATCAAAACATACATACAACGTATAGCAGGTAATTCTCCTGCTACACTGAGTAACTTACAACATTCCAAATTCTCAAAAAGCCATTGTTTCAAATGAAATACAGATATCTTATGTGAATAACACAATTCCCCAAGATTGAATCTCCAATAGTGCTTTATAGTTATTAGGATTGATTTTTCCTGAACATTCAATCATTAGGATAATGTATTTCAGAAACTTATGCCTAAGTATTGCAAGATACACCTAAAACTTCTTGTAAAATCTCTTGACTTGCATCAGTAAGATCAGAAATCTTTATGAAAATCTGATTTTAGTAGATTTATCTTTACAGCAAAACTATCCTTGTCCTTCCCTCCCTCATATTTCTAGAATGTACGGTCATATTTTACGCTTGATGCTACACATCTCTCGGCTGTTTTAAAAATTTTGAAAACACACAACATTAACTAAGTAAATGTGCTATCTATTGATAACATATTTAAAATTACCTAAAAATATTTGGATAAAGGAAGTATTTCAAGATTCCAATATACTATTTACTATCTGTTTGCAATTTATTAGCATTTCTGTTTGTTCTGTTACTTCAATCAAGTCTTTCACGCTTGTTGCATGTAATAAGATACTGTGATTTAATCTAGATTGTTGATACATTCCTTCCAGAGTCACAGTTCTCTATTCTTTTTGCTGAAATTCAGTATCACGTGATTACAGCTCTATTAGACATAGCTTTTTAACTGAATCCAATCCTCTGCCGGCTGTACCTTCTCACACCACCCTCGCAAATTCTGTCTACAACCACGGGGGTTCTATCCCCTGCTTCTCTTTTACCCTTCCCTCAGGCTAATGAGCTGAGTGCTACTATGGGAACCTCCAAGTGGCAGCCTTCCCCTTTCGTAAGACCCTCTCCCCCTTTTCTTTTCAAAGGTTTTGTCCAGTCAACAACAGCCACAGTTAAGGACTACAATTTCAACACCAACATCGAACAGTCCAAGCACTGTCCTTTCCATCTGCAGAAAAATCTGGTTTCTATACTTTCAGAAATTACTAAAACCAAATCACCTTCAAAAATGGGAATGGATTAGTAGCTTCCCTAAAAGAAAAGCTGAAAAAAATCAACTCTATTTGCTTAACATATTAAAATAACAAAGATTACGCTAATAGATAAGCTTACAATCAAAAGAAGAGAAAATTGATCTACTTCAGCTGTATATAATCACGCAAGAATAGATTTTAATGAAACTAATCAAACTTATTTATAAAAACGTAAGACATTGTATATGTTTTACTTCTTACCTGAGTAATAATAATGATAAGTTATCATAAGTAAAGAGTAAATAGGATCTACAAGGTTTTATTCTCGAACAGAGGTTGTAGAGATAGAGTGGAATATAGACAAAACTGAGTTTTCCCGGGTACTACGGCTATGTAGGAAAGCGAATATCTTTTTGTAGGAGGCTTAAGCATCCCACAGACCGGTCGGACTCAGTGCAGTCTTAACAGCATTATAGGCCCCTGGACAAAGCAGTGCACTGGGGCCCCTACCTACACAACCACTCACAGTTTTTATTTTTTTTGTATACATTAAAACACATCAAAATATGCATTTTCCAGTAACAAATATTTATAGTATAGTATTTATTTATTTATTTATTGATAGCAAGTCACAATATATATAGATTATTAACACCCTGTGCTCGTGGAGCCCCCGGGCAACTGCCAAGCGTGTCTAAGCGTTAAGACGGCCTGGTCGCAATGATTTATTTGCACTGTCTTCTGAACGATTACGATCATTATAATCTTGTAATCTATCTTGCATTTTCTAAAAAAATGCTAAATGTCTTTTTTTCAGATTTAATGCAAGTTTATTTGTAAAAAAGAAAAAAAAACAAACAAACCTTGCTGACTTGTAAAATTTCTCAAACGTGCCGACAGACCAAACGATTTAAAAAGCCTGTTAGTTTCAGAAGTTCATAAGTAGTATAAAGAAGGTATAGATTCATTGCTCGGCTAGTCGATACAGTCCACATGTTTTTCTAGACAGTTTATAATAAGTGATATGCGATCTACGCCATTGGAGACAAGCGTGGGCTTCGCCATTTCCGTGCTCATCGTGAAATACGATCTAGCTTGAACATAGTTCGTGTTCAGCTCTAATGATAGAGGAAAGAAATGTGTCGCTTTAGGACAACGAGATAAGATCAGCGAATAAAGAAAATAGCAAACCAATTTATAAAAAATAAAGCATTTCTTACTTGAAATTAAATCTCTCTGAAGATATTTCAATAATGAAAATTCAACAATTATATACGAAAGAGAACAACAACTTTTCCTAATCTAAATGTAGCAATACCACATTGAACAATAGAAATTCGTTCTAATTACATTTTATCAGCTACTTTTTTTAATAGTTTCTTCACACTGGATATGCTTCCATTTTTTATATATATTTCTTTTTCATCTAGATTGTTGAATATATTTTCAATTATATAGTTAAAATGCCTCTTTCCATAGTCATTGTATATAAGAGGATAAAGGGAAGATGGATATTTTTCTTGTTTCTCAGATTATATGAGGTTTTTTGTTTTTCTTCTTTCTTGTGCTCAAAGATTTTATAACAGTTATTAATTCGTATGTTGTATATGAATTTCTGTTTGATAATAATAATAATAATAATAATAATATAATACTTTTATTGTACTTTAAATGATTCTACGTTGATGAAATACTAGAAGAGATCAAAGTAAAAGTGGGGGAAAAGTCCAAATATAGGGGGAGAGTGGTTTTATAATGAGATTGCGATGAGTTAATGGATTGGCTGAAGGTTAAGGATAGGGGTTTCTCTATCAAGGCCCAAAATGGATAGCTGACTTCGATCTACAGATATATGTCACAAAATGCCTTTGGAATACTTTCAAAAAATATCGCCTCTAGTTTTATTAAAAAAGTATTTAAGACAATAAAATAAAAAGATGTATTTTTTGGTTAAAACTAATTCCAAATGTCTAAATAGCTTATGTGAAAAGGCTTTGCTAGACAATAGCGACATTTTCAGGGATGCCATCTTTCAGCAAAATGTAAAATGAAATTGCGGCTCTGAACTGAAAAGAGCCGTAAAGAACCATAAACATCATTAGGCTTTTTTATATTGTATCATCTGAGGGACAACCATTTATAACTTAATAATTGTCGTGTGATTAAGGAATCCAATGAATCTCAAGCGTCTGGGTTGTATACCGGGCAAGGTATGGATGTTTCTTTCACTTCTCCTTGACGGGGAAATCACTTCGAGAGATGTTGTCCAGTCTTTCCATTAAATTCTCTTGCTTTAGGATCAGAATATCTGTGATCCTGTGAAAGGCAATATGAAACTAGCACATCCTCTGTGGTTCCCTTTCTCGCTATGATGATCACTTGTCGACTGTATGGCTTCAAAGAAGAAGAAGAATAAAATAATTCTTCTCTATTATTACTTATAAAGAAAAATAATTCAACAGAAATAGATAATACAGTCAAAAACTGAAGTGATGACATAGTCGTGTATATAATCTGTCTGTAATATTTAAAAAAATGTTTGCTTTATTTTTAACCTTCAATTCAGATGTTTCAGAAATGAAAAAAAAAAAAAAAAGTAAAACGAAATAAGATTAAAACCAACGAAAATGCTGGCTTTTGATTGCGCTAAATACTGCAAGTATTTATAATAAAGGAGGAACTGAAGAATCCTGTTTTTAGGAACACTTCGAAACATCAAAAAGAAACAAAAATAATAAAACAAAACGTCATGCATAAAAGTGGAAAAAGGGAAAAAAAAAAAGGTGAGAAGAATGTTAGAATTATAGAAGGTAAGGCTGTCCACAAAACTGAACCCTGCGGTACACATGCAAAGGTGCATAAAAGCAAGAGACACCAGTCTGGGCCACTTACCACTTACCACCGTCCTTACCATGGAGAGTGCAGGGAACCATAACTTACCTACAAGAAAGAAAACAAAAGAACATATTAATTTCATTGTAAAAAAAAATCGTAGATATTTAATATTAGCAATTGCAAACAATAAATAAAACTAATGAAAAAAAAATTAAAATACACATAAATAAACAAAGGTTCTCGCATCCTGAGCTATCATTTCGGGAATCTTGGGACAGCTGTTTCAGACTTATTATGCTTTTTTAACCAGATTTACCCTTGATGATACCTCAGAGTGCGAGACAAAGTATGTTGAGGGTACCACTTCTGCTCCCCGAAGTGGGCTCCATCAACATCAACACAACAATAATAAATCACAGTGTCCACAAAATTCTCAGCGTTCGATAAAATACCAACAGTTGAATGTTTAATTAATAGTTATTTAAAAAGATTGAAATAATGGAGTAAATAGATAAAGCTATAGTTCAATTTAAAATATCAACAGCGTGCTTTGAAATAATGCTTGATTTTATAAAACATAATTTGTAAACAAAAACAAAGACAAAAAAGTAATAGAAATATATTTATTTATTTCATCGATATCCTTTAAAAGCTTCAGCTCAAGCAATCATTTATGACCATAAAATTCTCAGCTTGCGGTAAAATACGAACAATTGAATGTTTAATTAATAGTTTATTTAAAAAGATTGAAATAACGGAGTAAGGAAATGTTTTCATCTTATGCAACTTTAAGGAAATTACAAGCAACTTCCGGTGTTGTTTTGTTTTTTCCTTAAATTATCTGATAGGACTGAGAATCAAATTTACATTCGAAAGAGACCATTTAACTTGATCTCTAAACTGCCTTAGTAGTCAGCGCCACCTTCACGTTCTAAAAGTAACTAATGTTATTATTTTTTTTTTTTCAAATTTTTAACCGAGACAAAATGAATAGAAAAATATTATATTTAGACAAAAGTTCGAGGAAAACCATGAACTGATTCTGCTATCCACATTAAAGGCCTCAAAGAATTATCTTTCCCACTTTCATTCATTCAAAATTTTGACCAAAATTTACAGTATGCAGCTGAAACAAATATTATTTACATTTGTGTTTTCGAGTTTGATTCTAAATCAAAATCAAAATATTTATCCGCCTCTAGGTAAATGAGAATCTTTAAACGATATTCTTTCTTGGCACTGCACAGTACAGTATATGTGATTGAAATAGTTGTTCACAATTTCTTTCGGATTGCTGAATTTAATATATCAATCTTCAATCAAACACCAGTTAGTATTTTTTAGTTCTTAAATGTCCAAAGTAGTAAAATTGTTCTTGTTGAACTGATTCAAGTTTAAATCAAAGAAAATTTTGATAATTGTGTCAAAATCTTCATTAGGAAGTAACATTTTTAATTCTTACATTTACTTTCTCTTAAGATGTTTTCCTGCATCAGGTTGATGCCATTTTACTGCATCCACATCAGACTTCATCAATTATTATTTCATTTTGAGATTTTTGTTAATCACTCAACGGACTGAAAAACTGTTAAGCCATCTTCATTTTAAAATTAAGACTCTTTTTTTCCTGAGCGCTGTTGTTTTTATTCTGTTGTTATTTACGTTGGCAGAGATTTGAGCAACGCTGCCTTTCACATACACACATAAAGCCTTGCACGTGTTGTCATTTTCAAGTTGTTTACTGAGCAGCAATTAGCAGTCGTTCGACTAATTACAGGAAGGAAGTGTTGTGCCCGTTTCTTCCAACCCCTTCCCCAACCTCCACCCACCTACACACACCCATCCAACACACCAACTTTCCCTTTTTATCGCCAGTCCTCTTCTCTCGTGAATTCTGAGAAGATACACATCTGAAATTACAGACGATTTAAGAGGTCCAAATTGTAAAGTTAGGAAAATATAAAAAAAACTGGCAAAGCTTTGAGAAGTTATCCAATCTTATTCACTTCTTCTCTCTTAATCTTCTCACTTATTAAATAATATATATTTAATCCATATTTTTAAATATTATGCAGATTTTTTTATACAGTATTACGTAAAATTCATAAAAAACTGTTGCAACTGCTGTTGAAAAGTTATCAATTAGGATTAATAAGCATCCTTATTATATTCACAATCTTGATTATACAAATATAGAAATTAAGAATTTATATGCCATACTTTCATATAACTTTTCTTTCGTGACGATAAGGACACTTCAGATATTCTTTAGCAACTTATTAAATTTGGATTTGATTTTAATATAAATTTCATTTACTTAATCCTAATTACTCAATTTTGTTAAAAATAGCTACTTGTCTTTCTCCCAAACTTAAATCGCTGCAAATAGTCTGTTAATGAAAAATAATTATATTTATTAAAATTTTACGTAATGCCCAATCTGTCACGCCTTTCAGGTTAAATCTGTATCGCACCAGGAGATGCGAATCCTGGGGTGCACGGGAAGTTTAGGCTCCCAGCGATTCTCAACCAACGGAACTAGTTGGGTCCGACGCGCTCTCGCCTTTAACTCCGAGTAAGAAATCCGGTACCTATTTGATAGAGGTCTGGGTGAACCCTAGGGTCGTAATGGAAGAGAAATAACCGTGGAAAAATCCCCGACTACCACCGGGAATTGGACCCGAGCTCCTCCAGTCTGCAGTAACACCTTTTAGAATCAAGAATTATTATTTTCTAACCTTAAATCAAAACTTTCGAGGAATTCCATAAATGTATTTGAATTTCCTAACTATTTTTCCCTTACCGTTATTAATACAAGCAAAAGTTTATTGAAATTTACTTCAGACAAAATATAGTACAGCTAAGTAAAAAGGATTGTACTTGTTTTTCAATGAAGAAAAAAAGACAGTTTTTTTTTTTCAATCATTTGATAATAAATTATATTTCTTATTCCAATTTTTTTTCCCACACTTACAAATTGTAAATAAAGGAATTGCAATAAATTGAAAAAAAAAATCATTTTCTGAAAAGCAATAGAACTTAGAAATTCTGTGAATACATCCTACGTTTTCAAGGTTTTTATTCAGTACGTATGTGTGCGTGTGATATAGACTTGATATAGACTTGCAGATGAGATAACTAAAGAGGCACTAATCTATATATGTATCGGGTTTTTTTTTTATTGTACTTTGACATCCTAACGTTTGAACGTCGCTTTAATCATAATTTTTATTATTCATATTAATCTTTTTTAATCAATTTTTTTTTTCATAATTTGTTTAAAATATTTTGGTTGATAACAAAGATATTAACTAAGATTCGAGAAATGCGCAAACAAACTTTTTTGTTAATTTCTTAGTACAAAATTAAATTAATGATAAGAATGCACCAAAGAAAATCAAATTACAAATTCGTATTCAGAAACATTAATTTTATTTTCTGAATTTTAAAGATCGTGGTTAAGACAGATCAATTTCAGAATTATTCTTGCTTTTGGTAACCCCCTCCCCCAAATAATATAATCAAAGCATCAAATAGCATAAATGACAATTTAGTAGTCTATTGTTGATCTTGTTATTTGGTTAAGTTATTTTTATTGTAAATATTAGTAATCTAAAATCTAACAAAATAATCTAAACTGTTTAGAAACTCTTCTATACTTATTTTTGGACGTGCAAAATGGCTAAGAATTTATAAAGAGTTATTTTTTAATTTGCGTGAGGATATCGCGTCTGTGTGTTGGGTTAGGAAAGTTGATTCGCGTCTTGAGGGGGTAATTACTTGGCCTGGCGATCGGATGCAAATGTCCGCTCCTAATCACCAGTCCGTCACGAGGACGACTTGGGCGCAAATTAATTTCTCTCGACCAGATGGAGAAGGGTCAGCATCGAGCGACACTCGGTGAATGAGGCCTACCCTCATGTCAACAGACCTCAACGTATTGGTCACTCTTGTTAAAGGGATACAAAAAGAAAAAAAAGAGGTGCCCCGAAGTATTAGTTAAATGGAGAGTTCATTTGGAACAATGTCAATGTGACGAAGTAAAGAAAACCCACGATTATTTAGGAATAAAAAGAAGTAAAATATATAAGAATAATGTCTGAGCTTAATCTAAACAATATTTAAAGCAGAGGTTGTGTAACTTTACTTCGATAAATCATGAAGTTTAATTTACAATATTGCAAAATTAGTAACAGAAGAAATATTTAAAAAATACGTATGTTAGAATTAAGAGATTATTTAGAAATAAAAAGAGGTAAAATAATAAAATACAAGTACTTGTAATACAAAACTTTCGCTAAATAAATACTTTAAAGTGATTACAACTTTTTTTAAGCGTAATTTTACACTTCTTAGAGAAACTTATTAAAATGTGCGAATCAAAACATCTTATCACTTGAGATCTTACAATGTAAACATTCATGTAAATATTTTACATTCGTGTCTGTATGTTCATATTTAATTCCTTCGAAAATTTTAAGTAATACCAGAGATTTTGTAAATGATTGTCTTAAAACAATATTTCACAACTGACAAACATCAGTGGTTGTGAATAGGAATAAATAAGATGTGTTTTAGAAGAAAAATACTGACTTAGACATATCAGGATATTGAAACCTATCTTTCTTTTAGTATTCCAAAAATGCCTGATGTTTCCAATGCCGCAGGAGTTATTTTGTACTTCATTCAGTAAAGAGTTAGTTTGAGTTTAATATGTTCACTCAGAACGTGGTTTATTTTCTTTAAGAATTTAATTGGTAATGAGCATGATGCGAAACGTATTTAGATAATGCAAACATAACATATGCTGAATTGCAATGTACATTTAGCGTAAATTCAATTTACCAGGGAGAGAACACTCTGCTTATTAGCTGAAAGCTCAAATACGCATTCATGTACTTCGATTCATGTCAAATTTTACAGAAGATAAGTTTACAGGTTCAAAAGTTATTGGGACGCAGTTAGATAATAACTTTAAACTTTTACTTTTCTTCGGGAAAATAGGCTAAAAAAAATCTCCATGTTGAAAACGTTTAACAAAATAGTCAACTGCTTTAATAAATTGTTGCACGAACAAAATTCATTAGCAATTTTAAATCCATGCCGACAAAGAGTTTTTCCAGCACCCTTATACTGTTTTGAGTCGATTTAAGGTAATAGTATATTAATCATTATAAATATATGCATTAATATTTTTATAATGATATTTGTAATTCTATAGAATAGTGTTATAGATAATTTTAATTATAAATTTTAATTTATTTGTAGTTTCCGAATCTGACCGGATACTTTTCAAGTTACACCTTCATTTCTAAACCAAGTCAGCAAAGACAGACGGGCTTTTGCAATTAATACATTTATTAAATCCTTCGGTACTGAAATGGGTTGGAAGGCAGTGTATGGGGGATTGTGTTTTGTCCATCCCAATCGCCAATTAGAAAGACAGTCGCCAGGGGACGCTGCTTTCAGAATCGCATTAGACGCTGAGAAGGAAACAGGTGTCACGTGGACACCATTTGGCACCATTGACCAGTGGGTGTAATTGATGACAGTCGCTTACCCAGAAGCATCTGCCCCCTCGGCGTAATTCTCCTCCCCCACCCCTACCTCTGTCATCATCAATCGTTTACATGGAGTTCCACAGAGTTCATTAGCAAAAACAGTTGGTGTCTATGGCGCGAAAGTTTTGGGAAAACTAAAGGTCAAAAACTAAAAAGTCATTAACTTAAAACATCAAAACAAAGAAGATAAAATACTGGAGATGTAATCAGAATAATTTACTAGAACAGCAGTTCAATTATTACGTTCTACACGCCTCTCCTTAATTACTTAATACAGTTTGGGAAGTTTGTGGGTGTGTTCCAAGTTCCAAGTAAGAACACTTTAATATTTCAGCTTCTTGTTCAGACCTAAATTAGAATATGGGTTGGTTGAAGAAGAACAGTCAAAAGGGAGGGGAAAAAACAATGTTTTTGTAAGATCTGCTGAATTTCCCTCGATGACAGATAGAATAGTTTTACAACGGAAACTAAATCCAGACCCCGATAGTATCACATTATCTTTGAAAGACAAAGGTAGCGGTAATGAATACAAATTTAAAAGTTAGTTTGCTTCTTCATCTTAAACATGCTTGTCAAGTTTCAAGATCTATTTAGCTGTTCAAAAGTGATTCAGCGAATACCCACATAACAAACTGATCCATTTGATGAGTTCAATTTCTTAGAAAATTGGGCTAAAATAAGGACACTTAAATAACTTCATATCACTTAACTTTTTATTTATTTTAAGTTGAATACTTATACATTCTTAGACAGTTTTAATAAGAGTATAGTAAGGTAAGGTACTTATTATTCAGCGTCTAATTATGTGATTCTCAATTGCTGAAGAAAGTGCTGGTGAACTGATGTCGAAGTAAGTCTTCATTTGTTCCTCCAATGAACTCAGGTAACAAATGAAGTGGGCAAACAGTCGCCAATGAGTGACAAATAGACTCCGACCTTAAGCCGGACCTTCATTAGATCACATGACCCTGCGTTCCAAGAGTCAAGCAGTCTTTGCTGTGCCATTTCTCAATGCTCTCGTTCTGAGGGTTAAGAAAATAAAAGGTTCTGTCCGAACATCAGAGAAATTAAAGAGAAAGCTGTTCCTATAAGAGGGAGTTTCAGAATTAACATTCACTTTTAGTTATTTATTCTTGATTGACAGCTTTTTGAAAGTTAAGATTCTATGCTTTTTGACGATTCAACAAATAAAATCGAATAAATATAAAGAGAAAAGAAATCTATACAAAATGATCAATTAACTGTTTTTCTACGAAAATTGAGGCTTAGGTAAATCAGTGTATACTTATTTCTTCAAACCGTCGTATGCACATTTCGTGTTTAAATCTGTCGAAACATTTGCGCATAAAGAGAACAAAGTTTCCATAGAAAAACTAAGAAATTTCCAATCGATGTCTAATGCGCATTTGAGTAATCCACCAATTTGCGCAAGCTTTGCTATGTTTAGAAATTGGCTATTGGCAGTTTAACTAAGTTTAAATCAATTTAAATTGAATTTGAATTTTAAAATTTAATTAATTACAGAAAAAATGAAGATACCATTTGGAAGGTAATTCAGTTTACAATATGGGATGACCTTTCCTTTGTTTTCGTGGTGCTAAAAAAGTAAGAGAAATTAAAAGGGCAAAGAAAGAAATGAAGAAAATAGGTTTTAATTTCTTATAAGAAATTCTGAATATATTTTACGATTTAAAAAACAAAAAGAATAACAACGGTTTGGTCGAATCTTATAACACTCTTTAATCCATAACAGATAGAAAAAATTAAAACGAAATACACAAGCACTTATTTTCATTGCTTAAAACTAAATATCCTAGGAAGATTAATTACAAAAAGGAAGATCTCTATTGGGTTATTATACAAATCGAAGCAAGGAGTTAAAATAAAGTCATTAAAATACAATAAGCATGATACCTGAGAAAGCTGAAATTTTAATGAAAAATTGATTGTTATTTACTATAATATTCCATCGATTTTGGCTGCAAATTGAGTTTTTATATGAAGATCTCATAAAACAAATCACCTCCATAACTCCTGAAAGGGTTATTATTAAACAATGGATATACAGAAAAGAATAAATATTGCTTGTTCACGAGGAAACAAACGCATTTCTGTCAGCGTTGTACAGATAATCCTAAATAGCATCTAATATTAGAAATTAATATGTAGTATTTACAGTTCTATTTTTAGATAACTTGAAATTTAGATTGTTTTGACAATTTGATAATTTTTTTGATACCATTATGGGGACAATAACTTTTAGACAAACGTATTTTATTCCAAAAATTCTATACTATTACTCAATTTACGTACTATTTGCCAGAAGAATAAGCAATGTTTTTTCTGCATAAATTTTACTCAATTTCTTTGCCTAGTTTCACAAAAAAGAAAAAATATCAACGTTTCTATTTTAGCTTCAGCAACAATTTGCATCTAAATGATATCTAATTATGTAACCTTTGAATTTTGAAATATTTTTGAAATAAAATTGTCTGAATCTCATAAACAACATTCGATCTTCTAATATCTACAGACTATGTTTTCTCATAATTTACATAGACGAAATATATGGTTAACTCTGTTAAAGTCAAATCCTTCATATTATCTATTCAGCTTCCGAAAGAAGCAAAAAACGAAGTGCATCGAAATCCTGCTTCCCGAATAGGAAATTTATTTTCACTTTCTACAAACTGTTTTGATATTTTTATACGAAAAGTAAATTATACGAAAGTAAAGCTCATCAAATCACCCAGTCTGTTTGTTTGTCTATATGTAAGCATAGTGCAATAATTTTTGAATCTGTGGACGAATCTTCTTGAAATTTAGCATGCACATGCAAGGACAAGATACTATCTAGATTAGATTAGATTACTTGTGAATGTGGGTGGTTTGACAGCCGAGCACGTCGACCTGAAAGATCTTTTGTGATATCCCACGGAAATAAGGACAGACGGAGAGAAAGACTGAGAAAGGATGGTGTGAGAAGTGCAGGGGAAACGGGAGAACCCCGGGAAAACCTGTCCAGCGCGGATCGCCACCATCACCGAAACCCACATGAGAACCGAACCCGGTACTCAGAGGTAAGAGGCCAGTGTCTTAGCGACATCGCCAACCGCGCGGCCAGAGACTATCTAACTTTTATATTTAAAATTTTTCCCGCTGTTGTTCTTCTCGAGAAATTAGCGAGAGACAATTATTCCCATAGAAAACCATTGGACTCTAAATAATGATTTCCGGAAGTCAAACCAAAGAATATTAATTCTTTTACTAATCCTATAATGTCTGTGCGAGCTGTATTAAGATTAAACTAGTTACGTAAATCATCCAGAAGCATTTTTTTCTGAAGCAGACATTACAATTTATAAAAGTGATTCTTTAGTTTCTGTAATATTCGTACTTTAAAATAAAGTAAGAAAAATTAAGATTTGATGATAAATTTTTACGTGTGTTTGAATTAAATTTAACAAATGACTAGGCATACACACAACAAGTTGAAATAATACATTTATATACATTTAAAACATGAGCATACAGTTTCGAAATGCCAAACTTGCATTTCTTTTTCAATGCTGACAATTAACTGTAGAAATTAAGATTTTAAAGACAGTTCTTTCATACTTTCCTTAAGTAGGAAGTGGTGTTTCTTTTCACGAATGGTAAGTCGTTACTAAATGGTTCGAAATACTTAATTACATTTTTTTTTCTAAGAAAGAAAGAAAACAAAATAAAGAATAAAAGAAAAATACTAACAAATTTCATATCTTTTATCTCTCTTTGCTAAATGTTTTGAATAGGTTCAGGTAAAAAGATGACGCTCATTTCAATAGCAGCATCATTTTAATTGGTAATTCATTATAATTATAAAGAACTACACCTAATTATTAACTAACCTCTTCGGCGAGTAGTTATAGTTATTACCAGAGGGAAAAACCGGCGCCAATGTTCAAGGTTTTTGGCGCCCAGACAATTTGGGTAAAGAGCCAAAACAGTTAGAGTAACAATTCTAATAAACAGAGCTAAATAAAAGCTGGTAGAAAACTTTCAAAGTTTCTTTGGTAAGTTTCATAGTTTTCCTCACTCATTATAATGAAATTATTACGTAATATATAAAATTATTTAATTAAAATAAATGTGAGAATTAAAATATTTAAATATAATATAAAAACATAAAAATTGTAAAAGTATAAAAATAAAAACAATAACTGCTTGAAATAGCTGAATTTTGGGATATGGTTATGTTTTTTTTTTTTAAATTGAAAGTGTGTATTGAAGTATAACTATATTAATAAAGTGTAAATAAAACGAAAGTATAAATTAAATAAGCAGCCAGAATCAATTGAAAAGGAAAAGAATAATATCAGTATTGTTAATATAGTAAATTATGATTTTGTTCAAGGTTTTTAAGTATTTATTTTAACTTGTGAAAAAGGATGTTTTGGAAAGTGTCATACTGGAATAAATTGTACTTGAATATTTTTTTTTAAATCTTTGTATATAAAGATTAAATATATATATTTAACATCTCACTGTTTTGTAATTCTGATACATCCGGTAGTAGAATTTTCCGTAAACTTCCCCTTTATTCTAGAAGTTTCTCGAAGTTATTTTTCGTAAATCTTTTAAATATCCCAGCACAGGTGATATCTGAGATAGCTCAAAAGATCGGAAACTTTCTCTGATGTCATTAGAATGTTGCAAAATCTTGTTTTGGTGAAAGCTCGAAACCGACCTGTCCAGGGATGCTTAAAAATCTGAAACTCTCAACACTTGTAGAATGGGAGGAGGAGTCTAAGAATTACAGAGCTGTAAGATGTAGAGAAATTACGAGGAGTGTAATCATAGATTTTAACATAAAGAAGTTTTTCTTACATCGAATTAATATTTAAAAGTTCTATTTCCAAATTGTAGACCTACTCTAGTAGAATTATAATTAAGCTTTGTAACAGGGATTTAGAATGTATAATCTAAAATGAATGAATTATCTAAAATAAATAGACAAAAAACAAAACAAAAATCGTTGAATTCAATAATCCACGGAAAATGTATGGATGTGTGGGTATACCATGTCTGAATGGTCTAATACGCAAGTATTAGGTATTAGTTTTCTCTCAGACTTTGATCTATATAGCACTGTTACTATATTAATTTGTACTACAATGTATTTCTACGTTTTCAATTGAGACGCTTTGTAACAAGTATTTCAGGTAAATGGGATTTTTCCTGTTGAATCTATTCTCAAAACTTCCAACTCTTTGAAATTAAACAAGAAGAAGTTTTTGAAAGAACTTAAAGCCTTCTTGCCTTAAAATGCTATCCTGAAAATTTGTTTTTTTGTTTTTTAGTCATGAAAGTAGCAAAAGGAAAATTCTCCATATAGTATATCTTTAACTTACATTATAACTTACAATATTAGAGACATTAAGGAATTTTTCATTTTTCGCAAAAAAAAAAAAGACACAAATTAATTCTGAATCTTCATCACTAGTTCAACTCTAATTAACTTTAATCACATCAAAGAACGCTAATCCTAGTGGATTAGCTAAAAAGGATTAATACATCATTGTCTAGGTTCTAATGGGTTTCCATGGACAATTTTGATCATTTTCTTGCGCTCAATTCCCATGTCTGATCCCACAGAACAAAAAAATTTCAAATACAGAAGCTAGATCTTCTCTTGTCCTTTTAATTCGTGTCAAGTTTAATCAATCGAGAGCGTATTAATGTTATTGTTGAGTGCGGACACACACACACACAAGAGTGAGGGATTCATGAGCCACGTTTTCCTATGAAATTAGGTAAAAAAATAGAGTTTGTTCTTTGTAGTAAAAATTCTACATTCAAAATAATCACGAGCAGTCTACCAGCACGCAGCGTTCCGCTCTAAGCCCAAATTGCCAAATGTGGATTTCAATTAAATGGTTAGTGGTATTATATGGGACTTTATATTTCGTCATTAATATCCTTAAACAACAATTCATTAATAAATTATTATTATGATAAATCGACTTCATTTTCACTAATATTAATTCCAACAGGTTTTAAAGCTTATGACTTAATGCAAGTTATAAACTTCTTAAAATGGAAATGTTTGTTTGATAAATGAGATATTTCGCTTTCCCAAAGATAACAAAAAAATTTGTTATCAGTTCCAAGAATACTTTCGTTCTCCGTTTGCAATTAAAATGCAAAAACAAATGTGTCTTTATAAATCGTACCACTTTTTTTTGTAGACCATTACTGGACAGTTAACTGATATTGAAGCATGCTTTCTTCAACGTACGTCAACCTCATTATTAGCCAGCTAACAATAATCTACTGAAATCTAATTAGAGAAAGACTCTTCTAAAGAAAGAGATAGACTAGAAATTTCATGCAGTCTATGAACAACACACGAAACTGAATTTGTTTACAATTATGTAACGTGCGTAATTTCATTAAGAATAATTAAGTTTAGCCCCAAAACACAATCAAATATTTAATTAAAATTTAAAAATACAAATATAAACACAACTTTTCGACTTGCCTGTAAGTCATCGACCAAGTACACCTTGTGTTTATATTTGTATTTTTAAATTTTAATTAAATATTTAATTGTGTGTTTGGCCTAAATTTAATTATTCAAAATTGAATTTGTTTTAACCCTTTTTTAACAAACAAATTGAATTTGTTTTCACTTTTTTTTTTATTAAAAAAATGAAAGTAACATAAATCAGGAGAAAAAAATACATTCATTTCATTTTGATAACTTAAGATTAAATACAATCTTTTCACACACAAAAAAAGTAAAAAAAAGTTTTATATTTTTTAAAATATTTTTTTAATGCCATAAAACTATTCAAAGTAGAATCCTTCTTATTTGTAAATTTTAATACCCGACGAATACAAACATTTTAATTTATTTTTTTTCATCTGCAGAAAATCTCCAAACGTCTGAAGTCTCCTAAATCTCTCTCATTTTCATCTAACCAAAAAACTCGCAAATTTAAAATGGATTACCTCGAAGCGAACAAAATAAGTGTAGAATAAAAACCAGGTTAAATAAGCATATTTAAATTTTAAATATTGCATTCCGTCTATGTCTAATAATTCTTTACTCTAGGAAGCTGATAAATTAGTTTAAGTGATTAAAAATCTGAATCTATTGTATTTATGTGAATTGAAGCTGAAGAACTGATGGCCAAAAACGTCAAATTACTTTACAGAGCTAGAATTTTACTGAGATAATATAAACTTCCTAAAAATTTGATTCAAACTGGAATATGTTCCATAACTGAAAAGTTTTTGTCAAATATCACGCTGTCTCATTAAAGAGCTGTGATCATTACAACACAGTACTAGAAATCCAACTCTTTGGGTTATTAGGACGCCAATTATATCTTGTGTGCAGGTTTTCGCCCTTTTTCCCAGAATATTGTCCTGTTATAATCATTTTGACAATTAAGTCAATTTAAATTCGTCTTTCAAACTCTTGTTAAATTTTGTAAACTTCGATGTCTAATAGTTTTAAGAGAAGAATTTTTTATTGTGATTAATAAAAAAAAATTAAATAGATGCATTCTGGTGAATTCTAGGACTGTCTCTCGACTTGACTTGCATTTCTTACAAAGACACTATCTTTAGAGATATCGCTGCTTCATTACAGATTTGGGTCAATCACAAAGACAATGTCGTTATCCGTGTTATGATTGCCTATAAATCTGCGATGATACGCCGTTGATAATATTTGGGGCCACTGTTACTGAATGAGCTAGGGGAATAAAAGAGATTGGAAGTGGTAATTTATTTTTATTACGTTGCAATGAAGGATAACAGTGAAAGATTTAGATAAATGGATTATTAATATCATACACAAGGCATCCAACGAATAAACATGTTAAATTTCATGTCTTCGTAATAGAAACCCTCGAAAAGGAAAAATATCATTTGCTGAAAGATCAGCACTCCTGGTGGCAAAAAAATCAAACGCACACAAATACTAAAAAAAGGCAACTTAAGACAAGACGAAGTATTTCCATAATATATCCTTAAACTTATTATAAAAAAGAATATTATTATTATTACTAAACAGGAACTTGATAAAATACAAAATGTTGAAATTGGTAACAAAAAGCAAGTTGTTTTTCACAACCTAGCATAATTTTCTTATGAAAAACTTTAATTATTAGCTTTCATTTCAATAGCAAATGTAGTAAAAAAGGAAAATAAACACTTCTAATAAACAAAACTCAAATCATTTCTGAGTACTGTTCAAAAACTCACTATTTGTTTTTTTTTGTTTTTTAATTTTCCATGAATTGGAATTGTTGTAAATATTTTTATCCTCAAAGAAAATAACGAAGAAAATTTTATTTAAACATTTTTAAAATTAAGAAATCTCTTTGTAGACAAAGTTTACGAGAAAAAGTGTTGTTTTTGTTTTTGTTTTCCATTGATGTTGCTTTGGTGTGGAGTAATAGAGAGAGTAGTTAGTAGCACATGATTTACAGTAAGCATAAAGAGTATTGGTTAAGGCAACACTTAAAAACAATAATATGACCAATTCCGTACAAAACATATAAAAACTGTTAAAATGATATGTTTCGAGATGCCCGAAGTAAACGGATCTTTTTCTGAGATACAAAAAGATCTCCGGTTACTTCGGGCATCTCAAAAAATCATTTTATTAAACAGTTTTTTATATGTATTGTGCGGTATTGTTATTTCCTGCACGTTAATAACCTTCAAAATGACCATTAAGTTTCAGAATTTCAATTCTTTCTCTTCAGCACGGACTTCATCCTCTGCAACCAACAGATAAACAGAAAATATCAATGCATTCGAATTAAAATAATTAGGAATAACCAAAGATTCCGAATATTGTTTCTCTGAAATCATTGCGAATCGTAATAGGAGTCCGACAAATTACATTCACAAACCTCGATATTACTAGCGACTGTCCTGAACATAGTAAGAAATGGTAGGCATTGTCCAGATCTTATAGTTTGAATAAGTGATTGATTAGCTTACATTTTACTGTTTTCATATAATAAAATAATAAATAATAATAAATAATAGCAGATACTGATAATAAAGGTCGTAAGGCTTTAAGTACAGTAAATATATTGATTTACGTTAGCCTGGACTAGCTCTGTGATTAACCTAGGCTTAAGTGAATAATGTTCGTAGTGTAGATCTAACTTCTAAATTACGCACTGGTTTTGTTAATCCCTTATATTATGAAGACAGTGAGGACATGCATCTATAAAAGGCAAAAATAAAGACAGTGCTTCACTTTAAGTACGAGTATTCAATTTAAGTATTCGTACATTTTCGGTTTATATACTGCTCTGGACCCTTGAGTACGTTGATGCGGGATATGCCTGTATTATCTTGGTTAAAATAACATCAATGTTAGTGTTGATTTCTTCATGGGTCTGTAAAATTATGAAGTGGTTTACACAAACAATTGCTGATTTCTCTAGTCGAAAGTTCAGCATTCCATCAATACAATTCACATCGATATGCCTACATTTTCGACAGCTGCCAAAACATTATCAGCAATCATTGTCACAGGTGGTTAAGCCATTCAATATATTAATAATATCATAACAATAATAGCATCATTGTAAGGGAATAAAAAATTCTTTCACTAACAAACATTACAAAAACATTAGAAAAGTATAAGGTATCGAAATACAGATACAAGTATTGTATTTTTATATAAATAAAAGAAAATCTAATGCACCTCCTAATAAGATTTTACTTCTTTAAATAAGTAGCCAAAAAGTCTTAAGTGCATCTTAAATATGTGTAAATACGATATACGTCATTTTAAAATAAAATTCTGTTGGATTATTTTCACCTTAGAAGTCTTGTTGTATGAGAAGTGTTTAAATAAAAGTCCAGAATTACAAAGAGATTTTATACAATGAAGTTGTTATTTTGGCATCTCAATTAAAAACAAAACAAAAACTCACTCTAAACACTTCATCCAACGCCATCTTATGAGACAGAGAATAATTAATTCGATGTTTGGAGGCCCGTTTAAAACAATGTAATTCAGTGTTGCCAGCTTAGAGTTGCGTCTGGATGTGGCCGGCCGTGCTCCCACTAAAACAACTGGGTGTGCGGGTCCGTGAGAGTGGGCTCTCGTCTTAGCGGGGGCAGATAATGTTTTGGAGTGGCCATTAAGCCGGCGTGGCAAAACGCGCAGCCATTTCCATTACATCCCCCAGCCCTTCCCCCTGTCCCGTCATTAGCCCTTATTTGACTTGCAAAAGAGCAAGCCACGACTCTGGCCATCTAAATAACCTCGGCGATAAAAGCAGACACCCTCGATCGGTCATCTTCCCGCCTTTATTAAGCCTAACATTAGACAAGGAGGAAAAAAAGAAAGACACGATTCGAAATAAAGGGAGAACAAGCTAAGGACAAAAGTAAAAGATATTTAAAAATTTAATGTAAATAAAACTTAAATAACAAAACCATCATAGCAGTAATATTAGTAGTAGTATTAAAAAAAATAACTAGAAGAACTAAATACTAAGCCCCGCGAATATGAATACTTAAGGCATAAAACTCTCTTCTCTTTTTGACTTTTATTTTTTTTTGGTTGGATAGTTCTAACCCTTGCCCACATCCAGAAAAAGCCACGACATTTTTTTTTTTTGGTTAAACGACTACGACCACATAATCCTTCCCATTACAAAATCCTGCTACGCCCATGATAAACTTTTTTTTATTATTTTTAAACACTTAAAAAAATAGCAATTAAAATTATAAAAATATAAAAATATTAAAAAATGAACACTTACAAAATTATATTAAAAATTTTACATCATCACACGAATTGCAAATTATATTCAAGCTTTTCTAACATAAAAGATAAAACAAAGACAAAAAGCAAGGTCGATTAATATAACGTTTTATTAGTTTAAATTATTTTTAAAAGTAAGGATGTCGTTGACAAAGCAAGGATAAATTGGTATGATCCTTGTACAAATTTAATAATGGTTTTTGAATTGAGTTTTACTAAATCAGAACAGAAATATATAGTTTAATAATTAATAGTCTTTTATTCTTTACTGTTTCAAATTTAAATTTTAATTTAATGAAATTACGTGAAACTGTACTTATTAGTTTTATGATTCGAACTATACTGATGATCTATCATTCACTACTAGCTTATTGTTAACAAAACGAAAAAGAAAAAAACAAAGATTATAGTATATCTTATACTAGTACAAGTATACTAGTGTTTACTTGTGTATATAAATTTTTTAAGGCTAAGTAAAATAATTGTAGAAATAAAAAACTATCCATTAAACATATGTAATTAAAATTACCAATTTCTCTTGTAGGGGATGAACTATACATATTTTTAGAAACTGAATGATGTTTGCTAGCAGTTGCAAGAGAAAATTTATATTTCAATCTCGAAAATCAATTTTTTAAAAATCAACGAAATCTGAATGGCAAGACAAATAAATGACGGTATTCATTTCGTTTAAGCAAAACAGAGCGAATTAAGTGCGAAAATAGAAACCGAAAATGAAACTGCACTGTGCTGCCATCTAGGTCACAAAATGCGAAATGGGAGACGTGAGTAACAGTTTTTCTTTAGAAGCGTTGTTAGCTTATTATTATTAAATTAATAACAATAAAAAACTTTAGAAGAAGATTTTATTATAAAATTTAAAGAGAGAATTTCTTAATTGTGAAACATTTCATACAGCTATTAACTTCAATTTTCACAAGTTCTGTAAATTAAAAAAAAAAAAACTTACAGCAAGTTAAGAATGATTACACAGGAAAAATAAGCAGAAATGAAAAGGATATGTAATATTAGATGTTTTAGTTAAAGAAATAAGAAAAGAATGGGGAAACTACATTAGATCTTAACAAAATTAAGGCTGTAATCAATGAAGGCTTACGAGAAATTCGAAACCATAAATTTGTTTGCTTGTTTGCTGTTTCTTCTTTTATTTTATAAATTGGTTTCGTATTCAATTTTTTAAAATTAATTTATCAATAAAACAAAAACAACCTTAGTTTCAGCAGATTTTTTTTTTTAGAAATAAAAATAAATAAATGAGACATTTTCATATACTTTATTTCTTAAGTATATTTTCATATACTTTATGTGTAAATACTTTTGTTTTTATTTACAAAGTAATTATAATGAACTTTATTCGTAAAAATATAATTAAAAAGATTAAGTTAAAGTATCCCATTTCAAGCTCTTCATCTAAGTATCACTTGTCTCCTTAAGTAATATCCTTGTATCCCTTAATCAAGCTTTAGATCACCGGGCCCACAATTGAAAAGATTACAATTATTTAAAAAAATTTGAATTTATATAATTTAATATATTGAAAATGAGTAGTATAACTAACTACTCATTTTTATTAAAATTACTCCACAGGCAAATTGATATCTATTTAAAAGAAAACATTACAAATTTAAATTTTAAACGATTTCAAAAAGCTTTTTATAAAATTTAAATTTATTCATACATTAAATCTACAAATAAATAAATTAAGATACGTGGAATTCTTCGTTTGCCCGTTTTATTTATTTTTTATTTACTGAATTATCATATAAAAAATTAATTCTTCAGTTTTATTAAAACTGAAATTGAAACTTAAATATTTATGGATGCTTATTAATCCATGTAAAAACTAGATTAATCTTTTTTTAAAAAAAATAATTGAATATTAACAGGTAAATGTTTCCTTCAATTAATCATTCATTTATCTTCATTGTATACTAGATGATCTACTTAGATTACGAAGTGAAATACAAAACGATTATAATACATGAGCCGGTAAACGGCAAGAGTAACTATGGCTTTCTTAGGATTACATAAAATAATAGTTATGAATTTAAATTATTAAAAATAATTATTAATTCTAATTAACAATTAAAAAGAAGCGATAGGGTATAGATTTGTAACTGCAGTACAAATTTCCAAATTTACTTTGAAATTTTAATTTACTTCTAATATTCACTTGTGTTTCTCGCTCTTATTTGTTTTCTTCCTTATTGTTTGCAAGTATTAAATATTAATCGAATACATCTATTATCTCATATTTCATTTTCGTGAAATGAAGGATTAAACGCTGTGATGAGTCAGAGTTGTTTACAAGGGAAGCCTAATGAAAATAGCCACGACCCACCGGAGTGCCCTCACAATGGCGATTCCACAATGGCTTCACTTATAAGAGGTAAAGGCGTGGTCTATGCTTCGATTACTCACCGAAACAACAATGCCGCCACTTCCAGCTGAGATGGATACAGGTGATTCAGAAGGGAGAAGCAAGGTTAATGGAACAGCGAATGTGATCCCGAGGTGAGGGTTCATACGAATGTAACAGAAAAAATCAACTTTAGGATTGGATACTAAAATGGCTAATTTATTACAAAAAAAGAGATTTATTTATAGAAATGGTTCATCACCCGTGCGGCACTGACAAATGTCTTAGGTGAAAATTAGTTTATAATGCAAATTAAATTATTCTTCGGAAAGCACTGAGATCTTGGATGTTTATACCAATCTTCTGAGTACCATCTTCAGCAAAGTTACATAAACTTTTTATTTATAGTCTAGCTGTACTATAAAACAATTTATAAAACAATAGAAGTAATTTTTTCACATGTTTCTAAAGTCCTCCCAGTGAATGATGGCCGCCCTGTTTTTGTGAGATCTGCGCATGTATCATCGATTACTCTGGTCAGGCACTTCCGTATGAGTTTATCACAGGACGTCGCCATTACGGTAGAGGCTTGTTACTTTGCAAAAGAGCATTGTATTTATAAATAATATATATTTATTTATTTATATAAATACTTATTGTTAGCAACTGGTATTGAAATAACGGTAAATAGTCGAGAGAAGTTTTAATTTGGCGTTATCAACATGTCTTTCTCAGTGAAAACAGATGCCGTCGTCCATTGTGACAGGAAAACATAATAGGAAAACCGGAAGGGCTGCGCAGTTCAAACTTCCGCCGGTCATCTTTCATTTTGAGGACAGCAGTATTTTTGTTATGAATAGAAGATAGAAACAACTGCCAATAATCCAAATATTTATTTAAAACATCTTTTGTTGTTCTTGTTTCACGGTGCACATCAAGTTTGCTTCGTGTCCGAAGTGTCCGAGTAATACAAAACTCTTGGGTTGCCATCATGGCGAAACCTTAGAAGACGCCATTGAATTTCAGGGGAACAGATACTGAGATGGTTTCCCCTTGCCTTCCTCAGGAAGTCATTAAGGAATGACTTCAGACCTGAAGAGAAAGAGTAAGAAGTAGACAACACAAGAAAGGACATTTTTTTCAAACACCAATGCCTTGCCGCGATTCGAACCCGTGTTCTGGCACATCTGCCTCATCTCAGACCGACGCCTAAACCACTAAGCTATGCTCAAACGGTTACTATTATTTGCGCGGCCTTAGCGTAATTTATCGGTCAAGTTAAGTCCAAATATGGCAAATCTTCATTTGTGGAGCTAAGGGTTGCACGCTACTTCACTTGCATATCTTGCACCGAATCGTGCAAATAACTGAATTAAAAGCCTAATTATATAAAAATGTAATTAAAAAACAGTCAACTAAGAAAAGTGCAGCACATAAAAATTGAACACTACTTCAAAAATATAACTGACATTATTAAACGGCTTTAAACAATATGATATAAAGCGCGTAAGTGATATATTCGGGAATGTATTCTTTTAATTCATTAAGAAACTTAAGCTTTTTACAGGGGTTTTCGCAGGAAGTTTTTCGAGCCCACAAGACCCAAACGACCGTGAGCCATCTTTAAGTTGGATGTAACAATCGTCAGTCAGATCCCAAAGATATTGAATAGCCTGGCTAAAGATCACTAATCTAAATATTAAGTAAAATATTCTCACTTTATCAATAAAAATTTTTGTTAAATCTTAAATTACTAATTTTGTTTTTATTTGAGGGGTGCTAGTTATAAAAACCTTATTAAGAATAATATAAGCACATTTCAATTTAAATTGCTTGTTGCAAGCAGAATAGCACAACCATTAATGGTAATTACAAAAGTTACCACAATTTTACAGCTACCAAAGTGATACGAAGTGAGAAACTATTCCAAATTAATTCTAGTATATTTATGGTTTCTTAATTTTTAGCTTACTTTTCTAAGCTCATCAAACCCCTCAGACTGTATGTTTATGTATGTGTGTCATTCGAAGCGATTGATGATCTTCCTGAAACTTGGTTTGCATATTGAAAGACAAGAGATGATAGAAACATTTATATTTGAATTCTTTGGGTTCTTGTCGAGAAATTCGCACATCAACGTGATAATAATCCTCATAGAAAAGCGTTAGAAACGAAACAATGCTATCAAACAATGGGTATTAATTCTTTTAAGTAATTCAGATGCTTTTGATGTGATTAAACGGATTTAGGCAACTTACGTAAATAATGCAAACATCTTACTATAAAAATTACACTGAATTTTCCTTTCAGTAGTTTTCATGACTTTTTTTTTTAAACCTATAAAGAGGGAATTTTAAAGAAAGTAGGCTTTCAGTTCTTTCAACAACTTCTCGTTTTAAAGCAGTTATTCTTTATTTGTCCTTTTTTGATAAGGAA
This sequence comes from Thereuonema tuberculata, assembly GCA_023159025.1. Lineage (NCBI taxonomy): Eukaryota > Metazoa > Arthropoda > Chilopoda > Scutigeromorpha > Scutigeridae > Thereuonema > Thereuonema tuberculata. The sequence continues at coordinate 57,232,794 of JAFIDM010002131.1, forward strand.
TTACCTCCACGCATGATATTTTGAGCAAACTCGTAGCGTCTACAAATTCTAAGGCTCAATCGTGCTTTGATCTTTTAAAAGGCATTTTTATGCCTGATCTCCATTGATTGTTTTAAAATCAGTCGCCAGTGAAGCTTATAATTGGCTGGTTCTTGGATCGCGAGCGATTTCATAAACAGAGTATTGGTTTACGGAGAAGGACAGCGATTGAAAAAAGAGCTAAGCAATGAGGAGGAAACCGTCTATGGAGCAGAAATCTGGAGTCTGTTCCGGTAGGGGAAGGAGAGACACGCCCCCATAACTGCATTTTGCTGTCCCTTCTGCATGGCAGGACTTTTTGTTTTGAAATCTTCTTTTCGAAATCAAATCAGCCCCTCCATCTACCCTCACCCCCATCCCCACTCTTTTATTTTAGACACAAAAAAATCGATCAAGATTTTTTTTTTATATTTGTGTATATGTAATTTTTAAACATATTTTAAAGATGAAATTTCAATAAGGTCAAAATCGCGGTGGAAAAATGAGAAATCTGACGAGATGTTACTAAATAATAGTAAAAGATTGTGTTTTAAGTGTAATGTTAATTGTTCCGAATCACCGAATTTTTCCTAAAAAGTAATTTCCAAATTCTATCCATTATCTCAAGACTGTGATAAAAGTTGTCTCAATCGCACTGAAGTCATGGATTCTTGAGTCAAATTGTGTCAATTTTGAGTTTCTTTACAATAAATTTAACACAGTAACGTAACTGGGGGAAGGATTTTAAGTCTTACAACAATGTTGAAAACGTGGGAGAAGGAACGGAAAAAAAATATGTTACCATTCTATATTTTCTTCACTGGAAGGCAATCTTTTTCATTTTTAGTTTGGTTAGAAGATAAGACCTTTTTTTTTTTTTTGGTTAATTAACTAATTAACTTAATCCACTAAAACTAATTTTAGGCGCGCGGTTAGCGTGGTCGCTATGACATCGGCCTCTGAGTACCGGGATTCGATTCTCACGTGGGTTTCGTGATGGTGGACGATCCGCGCTGGGTAGGTTTTCTCGGAGTTCTCCCATTTCCCCTGCACTCTCCCACCATACTTTCTCAGTCTTTCTCTCCATCTGTCCGTATTTCCGTGGGATAGTACAATAGACCTCCGGTCGCAGTGCTTGGCTTCTCTGCCACACACTACATAACATAACATAAAACTAATTCTAATCTTATCATATTAATTAGTGGTCAAAAGGAATTGTTAGACACTGGTGGAAATTCAATGTTTCGGTTCTAACGCGTTTCTTAGAGGATTTTTGTCAGCTTCGTGCGCAAATTTTTCAATTGACCCTAAGTGGAAAAATATCCAAAATCCCCTTTTTTTTCGTAAATAGGCCTGTCAGATTTCAAAACGATGCATTTAATAGTTCAAATGTTTTGAGGGAGCAAAAAAAAAAAAAACAAACAAGATAAGATACAAACACAAAAACACACATATATACACAGATTAATTTTGTAAATCTCACTTTCTCTTCAATTAAGCTAAAAAAAATTGTTTATTCTAATGTAGAAGATTCAATTAAAAACTATTTTTTTGTAAAATTGGTAAAAAAAAAAAAAAAATATACCAACCCATCTATTGGTTATGTCCTTCTTTTAAGATCTAAAACTATCAGTGTATTAAGAAATATCAAACATAGGTAAGTTACAAAATTCTCTACCTTAGAATCTAAGGCTACAGGCTACTAAACTGACAGCTTGTTCACTTTGCCAAGTAATTAAAATGAACAAAATATCTTTTTTCATTTCTTTCCAATCCAACCCCTCACCTGTGGGGGAATTGCAGTGTCTATCTTTCCCTCCCTGAGCGTTTTTAATTGAGACGTCCGAGTTGCAATACAGGGAGTTTAATTGAAATTCAAAATAGCACTGATTAGTTTTCATCTCTCTCTCTCTCTCTTTCTCGACGATTCCAGAAGAAAATGTTGTCACGCAGAGATGTAGTTATTTTTCAAAGCCCACTGAGATCCAAAGGGCGTTTGGGAAATCGTCACAAACTGAAGAAAATGAAGAGGGAATAATCCCCACCTCCCCCTCTAAACGATATGTATTTACTTAACATTAGAATAAAAAAGAAAATACACTTCAGCTTAACTGAGCCTACGGTTAATGTGAATGGAATTTTAGGACAGCAGTTGATCGGGTTTCATCAGCTATAAGCAAGTATTGCTTATTGAGTCAAACAAAGAAGCTAAACAATCAAAACAAAAAATAAATAAGAGATAATAGGAAAGCAGAGCAAACAAAACTTTCAGTACTTCTGCTACTCTTACAAATAAGGAAAAAAAATCAATACAGAACGACCTAAAAATATTTGTTATGCATTTAAAGTCAGAAAAGAGAAACATTTCTAATATTGTTAGGAGTTTTTTTGGAGTTCTTAGAGTTTATCACAACCAAATTCGGCTAACTCCTTCATCTGAACCACACGCAACAGGTAATTCAAGCTTAGAGAGGACGGAGTGCTCGACTTTTTTTTCTTTCTTAGAATCATATTTAGATAAAGAGACATAGGAGTCAAGCTATGGTAATGAATACAAATTCTTTTATTCTAGTCCTTGTTTAAAAGCTTCTTAAATTTCAATACAATGATTAGAAAATAACGTTATATATTTTCAACATTGAGTTTTCATTTATTCAAGTAATCTGATTAAATAATTAAGAAGTTAAAAGGAACAGCAGCAAAGTGACTAAAGAACACCTAAACAAATTCAGAAAATTGGAATATTTACAATTTTTTTATCGATCTTTTGCATTAATACTCACATTTGATATTAATATGAGTTGAGAACGATCTTGAGATGCATTTACATAAATGAAATCTAAAAGCCTCGTAAAACGCGTATTATAAAACGGATTAGCTTGTTATTCTGTCTTTGAAACAGACACTGTCTAAAAATCCTTTGTTTTGAAAAACTAAATCCCATCACAAACATTTGCTGAACGAAAGGGATTGTTATAGATAATAAACAAAAAAATTAAAAATCATATTTATTGTTTTCTTTATTGGATTGCAGATGTAATTTCTACAGATTTGTTTCACCATTTTTGTAGTCTTTAATTAAACGATAACTACTCCCATACATGACTCCAAAATCTCTGATTTGTTAGACAGTTAGAACTGAAAATGGTTCGTTAAATAAGAGAATTACTATGTAAAAGATTAAGGAAATCCAATATTCTTCATTACGATATTTCTGCAAGCCATAAGGTTTCTAATTATTTAATTGACTTTCCAAAAAATGCTTGTGTATTTTTTTTCCAAGGCAATTGGTAATTGAGAGCTTAGCCAGTGGGTCTGTATCAACAGGGTACTGTTATCTTGTTGTAAGGGAATGAGGAAGTAAGGGGGGGAGGGAGGTGTGTTTCTCCTCTCCAAAGAGCGAACCAGCGCGGACACTTAGCCCACCGTCAGCGGGTCCCACCGGTAAGAAAACCCAATTACGGCGTCCACCAAAACAGTTGCAGAAGGGACACAATCAGACAGAGCAGCCACGCGAGCAATGGGATGACGGTGGCTCCCCCTGGAGAGGGAGACACAGAGAGCGTCGCCTGACCCTCAGGGACCTACCATCCCTCTCCAGACAGTTTTAATTCAATTGTCAGCACCACAAAGTGAAGAGTAGCTACCACTGCTACATACACACCCACACACACACACACACAAAAGCGCGCGAACAAACTAAACAATTCTGCACTGGACATTACAAGAAAAGGGTAAATGACTTAGAAAAGAATATTTTAAAACTGTTCTTTGATTTTACAACATATTTTTTAATCTTCAGTAATGAAATATTTACTTACATCTTTTCTTTATTTGAATTCTTATGCTAATATTTTTTTTTTCTTTCTGATAACCGTAGAAAGTTATTGTGGCTCAAAAAATTTCTTCTTTGAGATCCAAATTGAAAAGATAAGAATTAATTCATACAGTGCCTTCTCAGTTTGCCTTTTCTTGTTAATTTATTACGTCCAGTTAATCTTCATTCACTCTTATTTCCACTTAAAATCTTTATTCCCTCTTGCCCAAAAGATAAAATTAACAATTACCTTAATTTGTGAAAATTTCTAATGCATTCTATTATAATAGAAATATTAATCACTTACGTTACTTTTCTTTTAGTCATAATTTGAATTAATTTTAAAATAGACATATAGTTTTTGCAACTTAAACATTAACATAAGTACGTTAATCTTACATTTAAACAATATTGAAAATGTATTAAAACAAATTATTTTCTAGAAAGAACAAACTTCTAACAATTAACTATACAATTTAGCTATTGCATGTGGTTAATGGGTAAGATAATATGTTATTTTCTAATGCAATAAAAATTTCTACATAATTAGTGTTATTATATGCTATTAAAACATTCTACCTTCACCGAAATTTCTAAAACTGTACTGTATGAACTGTACTGTATTTCTAAACTGTACTTACTTACTGAAATACAGTAACGTCGATCACCAAGTATACATATCGTAATATTTGTCTTCAACTTGTATTACGCAAAAACAAGAGACAAATATCAGAGACCATATGTTTACCAGAAACAAAAAGATTCATTGACATTATAAGCTTATGCAGTTCTTTCAATAGAAAACTGCAGAAAAATGAATTATTCAAATTCATATTGTAGTGCATCAGTATGCTAATGTATTTACTTGGTACTCTGTTATTTAAATCCATACTTATATATATATTTTTTACAGTTCTTCTGTACTTTCTAAACCGCCTAAATTCTTATCAGCTATTTTTATTTATTGCAATATTATTATTCTTATTATTATTTTATTGCAATAAAAGAAGCTAATGTAGTTGTTACCAAATTTAAACATTTTTTTTTTTTTTTGCAAATATACGTAGGACGGTTGTATTGCAAATTTATAAGCATAGCATATAAGCATATATAAGCATATTTTCTTAATTTTTTTTACTTATAGATAAGGTGAAAGATATATTTTCCCATCAACAATAATAATAAATGAATTATTGTCGGTGTCGCAATATATCTTTCAGCACATGTATACTAAAACTAACACAGAAGTATAAATTATAGTCATGTTATCTTGCTGTCTATCTAGTCTCTGTTTGGAAGTAGTTGTAGTTGAGTGTAAATTCATTTTCTGTGTCGATATACTGAGAAGAAAGTTCAGATTTATGTCCACATTTGGTTATTTTCAAAACCGCACTCCTTCGGTGGCGACGTTCATTTTAAAATTCGAGAAGAAAAAAAAAATTAATAAATAAAGAATCGTGTGGCTTTGTATTTCCTTTTTAAAGTACTGATGTACTTCGCAGAGCCCAAAATACCAAAAAAACCTCAAGCTGAGATAATAAAAGAAAAGAGAGAGGGAAAAAAAACCAGTAAATCTGAGTCTGCAATATAAAATAACAATGGATTTATTTTGGGCCAGGTATTCGCTGACCTTCTAGATAATTTCTTTTTTCTTTAAACTAAAGCCCATTTTTAATTTGTGTGAAGTCCGTCTTTGGGTCCCCTTCGCTCTGAGCTTCCTGGGAAAGCCACAGGAGGAAGGGGGGCCAAATCCTAATTACGAGCCAATGCGATTACGAAGCGGAATTCTGGGAAGGTTGGAGAGTCCACTCCGTCCGCTGGATGGCGCTGCATCACACATAACAACAACTTGTTCGTTCAAATTTAATAACACATTTGTCCAAATAGTTTACTTTAAATGCAATACAAATTTACAAAACATATTTCAATATATATCATATTGTTCTGATTATGAAGCTGTGAAGAAACGATTAATATCAAAAATATCTTATAAAAATTTCACTTGTAAAGAAAATATCGAATGTTAAGTTACGTAATGTGATATAAGTATTAATCTTATAACTGTAAATTTTTATTAAAATTAAGTTGTAAATCTTGCTTTTATATTTTTTTCTAAAATGTCACGTTAACGAAGTTTTTAACTTAACAAAAAGAAAAGAAAAAGTTCTTATAACAATTAAATCCAATCAAGTCTATCAATAAATTTATTATATACTCTGAAATTGTGGGCAACTAGCTGCAGGACTTCAGGTGGACCGGGAAAACCGCTCACCAATTCCCTCCGATTTCTTCTCGAATTATTGAGAAAACATTTTACTTTGGCTGTATTTGATGTCCTCACTAAGAGGTACACAAAAACCAACATCTTTTGCCAGTCATTTTCAGTCCTCGGGTTCATAAGTGCAACATTAATGTACTCAATAATTGGCTTTACGGTACTGGTCCGACGTATAGAGAAGTTTGAATTGGGAAAAAAAGGATTAAAACAAAATAAAACAAATCCTAAAATGAAGCAATTACAAGCAATATGTACTTTAAGTTACTAATAGACAACCACTGTGCAAATTTCATACCATTTTGTCAGTTCGGTGTGGGAATTTATAGAGAGCAGACACACGAAAGGTGAGGTATTCTTTTGGTACAAATATTAAGATGAAATTACAAGTATATTAAACACAGTCTGCAATGAACTATAAATCGTTCCAGTACTGAAATCATCTTTTCCCTTATGATTTTCCTTTATTATTTTTTTTTTTTGAATTCTTAAAAAATTTGGGCTGTTACTTTATAAATCTTTGCACCATGAAGCGCAGTTTAGCCATTCAGTCTTGTGGTTAAGGCAACGGCCTGCGAGGAGGCTGATACGTCTGAAACTGAGTTCGAATCCCAGAGCCGGGAACGGATGTGACTTTCTTCTTCTGTGTATTATGTGGTACTGTCTTCTACGGTATACTGAGGTAGCTATTCTTCGACTAAATAGTTCGCATTATGTGCCTCTTATGGAGACGTAAAGGCATAAATGCCAAGAGCTTCATCAAAGTTGAAAAAAACAAAAAACAGCATGAAGCAAAAAAAAAAAAAATTTAAAAAATTCTTATTTCTAGAAACTACCATTATGAATTTACTATCAAATAACTTGAATTCGTTAAAAAGTAAAACAGCACCTTCAAAAAGTTACTGCAATTTACTCAGAGAAACAATTTTTCTTTTTTTTTTCCTTCAAAAAGTTCTGTAGAGCTTTTTCTAGAGTTAATTGGGGATAAATGTTACTTACTTGATGTCAATAGAAAGTCTATAATAGTAGAGAAAAAAAAAAACCTTTTCACGGGTAAGAAGCCTTATCCCGCTTTCAACAACAATAAAGTGGTCACGTGATCATGGTAGACCCCACACAAACTAGATTCCCGCAGATTTGTCGCTCTCACTTGAAGATACACAATACGTTCGCAGACTTATCGCTTTCCAATCTTAAATTGAATTTTATCTGTGGGTTCATTATAAGGAAAAGTTTACAATATAAATCAGTTACAGCTCATTGAATATCAGAACATAAACAACAGCTTCAAGTCGTTGAACGGAAAACTAGTTTTCGTGAACTTGTTGGAAGGCATTGAGCTTAACATCGCCGTATTCTGAAATGTTAAATAACTTTCTTTAACAATAATAAAGCAACGAACCATTTTTAACTTTTTTTAAATATTATTAATAAGAAATTTACAAAATTTTGAAGGCAAGCCTTGACTATTTTTTTTTTTTGGTCATGGAATTTTACGATTTTATCTTGAAGTACTAATTAGCAAGATGTATATAAAGAACATTAAAACTCACTTTCATTAAAATTTATGCATGTGTTTATTTACTTATTTGTAATGCCTTGAAAACATTACAAACCAAAGTCTCCGTTTATTTCTAAGCACAGCTATTCTCCAAATTGTCCATTGATTAAAAATTAATTAATACTTCTATTATAATATATAATATAATAATTGGCCTAAACCAATTAATTTTATAAATTTCAAATGAAAATGGAGTAATTTAGACAAATTTGAATCTTTTTGACTGGTAATTTCACGCGCAAATTTCAGGACAGGGATCCACATGACAAAAAGTTTTAAATATAAAATTTAGATATTGTAGACTATTGTCGGCAAATAGGCAAGCCAAATTTCATGAAGATCCATTTAGTGATTCAGAAATTATTAGGGGACGAATCCCTTCCTCAAACTCACACACGTAGACTGGATCTCACCACATTCCTAGACAACTAGAGTAAAAATGGAAGAAATCGAAAATATATCAAGTGATTACTGATAAATTAAACAGAGTAATATGGAAATGATCCACGGACAAATCAATATTCAATAACGATGAGTATTGATTGACCGGGTATATCTATTAATTTCGATATTTATTCAAAAGGAATCAGTTAATTATTCATTTGTTAATTGGTGCGACCTCAAATGGAATCACTAAATGGCTAAACAAAATGAATACAACATGACATATCAGAATATATATTAACATTGGGTTGATTTCTACGCACTAAAAAAGAGCTATTTCGAAATTGCATTATAGCAGTCGGTTTTATTGTCTGTCCATCTGTATTTCTGTCTATCGCCTCCCCCATTAAGAATAAAAAGTTACGTAAAATTTATTTAACAAATAAATACAGAATTACTGCTCTAAATAAATTTATTATTCTGAATATTTATGTGTTATTATTATAATTTGTTTGTTGTGTAATTTACAATTAAACTTCACTTTTCAATAGTTAATGTTTAAAAGCGATATCTTCTTAATGTTTTGAAATAAAAAATGCTCTTTTAGTGACTGGGGTCCAGTAATCCAATGGTTTCGGCGTTGACTGCGGACTGGAAGAGCCCGGATTCAATTCCTGGCGATGGTTCGGGATTTTTCCACGGTTATTTCTCCGTCAGCCGGACCCAAGGGTTCAACCAGCCTTCTATTAAATGGGGTTTCGAACTCGCGGATTAAATGCGGGCATTGGGTTGAACATCCGATCTCAACCAATCCAGTTTACAGGTCGAGAATCTCTGGGACCCTAAACATCCCGCGCTTTCCAGGACCTGCATGACCTGTTGCTATATACAATAATTTTAGTGACAATCCATAATGAACTTCAGTGCCACTTCTTTTATCCTATTTTCCTATTTATCCTTTGGGTAATTTTTCCAGTAATTTTTGAACCCCTAAATGAATCACATAGGAAGCAAAGTATTCATGTTTAAAGCAAAAGACGATCTAACTTTATATATTTGAAATTCTTCTATACCTTGAAATCTAGAAATTAGCTCTCAAATACGACAAATTAAAAAAAAAAACAACAACAATAGAAAAGACTTAGAACTGAAACAATGATATTTTAACAACGAGTGTTAATTCTTATTAACAAATCCATTAATCCCCGATCTTCGATTTGATTGAAATTAATAGGATTTAAGTAGCACGAATTGTTTTGCAGAAAATGCATTATTTCTACTGTTGAATTCAGCATTTAGTGTATTTTAAAATTAAAAAGTAGGATTTTTTTCTTTTCCTTCGTTTTACGTCCTAAAAATTAAAAAAACAAAACAAAAAAAACAAAAAAACTTTCAAGAACAATATTTTAAGATTTTTTTTTTTTTTAAATCTTCTTTTTTCTGTTTTTTTCTTGCAATTTTTTTTTTTTCAATATAGTTGGAATTACAACTTGAATGTAAATCAAGTAGTGCCTTTATATGCATGCTAAAGTTAAAATCCACTCACTGGTTCAAAATTTATTTAAGCAATGCACATACACACAAGTGTATACACCTGAGCCTTCTTTACGTTACTTGCTAATAAAAGAAGAGACCTGAGAATTATATTGGCAATAAATGATTTTTTAATACTAAAATTTTTAAATGTATATAAATTTTTATCAATCTCTTCTCTTGAGATGTTTTTTTTTCGTCTCCTTTTCCATATATTTCATTTTTGATTCCTTTTTGGCTTTTCCGGACAAGCATTTAAATACATTTAGAATTTTGCAGATTGTAAAATCCATTAAAAATTTTGATCGCGATAAATTTTACAGTCATTTGTCATCCAAATTAATTCGACTAAATTGGGACAGTTAATTACTAACCGCAAATCATACATCAAAGCAAAGGCTGAGATACAACCATTGGAATGACAATTATGGACGATATCATGAATGAAAACTGCCCACTAATTTTATTTATTTGTCAATAAAACCAAGTGAATGCATTATCAGTGAAGTTCCATGAACTAATAAGAACCAAAGATAGGATAAGAAAAAGACACAGGGTATCGTTCCATTCAGATTCATCTAAAATAAAATTCAATGTGTACAGTAAGTAGTGGAACTTTTTGTGATCAGTTATGATCTTACTCAGTGCTAAGTTATTGAGATTTATCATTGAGCTTCAGGGAGTAGTCCTCAAAATTAAATAGTTGTTTCAAATAAATATAAATAACAACTACATATTGTGAAATGGATAAATAAAAAAAATAATATTTATAAGCTTAACTTATAAGTTTGAATAAACATCTGCTACCATTTTAGTAAACATAATGATGAGCAGGAAATGATTTCTCAAGTCATTCTTGGTTTAACCTAAAACAACTTTCACAACACTGAATAATATTAAAAAAAGTCAATTTTCATTAAACGGTGGTTATTTACAGTGATTAGGTGCGGATTAATTGTACCTGGAGGATTAAACACAGCCAAGCAATGGTGCCCCATTCCCCTTCAAATCTCACCTCCATTCACAACCATCGGTCTTGGTCCAGACCTCCCACAAAAGAGGCTTTATGGGAGCCCTGGTAGGAGCCCAAAACTAGTTATTTGAGTTTGTCAATTAGAGTTCCTGACACCGAACTCTTAAGAGTTAAAGAAGAATATAAATCAGTATTTTTTGAGCCTTTTAATTCCACGGAGAATTAGATAGCAAAGGTCCCTCAGACGCTGGACTCCAGCCCAAGACTGTAAGACGAGCTTTTTTTTTTTTAACTTTAAGACTGTGTAAGCTTGTAATTTTGTAGACATATTATTATTATTATTAATTATTATTATTATTTACTTGGTAACCCTTTTCTGTTGGTACCGTATTGACGTCTTTATTTCGCATAACTTTTAATCCACCACTGAAACCAAAAGGTTGATTTTAATGAAGCAATTTTTAAGTAAGTTTTTTCAGGAATTCCTAATCCAATTCATATAATTGGGTATTACAACAAAATTAAACTTTCATTATTCTTTTAGAGATGTATTTATTAAACTGATATAAATTTGTAGAAAACTACTTTGTCTAATTTCCTTCTCTATTTTTTTATTTTCTTTCCTCAAAGTATTATTTCTAATTTGGAAGCAACTGTTCTATTGAAGCGCATGAAGACAACGTCAAAGAATAGTTTCTCTTTTTCATTGAATCCATCGGAAAATGCCTCTCCTTTCTTGCAACTGAAATATTGGAAATAAACACTCGATGATGAAGCTGTTGATGAAAACTGGAATCCCATTTATCACCCAGCAAATAAGAAAAGGCGAAAAAAAAAAAATAGGTACAGGCTACCGCTGTATCAATTGTCTTTCCAATTCGAGTCCGATACCCCAATAATGTTTCATTTCGCAATGACAATTTTATTAATTCGCAACCCGATGTTCATTTGTCTCTTTTGAAACCGAATCCTATCGCCCTTCACAAACGGGAAGCCAGTTTGCGCATGCGTCAAATCCTAGTTGAAAGCAGGGTGTAGATTTACGAAATCAACTGCCGTTTTTATATAAGACTTACCCTTAAAAATAGCAAAACGACAATACTGTTCGTTGTTTAGTTGAACGATCTTTCGTAAAAATATTAATACTTTTACAGAAGTTATTAGCCTTTCCTGCCGGTCTCCTCCGAATTCCTGGCACCTGTAGTTTGCAATAATTTACTCATGCTTCGAAGAAGTTAATTTTAAACTTAAAATTATTCTTAAAGAATTTTAAAATACTTTTCTTATTAAGCTGTTTTGTTTTTTTTTTTCTTTTTAATCGAAAAAAAAATCTTTTTCGTATCTTATTCAAATCTATCAGTCATAATATCCATCAAGTTTTACTTGTGACCTACGTAAATTAAAATTCGCAAATAATTCCCTAAAAACACTGAATTCTAAGGAAATCAAAGCAAGCGCGAATTAAAAATGTGTTACAAAATGAGTATATTATTAGAAGTTCAACACAAGATCATTGTTTGTCTCAATTGTTTAAGTGGTTCTCGTCTAATATTTTTGTTATGGGAATTTTTGTCACTTTGATGAGAAAATTTCTTATCATAGATTCCCATGGAGAAATTTATTTTGAAATATAAAAGATAGAGGATATCTTGTTCGAAACTGTGCCTGTCTATAATCAAAGTTCCTGAAATCTATTCAGTGTTTTTTCTTATGGGCAGACACACAAACACACAGACGTACTCTATCTTTAACACAATGAGTACGTCTATCTTTAGTAAATTTAAGATAAATTTCCTAACAATATAAAATTATCATTAATTTTACGATAGAAAAAAGTATGTTGATTCAACAACAGTCAATATCGAAAATAAAAACTTAGACATAAAAACTTCTGCCAATCGAAGATGTCGACAAACAAACAAACAAAAAACTGTAAAAGCTGCAATTGATGGTGTTAAAGGTGTTTCAAAGAAAATGAAGTAACCAAGTTTATCTTGACATGACAAGAAAGTGATGTTTCTTCTTGAAATATCGACTTGTGTTTCTATATTGCTTAAGTTGATATTTAAAACTGTCTGATATAAAATATTTTGTAATATATTTTATTTTGTTAGTTAATGCATCACAAATCACCCAGTAACACCGAAGGAAATACTAAAAAATGACAGAAAAAAATCCGCTTTTTAATTTATAAAAGAAAGAGTAGGGTGATAAAAGATACCTAAAAACTAGAAATTCAAGACTAGGACAAAAAAAGCTGCTACTAAACTTTTTCCTGCTATTTTGTACAGAATTGATAAAAAAGAGTGTCAGGAAAACTAAATTCCTTTTACATTGAAAACTTAAGCATTCTGACAGCGTTAATTACTGTACAACATCTTGAGAATGTTGCTAACAAATAATAGAGGCTGTAATTAGTAAATTTATTTTTCTTTAAAAAAAAATAAATAATTAATTTTCATTTCGGCATATACGTATTGTTTAAAATGTCCTTCAGTTAGGGTTTGTAAAGTCAGTAGATCCAAGCACTATACCTTAAGTGAAAATTCTTAATTTTTCTTTCTTTTTTTTTTAGAACTCTAGGTGTAAGAGTGTTCAGTGAAAGTGCGTCTCATCTAATGCAGTGCCACTAGCTAATTAAATTTTTCAGGAAGTCCCGATCTGTAATTAGAATTGTGAGAAATTTATCAGAGCACCTTCGTCACACTCCCACGATTAATTAATGGAAGAATCTTTCGGGAAAATCGTATTAGAATGGGATAGGAAGAAGAGGAGTTGATGAAACATAAGGAAGGAGAACGAGGAAATAGGATGAAGAGAATTTCACGAGGAAAGCGAATTATAAAAAATTACCGTATTATGGAAAATTAATATTTATTTGGAAATTTCTCCTTAATATTATAGGTCGTTTAACTTGAACAGTATTAATTAGTCCTGTAAATGTACGTTCCCTTAACATACCAGCAATTGATAATCAACAATTGATGAGGTACTAATGTGATAAGTTTATAGGCCTACCCAATTTGACGTTACCGAATATATAGCCGAAGAACTGCACGGAATTTACAAAACAATAACTTTGTCAATCTTCAGAAATTAGGTGGTACTTATAGATATTTACAATACAATATTCGAATAAAATTAATTATTCAGGTCCACGATCAGTTCTGGACTGGCAATATAGGATTTTTTGTAGGTACGGTATTTGTAATAGGTATTGTAATATATCTACAATAATTTTACAGAACTGGTAAAGTTAGAATAAGCCTGGGGCAAACCTATTTGATAAAAACAGTTATCAGTAGATATCAAATGCATCAAAGCGGCACAAAATGCACTGGTCACACGAGATTATTATGTTATTATTATGTTATTATTGTTTTTAAATTTCTAAATAATTGTAATAATTAAAGGATTATAAACATAATTTTTATTTATTTATTTATTTATTTATTTATTTAATGAATAATGTTGTTTGTTTATTTGTTTTTTTTTTATTTTGATATTTATTTAAATTATTTATGTTGTTCTGTTTTTAACTATTTAAATAGCTATTTAAATTAGAAATAGCGTTTCAGGGCTGATGAAGCTAATTTTTGTCGCCATTTTGTATCTTTAACTCATTAATAAACTTAATTTCATCTCCATTTTGTGTCTTTTACTAGCACTGCGAACGAGCAGCAAAACGATTACTTCGATTGTTGGCCACCAGAGGTCACTGCCGCCCCAGCGCTCCGAAAATAATGAGATGCTCTTTTCAAAACTCAATAAACCCCTCGTCTATTCACAGCTCTACCCCCACACGCCCCCTCTATTATCCCATCCCTCTTCTCCTGCATAATTAAATTCAATTAAAGCAATATATCCACTTCTTCAATTCACTTTTTTTTTCTTAGTCTCTCGTTAAAGCCTTTTAGAATTCTGACCAATAAATCTCATATTATTAATAAAAACTGATGAATTTTCATGAGGGTAGCCGAAGGGTTAATCATATTAGGGAGGGGGGGTGAATATCAAACATCACCAGCTTCCTTTGATTATTATTTTTCACTCTGTGCCGTGACGAAACAATACCCACAGGCTCAACGTAATGATTACTCTATCAAAGAACTGTCCAGTTCAAAAACAAAGCTTAATGTTTTTAATTATGCTTTTTATTAGGTTTTTTTTTTAGTATTATGTGTTTTTTTTTAATACTTTTACCAATGTAAAAAATCAGAGCAAATGCATAAAGATTCAAAAGGTATTTAATGAGATGAAGTCAGGGAAAGCATTTATAACAAAACAAAGCCATTTAAAGATAAATAAATAAATTTATTATATTACTTTCTCTATCCAATTACAAATTGAATGTGGAGAAAAAGTAAAAAATCACTGAATATTACCCACTTTCCAACGAAAAAAATCATCTTGTATGTGTGTATTTATGCATTTATTGTTACATACATACACATAGACAGGATGATTTTTTTTCTTTCGAAAGTGGATAATATTCAGTGATTTTTTACTTTCTCCACATTCATAGATATAAACGCACTCGCCTAGATAGGATGATTTCGTGAGCCTATCATCCTGTAATATAACGTTATATGTAATGTGATAGAGTAAAGTAGCAATAAATTAATTTCTATTATTTCTTTTATTTTAAAAAAAAATCTTTTTCCAGCAATTCAAATAGGGAGGCGAGATGAAATCGTGATGTCACCGTATTTATTTCACAGTACTTTTAATGTCATCATCCTGCCGTCGTATTTTGGTTTTTGCAATTTATCTAACCACAAACCACAAATGGAATCTCCAATTTGTTGTACGGTTAGACCTTTCAAACGTTCTAGTGTAAATAATAATAATAAAAAAAAAACAGTATATAAGCGTATTTGTGAAAAAAAGCTTAATAAATATCGACAGGTTTTATGGTCCGTATGAATAAGTTTTCAACGTATCAAATTTGAAATCTAAAAAATTAAAGATACTTAGTTGAAAGATGTGAGTAGTTAAAAATATTGTTTCAAATTTACTAAGAACGTTAATGTTAAGTTGCTATTAATCTTTTAAACACAATATGCTTCGTATTTCAATAGTTACAATTGTATTTCGATAATTATTAAGAATTCCAAATTAATAAAATTCTATTTGAATAGTAACTTTTCCGCGCAAGTTAAACTTTAGCCCATTTTTTTTTATGAATTAAAGGAAATAGGCCTTTTCTTTTGATCAGAAGCCTATCTCATTCCTAGTTAAAAGATAAAAAAAACCATTTAAGTATCCTTAATCAAAAGCTAATCAAGAAAGAGGCTCTTCGGTCCTTACCTTAATATGATAAATAACGTTTAAGCGTCAGATGCCATACATCTCTCGAAAAGAAATCTGGGGTACATTTAGTAGGCTCGGAAGATCCTAGAGTTATTCTAGGGGAGAAATAAGCTAGTAAAAAATCTAATCCCACTGGACTGGAGCACTGAATCGTAGACGTTCAGCTACCAGGCGTTCTGGGATTTCTGTAGATTTTTATTTCAGTACAATTATGCCCACCGTAGTTTTTTCCGACGTTAACTTAGAGTTAAATTTCAATGAATATACAGTATATTCTGAATCTCCTCCAGAAATAAGTTGGATTTTACTTTTACAGTGACCTGAGTCTGTAGTAAATCGATTAATCGCTATTCGATTAAATGAATCTTAATTATTAATCATCCATCAATAAATAAAGTGACATTCAAGACATGTAAAGTGTGCGTACATGATAGAACATATTCTGTAAGGCAATCACTTGTCGTTTAGAAACTTAAAAAAATTGTAATTTTATTAAAAATTAAAGATTTATCGAAACGAGAGACTAAACATTAACGAAGGCTCAATAGTAATTTTTCACGTGATATTGAAATTACTCGAAAGTAACAAATAAGAAATAAATATTGAATCTATTTTAATAAATCGACGTAATACTTAAAGATTGCATTACAAAGTTTAATATTTTTTAACTGAGTTATTTCTCAATAGTATATTTCTAAAAATACTTTTTTCATTTCGTTTATCAGTCATCACGACCTTAGATAAAAAAGGTTTTTATGATTTAGGCATATTTTTATGGCTGAAAAATGACGAATAGTTATTATGCTATTAACTGTACTGAATCACCCTAAATTCCATCTCAATTATCTCTATTTGTCATTTACATTTTTTGTTTTACATTATTCAGCATTCATTGACTTTATGCAGCTTCACTACGGGATATGTATACTTTATATAGTAATTACATAGAGATTATTTTTGTGATATACAATATACTTTATTATCTGTACAATACAGTAGGCAGTCAATAGAAGATAGGGTTAATATCTGACGAAGGAAAGATAGAGTACACCCAGGTACCAAACTCTGTTGCAAAGGACAATTGAGTTCATAAAACTCAAGATATTAAATATTTTCTTTAAAAAAAATACCGCCCTTAATTTATAAGTTTTTTTTTTTTTTTTTAAAGATGCTTTAAAATTCTTTCCTAAATATTTTTCAATTTTATTGAGCTATTTTTACACATTACTTTGTCTTTGAATAAAAATAATAGTTTGGGGGATTACGGGTAAAGTGAAATCTCCGCACAGCTTAGAGAAGGTAAACTTCACTGTAAACCTCATTGTTTTGCTGGGAAGTTAATACACGTTTTCTTCATTTTTTTTTTTTTTTTATTTCAATTAAATTATATAATATATTTTTTTTTTTTACTTTTTTTAAAATATTTCTTTAAAAAAAAGGCATAGTTTTCAACATTAAATTAAATGTTAAGCTTTCCAATTTTAATAAAAAACATCCTATAATTCTGATTTTTTTTTTTTTTTTATTAAAAAAAGAAAAAGAAAAAAATTGTCTTCCAAGAGATATAAAAATCCCACATCTGCTATTTGTAATTTATAAATAATTCACTCAAGTTTTTTCTTAAAGAATCTGATATGAAATTTATATATTTACTATAGTTGTCTCTGTCGCTGTAATGTCCTGAAATTATAACTTATTTGCTAAATTTAAAATCACGAATATTTTTTTTATTTTTTTTTTCGTTATAAATTTCATTTATGAATTTTTAATTTTTATTCGAGGGTCTTATTTTTGTTAATTTTAAGGACTACTTTTAGAATATTTTAATTTTGTTCATACGTCCTGAAACAATTGTTTTGAAAGGTTTCAGCTATGATTGGCTAAGATCACAAAAAAAAAAAAAAAAATTCAACCTTTCTAAGACTTTCGGAACGTCCCATTCGATCACGGGGTGGGGTTAGTGGAACAAGGGGAATGTAACTAACCCCTGTACGCTGGGTGAGTCATGCTCTCATTACTGCGCCGACCAATGCGTGTATGAGTAATCGGCTGGGTTTGTGAAGGAGGGACTGAGTGAAGACAACCATATGGTGCTCCGATGGGTGGGATAAAAACAACCCCCTCTCTGCGCAAGATACCGAAACAGCCGCCTGCAAGAGAGAAGGCTCTTTGACACGGCCAAACAAAGAAAATGGCAAATTAATCAACTCTGTACGTAAAGAAACATTTCGTAATGGATTTCATCAAATATGTATGCTGAAGAAAAGCCAAAAAGGTTTTCCTCTCTAATATTTAAGTATTTGTAAATCTTTCAGATTGATAGATGTTTGATACAAAAATTCTAAATTAAAAATTGCAGGATTGTGAAGTCTCTAAAAAAAAATATCATATCTTTCACTTAAAAATGGAAAAAAAAAAATATTCCTTAAGAACGTTAAGAGCGCTGTAAATAGAAGGCGAACCGAAATCAAACAAGGAAATGATTTAAGTCGAGTATCACTGAAGCCCTTTATCAGAGATACTTCTTCTCTTTTAATCCATATTTTCAACTTTAATCCATCCATTTGCTCCCTTCTTTCGGGTTGATCGTAAGTTTAATTTTTCATTTCTAATTATATCAACTTTCTCATAAAAGTAATGACAATTTAACATAAATCAAGCTGAATTCAGATCTTAGTAACCGAAAAAGAAATGAAACAAAAAAGAAAACACTTTTTTAGCATTCAGTAAAATGAAGACATTTAATTTTGAATTTTTTTTTCATTTTATTTAAAGTTTTAATTTCGTTTAAGTTTATCTATTGGCTCGATAATTCACTACATTAAGGAAATAAAATTCATATTGTTTAGCTGAGTGGATGAGATGAGCAGAGAACAAAATCTGCTGAGAGATTAGCAGCATGAAAATTAGCTCTGGTATATGGAGAAAAAAATCTTATCGATAAATTTCGACAAATCGAAATGCCTTAAAAATGCAGAAAATGGAATTAAAAAATACGGAAATATTAATTATGAAATTGCTGCTTGGTAAAAGTAAAATGAAAGAATGAGAGTGGCGTATTTTTAACAATCGGATTATTTGAACGATTTAGCTGGATTTAAATGATCCCGAAAATCCAAAGATTCAGTTTTTAAGAATAGGCTTTTACTTGTAGGCTTCAACATTGTAACTTTGGGTACAACATTCTGAAGGTATGAATACAGTGACAGCGTTCCTGAGTGCAAGTGGGTCTAGTGCCAAGTGCATATGATCGGCCCTCTCTCTCTCTGTCTGCTCCAATCATCACTGATGTCCATCGCATCTGGGCCCGAGGCTGCTTGACCGACGCCATCTGCAAGGGCAAGTGCTGACCTCTGGTGGTCGGCGTTGAAAACCTCGATCTCCAAAACCCCATCGCCGCCAAACAACGCAATGAACTCTCTTCCAAAATGGCAAACAACGGCCGAAACTCGCCAGAAACTTCGAGAAAGGTCAACGCGACAAAAGATAATTGGAAGTTTCACAAAAGAAGGCTCTGAACAATAGATAAGCGACAACAAGATGCAAAGGCCTAAACCAAATCCACAATGGGATTGCGGTCACATAAAGCCGTAAGATCAAATCATCTAGTTCAATCTTCACTTATTTGATTGAAGCATTAATAACCTGCGCTTTGTAATTATGAAATTTAATTAAATTAAAGTTTAAAAGAGGAAACACATTTCACAACTTATTCTCGGAACCAAATGCTCTTCAAAACGAAACTGCCTTTCCAAAGTATATGAAATAAAAAACAAGTGCCTGAACGAACTTATAGTCCAGTTTTCAAAATATCCTTCTTTTTTTTCTGTATTTCCTTTTCATTAATATTTTAAAATCGTGGAAACACGGTAGCGTCTCCTCGTATTTAAAAATTTATATTTTTTTTCTGAAATTTATAATTCAATCCACATTGCTAACTTAAGTTTTGAAATTAGTTTTTTACTAATTTCAAAGCACTTTTCAGGACTTATTTTAATAATAATAAAATATTGTAAATATTATCCTAATACCAACATAAGCAGAAATTAATAGATTATTAAACAGATTAATGTGCTTCGAGTTAGACATCGTAAGAAATTCATTATTTCGCTTCGAATGCTTTATAAGATGGGAATTATTTTTTGTCTCCACTGCAAATTTCTCGATTTGAAACCATACGGAGAAATTTTCGTGTATAGAAGTTAGATCAGGTCTTGTCCGTCAAAACTCGACTTGAGTTGTTCAAGTTGCAAGAACATTATTCAACGCTCAAAAATTATCAGGGAAAAGGGGTAGGCAGACATATACGCATATTTCTAAGCCTCATTTTGCAAAATGAATTAGTTTTTAACTAACGAATTTAACTAAACGTTGCTAATTTCGAAGTTTTCTTTTGGTTTCTTTATCCAAAATGTGTCTTTTAAGAATTTTTTTTTATTATTATTACATACACTGCAGCATGTAACTAAATCGTATTTAAATATCCGAAATTCAGAGCAACAATTCTTAACCTTGTTGATAACAATGATAAATAAAAATGCTATCGGGCTCATTGTAATTTCATTTTTTTTCATAAGTGTAGGAGTGCGTTGACTTACGACCTACCACCGTTCGTACTAATGACCGAGATCCCATAAATAAAAAAGTTAAAAATTATAAAAAAAAAAATTGTATGATTAATTTAAATTTATATTGAATTTGAAAAAAGTGTAAAAACAGTAGCTATTACAATTAAAAAAATAAGTTTTGTGAATTTTGACTGTAATGTACACCACAGTATTGTATCGTAGCTGTGTCTACAAAACAATGGCTGCCTTCATCCCACCAAGGAAACTATATGCACCAGTCATATTAAGTGCTGATACTGTACTACGTACTATATTACATATACTCTCTCTTATTATTACTGTATTACAAAATATTTGTACATTATATATGTACAAAGGCTTAATTGCATAATCTGACAGTACTATACCGGTACTATACGCAGTATATTTGATCCCTTACATATAGTGATCGACTTATGATCTCCTGGTGGGATCGTAACCTGGTCGTAAGTTGGCACACACCTGTATTTATGCACTTTGTCTATTACTTTTGAAGAAAGTATATTTTTTCTTATTTAAAGAAGTACGGTTCCTTTCCAAATGCCACTGATTAAACAAGAAGTTGTTGAAAGATTGTGAAGGCTACTTCCGTAAAATGTAAGAATTCATTTTTTCTATTGTTTTAAAGTCTTCAAAGAATTACAAAAAAAAAAAAAATAATCTCCATCTAATTTTAAATTCTGTCTGCTGAATGTAAACAGTAGAAATGTTCCATTTTCAGGAAAAATTTAAGTAAACTACATTTTTTACTTAAGTTGTCTAAATCCGATTAGTTTCAATAACATCGAAACGTACATAAATTAGTAGATTACTAAAATGATTAAAATACATTTATAACATACAAAACCCATTGTTTCAGTCTAATATCTTTATAACGAATGCTTGTTAATCTCTCAACAAATAAGTATAAGGAAAAAATTTTCAAAGACAAAAGTTAGATCATATCCGTAAAAAGCATACCAAGCTTCAAGAAGATTATCCATCCAATAGTTATAGTGCTATTAAGGGAAAACACAAACATACACACATCTGCTTCAATCTCCAAGAAAAATAAGCTAATAATATATTTTATATATCATATATATTTTAACAGATATTGCAATGCTTCTCCCTATGACCTAGTTTTACTATAATTATATGGAAACTGGGTCAACAGAGAAGCGTCAAGAAGACCGGTATTCTATTCTCTTTTTTTTTCTCTTATTTAATGACTCCTGATGAATTACACCTATATCCCTGATGCAGGAGAATTCGTAACCAGGAAACCTTTTACATTATTACAAATTTTTCTCTGATATTCATCTTTTAATATATTCGGGATTATGATCCTATTTAATCAAATTTTACGATATTTACATTTTTTTTTCTTTTGAGAAGTGCACACAATTAAGTTGTAAGTAGTACCTAAAAGTATATACATGAACCGAAATGTATATCAATTAACATTTTTAAGCATTGAAAAAATAAAGATATTAGCGTATTGTATTATACACATTGAGATCTTAAAAATAAGGCGGTTAAAGATTTAAATTAATGGCTAGTTTACGTGATAGCACAGCGTCAGCTTAAGTGGTAAATGAGCTAAGTACGATTGCCGAAGAAAGTATACAGTTTAAGCTGTTAATACTCTCTCTGTACTTACCCAGGGTTCACCTAGCCCTCTATCAATTGTAGTGTTTTCACCGGATGAAGATCCGAGTGGTCTCTGTATCCCATTAGGCCTATATTTCTATCCTCCAGTTCCAGCTAAAACTTGAAACCTCTTCATAGGCATTCGAGCACGTAAACCTTTACATTTTTCTTACAACTCTAATAATAATAACATGAAATTTTATTTTTATGGACCGTTCAGATTTTCGTGGACTAAACTGGCACCGTTGTAAGCTTTTTTTTTTCCTTTTCGGTATTAGATAATCATTTGAAATGATTTCAATTAGCATTATTTCATTGTTTGGACGACGGAACAAAGAGAAAGCATACGTTAAAATGATTACTTGTCCATCTACAGTTCAGTTCATGAAAGAACAGCTTTTGATAACGCAATTTCCTTATAGATTGATTTTTCCAGGACGTAACAGCGCCATCTATTGCTCAAATCCGTAACTGAATCTTATAAACATTACGAAAACATTCTGGTTTTTGTATTTTCTACAGTTACGAATACATAATAATAATTAAAAGTGAAAGAATTACAAACGTTCTACACTATTCCACTTGCCTGGCTATGCAAAGTTTGTCCTTTCTTGGTCACGCTTATGCAATCACAAAACTACGTGCTCTTCCTCGGAGTTCCAGTTGATGACGTCAAGACTGGTGATGTTTGTTCCAGACAAAATCGATCGCTACGTAATGACCATATATGGCAAACCCTTCTTTTTTGAAAACTACTATAATACTGGTCTACAGACATCTAGTCATATTAACAACAATCCTTTTTATATTTATGTGAACCACTGGTGGCAAGCGATGACATTGATTTCTGTTAGATCATTTCAACAATGAATGATATAATTAGCACCATTCCTATGTGCGGCTACCTAACAGAAAGAAAACATACATCGACGACGTTGTTAGCCATCTGACAATCTTCTACAGAACTCTGAAACAACTGTAACCAAAGAGCGTGAAACAACTGTTCTAGGATGTCACTTAGTAAACACTTGATCTCCCCCATTCTTGTTTATTAATAAGTCAATGCGCAGATTGAATTTTCTATGCATTAAAAAAATTCATTGAGGCCGGTGGATTGCTGTCACATGAATTTCCTCACTAATATTTTATTAATAAATTTTCATTGTTGTTTTTTGCTTTTGAGGCGCCACTGCGATTCCGATGATACTTATACATATTTACGAATTTCGAATTCTAGTAATATTAAACCTAGCTGCACAGCAATACAAATTCATAATTACTGAACATTATCTGAAATTAGATAGATACAGTCTTGGAATAGTTGCACTTCTATTTATTTAGTAATTAATAGTTTACTTTTTATATTCTTTGTATATGAATATTAAGACTAATGAGTGCATCTTAATTTGGTTGTTAGGATGTTCAAGGAGGTTTTTTTGAAAGGGTGTATTCTGTTTTCTAGTAGTGATAACTCCCTGTGTCTCTTTCTGTCACCTGCACAGGGCGTGATTCGGCGTTTCGCGAATAAAAATGGCAAACCGTAATAAAAATGGCATCAGACATTTACAAGGCGGCCGCCAATAGCTGTCGTCTCATTTTACGAGTGGTGCCCTCTAATGATCAACACGAGAAACCAGTCACGTAAAGAAAATAACCCCTTTCTTTCTGTCTTTGTCTTTAACTCGCGCGCACGTAATAAAACTAGATTGATAACGGTGTTTTATGGACGGTAATTAATTTTTTAAAGTCAAAGAAGGAATTCTTTTAAAAAAAAAAGAACTTACCTTTCGTGCTGTGTGAAATTCAAAATAACAATAAAAAAATACTTAGATTAAATCAATTTTGGAAATTGGCTTTTTTGGCGCCACTCTCTCTCTCGCACAAAATTTCAATGAAAGGACTCGGTTAAAATGCAAGGGTGATATATCATAAATAGTAACCAGATAATAATCAAGAAATAAGAAGTTCTTAAGAAAATTTGAATCCTATTTCCAGTAAATTGTTTTTTGAAAGACCGTGGAAAGGATTCAAAGGATAACTTTTTAATTACGAAAGTATTTAAAACGTCTACCAAATATTAAAATTATCTTGTAATTTACCACGTGCTGATAATTAATTAAACCTCTAATTAAGGACTTAAGCTGCCGAAATCCAATTAATTTTAAAGTATGAATGACAGTGAGTTAAAAAAAAGGGATTAATCTATATTGGTAGATTTTAAAAGAAATTATCATTTCCTGTTTAATGCTTTACTATGGTAGTTTCTGTCACTTCAAGCGCAAATTTCTCTACAGGAACTCATACGGGAAAAAATTATCAAATGCAAAAGTTACATCGCCCCTTGTTGTAAAAAAAAAAAGACGGATAAAACTGCACCTTAAACAATTACATCAGCATAATATTTAAAACGTTGACTCCAAGTATTGACTTCAATTTCTTTTAGATATGCTGTGAGCTTTCCTTATAGCCCTAAAAATGTGCTGGCTGTTTGGTAACTTATCCGATGAACAAACATACCATCAAAATCCCGGGACAACTGTTTGGTTACACTTAACTTTATCGCTTGTATACGAAAAATATGCACGGCTTTATAAAGCTCTACATAGAGTAGCATGAAGTTTCTCACAGAAATGCTTATTGGCTAATAATATTTTAGACAGTTATTCAAAATGTCTATCATAAAAGAAGCATAATATGGTAATCTCACAACTCAGCGTTCTTCATTGAAAAAATAATAAAATAAATTGCTATAATTTCATACAAATTGACAAGGATCAAAGTAAGATCCCAGACTATTTTTTTTAAAAAAACATTGAACTGTAATGTTCTAGTAATCACTTACCATGTAATGACTGAAGGACATTATACTCTATATTAGAAAATGTATTCTCACCTGCAAAAAGAAAAAAAATACTACTTGTAGTATATAACATTTATTTAAGACATTACATTATAAAAAAGAAAGATATGCAGTACATGTAGATAACATTAAAAAACTAAATACTGTATTACATTTAGACAAAAACAATAGAAAGTATGAAATTTGACAAAATTATTTTAAAATTAAAAAAAAAAAATAGTTTAATTAAATTTATATTATAAGAATTAAAAAGCAACTAAAAGCTATCTTCAAAACAGTAATAAAATATATAAAGAACTAAAACGTTGTAGTTTTATGATAAACTTATTTTTAAAATACAAGTATTACATACTATATTAAATACTATATTTATATACTGTATTTAATACTGAATAATAGAACTTATGCATTAGGTTACTGCAAGTATTTACTATGTTAGTTAAAGTTAGTAATGTAAAAAGGAAGATAAACTTAAAGGAACTCATTACTTAACTTAATTTTATAATTTTAAAAAGAAGTATGTAACAACAATATATATAGCAAAGTAAATAACAGTAATAATAAAATATAAAAGGGCAAAAAAAAAGACATTCTAAAATTTAAAATGAGTTTTAAAGTAAATTATTTATTTATGATATATTATTTGTATTGTCTTTAAAATTCTTCGAAAATTAATGTTTATTTGTTTTTTTTTAAAAACCTTTATAGATTTCTGTGAAGGTTTAAACTTTTCGTAAAAACTTAACAAAAAGAAAACATTATAATCAAAAGAAAAGACGTTTGTTGTTTAAAAATCATTTCCTTAATATTTTTTAAATTTTATTTAAAAATTTGCTTATCATTTTTTAATTAAAATTTGATTTATCTTTTTTATCAGTGATTTTTTGGGAGCTATTGTGATAGCGAATCACAAAATCGGTAGCTATTGCGTTAGTCCTGTCCGTCCGTGTCCTTCCATTCCTAACAACGCCGGAACTAAAGTCGTTTCGACAAACGGATTTCACCATCGTGTTCAGAGGCCCAAACAACATAGAATAGGGTATTTTTAGGGGCCAACGTCCCCCCACCCATCATCGAGATGTTTGGCATTGTTTTCAATGGATTTCCGCTATTAGCTTAAATGTCAGAAATGCAATCATCTCCTTTCAGCTACAGCGTGATCCGTATGTTCTCAGATTCATAGGCTGCATGTTGTCAGTTCGAATCCGTGTATCTACTTTTTTTTCCTTCTTTTTCTTAATCTTTTTTTCTCAATGTCCATGTGGATTTTTTTCTTGTTTTCCTAACGTTCTTTTTATTATTTTTTTCTAACTTTTTTTTTTCCTTTCGTAATGTATTTCCTCTTTTTTTATTAATATAATTTTTTTTATTATTATTATGAGTTGTCCTTAAATTTATGCTTTAGCTCAAATTCATATTTACTTGTGTAAGATGCCATTATCCATTATAACACAGTTTTTCAAATCTTAACTGATGTTATGTAAAATCTTTAACATTTATTCGAAAACTATTTTTCCTTAAAGTTCGCACTTGGAAATCACTTTTTTCTTAATTAAATTCTTAATATGAAGCCGTAATTAAATTCTTTTGTAGAAAGCAATTACCACGTGCAACTTTAATTTTAATTGAACTCTCATCAGTATATCAGAATCTTATCGTAGCGTAGGCACTTTTAAATAGATACTTTACAATTATCCAAAAAAATTCTGGAAAAACTAAGCATTTAATTATTTACAACATTATACTTTAATTTAAATTTCTTCATAAAAACTCAAGATAACTAATAGGAGGCTACAAATTCCTCATATCCCTGTTTTAAAAACAATCCATAGATGATTATGAATATGATTTGGTAACCTCTAGTGCAGGGTTATTCCATTGTTCTTGTCTTGATAAGGCCAGTTGGATTGGACCACTGCCAAGTCCAAGGCAGCTAAGATGACTTTTTAGAAGAGACTAAACAAATCTCCCCCGTTGCCATGGCAACAAAGCCTAACAACAAAATAATTGTTAATCCCTTTTAATTGCCGGTTAATCTTCTTTAATCAGGAACTTCAATGTTTCTCCATTCAGCTACATATTTTAATAATTTCCATTGATAATCTTATAAGAAGATCGATTCTTATTGTTCAGTAAATAAAATTTCACCAAACAAAAATAATGTTAATGACATCTCTCTAGGATTTGGAATATCAAATTAAACTTCTAGACTTTTTGATCTATTATGTTTTAAAAAAGGTAATTTATAAATAATAATTACTTTATTATATTGTATTCTTTTTTATTTTTATTTGTTTAGAACATAGTTAAGAAAAAAAATGTAAATGTTAGAAAAATTTAAATTCAGCCTTTAATAATTCTTTTAAATATTTTTTTTCAAAATATTTGGAGACTGTTAGGTACGTTGGAAGGACCTTTCAATGGAAATGGAACATTTAATAAATAACTCATAAAAGATGCACATAAAATCTTTGATAAATTTTTTAGAGTGCACCTAAAAATCTCCTATGCCTCCTTCTTATTGAATTGTTTAAAAAAATGTAATATGTTAATAAATTAAAAAAACAAAACAAAAAGAATGCATATTCTAATTGATTACCTAACAACATATCTTAAGTGATTACTTAACTAAACATGAAATTTTAGTTAACTAAACGTGAAAAAAGAATATTTATTGCATTATTGTCTTTCTTTTCTTTTTCTTTATTTCAGTTTTTCCTGACTGTACTTGATTTATTACGACAGAAATCCATTTCATTTTTACTCCACGATGTTGTAGTGAAATAACTATTAAACTGTTTGATAGTGTTGGGCCGTTATTGACATACTGACAGATTAATTGTTAGATGATGAGTTTGATGATGTATGTTAATGGATAGATGTCAGAGAGATATTAGTCAATAGACTAACTTAGATCTATGTTAGTCATAATTTATAAATTATACCAGGAGGAGACCTTTTGATGTACTTCCTCGCAAATCTAGGGAGTTGGTGCTGAGTAATTGGTGCAAACAAGGACTAAATACAAACAAAGAATAAATCAGAAATGTGCAAAAAATAGTAACAAAAAAATAAGTAAATAAAACACAAAATAACAAAGTAACAGAATTTTCAAATTTCACATTTTCTTAAAGGAAAATATTTATTATTTGATTTAAAAAAAAATAAATGAATGAATAAATAAATAAATAAATAAATAAATAAATAAATAAATAAATAAATAAATAAATAAATATTTCATTATCACTTCAAAATTCGACATTTAAAGTGTAAATAAATCTTTAGTAGATTATTAATTTTTTCATGCTTGTTTTGGACTATTTACTTCATTCTCAAGTTGTAACTTCATTAAGATCTGAAAGACCTTTTGTTCACATGATTACGAAGCCTATAAATTAAATCGATTTTTTTTTATTTTTTATTTATAGAAAAAGTTAAAATTTCTATCAAAAAGCTTCTAATTTTTTATTATACTCGAATTCATAATAAATCGGAAGATCTTTTCTATAGTAATACAGGTTTAGTCAATCACGTGATTAAGAGAGGCTCAATCCAAGATTATTGCAATCAATTACTTGAGAATTATCAGAGCTGATTCTTTGTCTTTGATCGAACAGAGTTCAATTGTACGGTTTTGGTTTTAAAGGAAATATTGATATATAAATCAGTAAAAAAAAGGAAATAAGTAATTAAAAAAAAAAATAAGAAAAATATAAAAAACAAAATGCATAAATAAATCAATCTTAGCATTTTTTTCAAGCACTCAATGTTTTCTATCAATAATTAAATAACTTACAACAAACTCACTGAAGAATGTTAAACCAATAATAATAAAACAGCAATTTGTCATAAAAATTGAAAGGCTTAAGATTTATAAATTATCTGAAAAATTCTCCAAAATATCGTTGTAAAATAATTTTGTTAATTATAGAATATAAACTCAGGTGAAAAGTAAATTGTATTACTGTATTATTGTTACTAAATTATTCTATTTTTCTTTTGCATCTATTTAGATAACTAAATCTCCTGTTTTTGTTGAATTAAATAATGGCTTCGAAAAATAAGTAAACATACATTAAATTCATTCTCTGACTATATTTAATTCATTCACAAAAATCTTCATTTTATTTCTATAATAATCACTGACTAGGAGTTCATTTTTATTTCCTGTTCCTAACTCAGCGCTTTCCCGGAAGTCCGACGTTATTGACAGAGAAGCCCAATCACAGGGTTGCTTCTAATGAAAGGAGACCATTCAACATTGGCAAAAGCCAATCAGTGCAATCATGACAAAAGAATATCTAATAAAAACAATAGTAATATAAACTAATTATCCATAGATAAAAAAGTTTACTAATTCTTAATAAATAAGAAACTGATAAAAATATATATTTTTTTTTTTTACCGGAATAAGGCCCCTCTTAACCTATGGGCCGAAACTAGTAGTTTTTTTATCATTTTTAAACTGTTTGTTTTTAAACTTTTTGACAAGTGCGTCGGCGTCGCAAATTATTATAAAATAGATTTATGACAGTGGTAATAAATAAAACGCAAACTACAAAAATATCTGAAGTAAGCAAAATATCAAATAGATTAATTAATTTTCTTGTTCTTTTTTTTCAAATAGCATTTCCAACTGCTGAAATATGAATTTCTACTTCTCATCTGAATTTCTACTTCGGAAAAACCAAAATTTAAAAATAAAACAATAATAAATCATTGAAGCAATTACTAACACGATTTATTGATACTGGTTTAGCATTAGTAATAATTGCAGTACGTTCTAATATGTTTTTTATTGATTGCAGAAGTTAGGTTTTTAAAATTCTAAGGATAATTGTTATGATATATTTTTTTATTAATATATTTTTTTCGGCAATTATATTACAATTGCCTTTATCAAGTGTGTCACACATTTGATAAAGATATTTGTAATGTAAAGGTGAAACGTTGAAATTTTATTGTAAAGATATTTTTTAATTTCTTAGTGTGACTTATACATATTTTCTTCAATAAAAATGTTCACACGTAAATTATTGAACTATTCAAATTATCAGTCAATAATAATTACCTGTCAAAATTAACTTTACACTAGGGTTATCTTGTAATTTTATTCTTTGAAACAATATTTTTTGTCTAATCATTTCAAAAGATACTAATGCAAATAACATATAGTATGTTGATGGTAAAGAATATGAAAGAGTTATTTGTTAACTGTCCTGCATTAATGTTCCCTCAAGTCGAACAAAATACTGAAATAAAAACTAGACTAAATGAATGCAAAAAATCATATTCACCAATTTAATAACTTGATCCTTATTAAATTTTTAAATATGACCTAAATAAAATTTTAATGGTTAAAGAAGAAGCATTAAGGCAGCAAGCGATCATTCTTAGAACATAATTTAGAATTAAAAATTTAAAAGATAAACTAGCAAATAAGATGCGACGTAAAGTGTTTAAATGAGAATTGATTGGAATTTGATCCAGCAACGTCAGGAGAGAGCAATCAGATGTATATTCTTTCCTCAAAAAAATCTGCATCATTTAAGATTTGTGATAACGTAGTCTGTTAGCTATAATCATTATGTAATTACGTATCTTGAATGAAAAAAAAATATAATTTTAAGTCATTTTTGAAACATGCAATTATTTGCTTTGTCTCAAATAATGGCATTTTTCAAAAATGACTTAAAATTATATTTTTTTTAGCCACAGGGTTAGAAGTTATTGTATTATTTGTGCTTTGAATAGCTTTCGAAACCAAGCAAACAAAACATAGCATAGTAATCGAATATGGCAATTTTATGGAAATTGGAAGTTTGAAGTAATATCGTTATTCTGTATCAAATAAGAATGACAAAGATAGGATATTTTAGGCCATCGATCTGGCATTTATTTTTCCTATTAGCCATGATTCAATTTGGCTAATATTTCTATCTTTAGTAGATTTTGCAATCTATTCCCATTAATGTTTCTTTTTTATTTAATAATTGTAAATAACCAATACTCTGCAAAACAACGATCACTTTGTTCACAAGCGTAATTTAACTCTACATAAAGAAAACTTTATTACGTCTACTTAAAACGAAACGGTGACCTGAATGCTCAGTGTGACCTATATTTAAATTCTGACATTCTACCAAATTTCATCAAAACTTACATCTATTAATAAAGCGTGATTAATGACTGTAAGTGGAGAATTACGCCCACGACTTCTCTGTAATACCTTACGGCACGAAACTTATTTCTTACAGATAAAATTTGTAATTTCGTATGTAAGATCTGTCCATCTGTTTTCATAAGTTCAATCCTTGCAGGCATAATTTCTTACATAAGTGTCTTTTTAATAATATGATCAAGAACCCATAAAACCACTACGACTCAACAGTTGTTAATTATATATACAAACAATTCCAAGTTTCTCAAAAGCGGTTAAGTAAGGAGAAAACATTCGAACTTATATTTCTTTTTTTCTTCCGGAGGGATTTTGAACGAGTAGGAGGAGAGCTTTGGTAATTTGCAAAGTTGTCTTGGCCGTGAGGAATGTTTGTTGATATGACAAGCCAAGTGAAGTGAATGTACCTGTTGTGATGGTCAACCGCTGTCTCAGCGAGGGTTGCTTTATTTGTTTGTTTATTTCATTCCCACTACAATTTGGCAACGTTCCACTGACACGAGCGACGCCGTGCGGCCAGTGCAGGAGAACTCATAACTGCATAGCTGACCGTAGCAGCAGACATGAATACGATATTAAGTATTAACACTGCAGTGGTCCACTATTCAAAATCATAGCAATTGGAAATAAACAGGCGTTTCTCAAACTATGGGACGCTTATAGGTATTGAAAATTAAAAAAAACAAAAACAAAAAAACAAACAAAACATTAAACACTTAAACAAACCTTCACTTGAGTTATTAAATAACATTATATTTTGATTTACAAGTTATGGCTGAAATACTAAATAATTTTTGGGCAATATCGAAAAATAAATACTACATAAAAAAAATCATTTAAATTTTTCTTCTAATTTGATCGTATTTTGGACAGGTATTTTGCACAATTAATATGTGAGGTAGTTGCCATGCCAAGTATCGAATTACTCGTCTGGTAAGATTCAAAAATACTTATATTATAATCAATTTTCAGTATTTCTATATAATATTTATTTGTGCTTATCACTGTGTTTAACCAATATTGGTGTTTTAGGCTCCTTTTAAGGACTCAATTAAAAAAAAAATTAAACAGAGATCACATTTAGTAGCCTTTATCTACTATTAAAATTTCAGTTTTTAAGATAAATACTTTTTGAGTTATCGCAACTATTGCGCAATACAATAACTTTGGAATTTGTTTGCTCCTCGTCTTTTGGTCCTATTTATATCAAAACTGGTAGGGATGTTCCATACGAGAATCTAAACCGTACCGTTAAAATTTCAGCTTTATGGGATAAACAGCTTTTGGGAAAAAGGCATTTTTTATTCTAATTTTATTCTCCAATACATATTACATGGCGCTACAAATATTAGATGTAATGTATAATAATCCTTCACCATAACCAGATACAAGAATAAATGGCTTGGCCGAAATTTCAGCCTGTAATTAATCAAAGCGAAGTTTCTGTAGTTTCCTTATTCCCCACCTCCCTCCAAAAAATAATTCCCGCTCAACTTCAAGCTACAGCGTCGAGTGCTGATTCATCTTCAAAATACCGTGAAAGTTAACACGGGAATGAACGCATTTCAAAGTAGGCCTTGTTTTGAATAGTTAAAGCGTTGTTTTATCAAAACGAAGATAACTTTAAAAAAAAGAGTGAGTTACGATCAGTCTGGCTTTCAATTTCATTTAATAATTCCACTTCGAAACAAAACCCGCCAATGGCGCTCTGAGGGAGCTACAGAAAGGACCAAATTAAAAGAGCCAAAGCTAATAGCGTTGTTTGAATAATGTCGCTGTACTGCCATAAAATAAACCGTATATGTAACTAACGCGATTCGAAACAAGTTCGCCATTGAGGAGAAGTTTCTCTATTGATCGAGGGGGTAATTTAGTGCCCCCCAGCACAGGACATACAAACCTTCCCCTCTTGGTGTCTCGGTAGCGGGAGCACCATCTCCATTTTTAAACAATAACACCAGTGGAAAAATGCCGACGCTACAATCCATAACGTTAATTGCTCTGCACGTGTTTCAGAATGGTCACATGTAATTAAAATCAGATTGCGCAAGGTAATTTCATATTGATTTCAGTTTAGCAATTCCCTATATTCTCTCTCTCTCTCTCTGTATGTGTGTGTGTGTGTGTGTGGTGTAGGTGGGACGAGGTGGAGGCAAAGATGGTAATGAGGAGAAGAGAAGGACGGAAAACAAATACGGAAGAAAAGCAAGAAAACAAGCAGATGCTACAAATACACACACGCACACATACACACAGACACACACCAGCCGATTCAGAAGAAGGTCCACGACCAGATAAAGTACCCCTCTCCTTACCCAACATTATTTATTTATTTATTTATTTATTTATTTATTTATTTATTTATTTATTTATTTGTTTATTTACTTACGTATTTTCGTTTATCTAAACTGATAACTTTACAGCTTCTGTTCCATTCAATCTAATTACTTAAAAGTACTTTTGGATACTCAAATACTCATTAATAAAAGCTTAGCATTCGGATATTAAGTGCATTATGTTCCGAAAGTAACAATCTATTAAATGAGACCAATCACTTTGGCAAGGATGTTGTAGTTGAAAGAGCTGTGCCATTAACTCAAGCTTATGTATCTTGAACTGTTACTTGAATTGCTGTGATCTAACTTTTTGTCTGATTTTCTAAATCTTTTTTTTCTTTTTTTTTGTTTATTTCCTAAGATTTTTTTTTTTTAAATTTGCAAAATAAACAGATAGTGTTTGTCAAGTCATAAATTGAGAGATTTTACAGAAAATAGGTGAAAACCCAATTGCTTAAAAAAATTATTAACATTATTCATACCCTAGACGTATCACAATCGAAGATAATGTGGTACTCAAGTCTTCCATAATTGCTTGAATCATAATATAACTTCAGAAACTTTTAAAATTTATTGTTATGCTTTGACATGTAATAAGCTTTTTTTCTGTTGTTATTAGATATGGTGTTGTGAACTTTCAGCATTTGGTCATTTAGGTTCTGATTTCTACAAAATTGTAAAGTTCAAATTTAAGTCAAATGCTGTAAAATAGGCTTTAAAGAAGATAAAGAGACAGAATGGTAAAAAACTCGTAAGTTTTTCATACTGTAAGTTAAGTATGTCCGTCTTGCTGTAAGAAATAACTAACATCATGCCACTTCATATCTACTGTACATTATTATTATTATTATATCAACATTTGACACAGTACAAAGACAAAAATAACACATCTTTGACTGGAGTTATTGAGCAACTCAAGTCTCTCCCAGAGACCTAAGAATTGTCCAAGTATCTTCGTAAAATATAAGTTGTGCCTAGTAATGATGTTTTTTACAGGTCTATTATTGAAATATTGTAAAGTTCCAAACTATAAAGAATTTTGCAAATTCCTTTGATATGGCACCAAGGGCACCAATGACAATAGGTGTCACAGTGGTACGTTTGTTCCACAATCGAGAAATTTCAATTGTCAGAGCCCTATATTTCGAGATCTTTTCCTGTTCTTTCTCAACAATTCGTGTATCTCGAGGTATTGCTACATCTATTAGAAAAACACATTTCTTTTCTACTATTGTTATGTCTGGTGTGTTGTGATCCAAATGACGGTCAATTTGTATTCGAATATTAAATACAGTTAACTTTAAAAGGATCAGAATTTATTTCTTCGATAAAAAGTTTATCAGCTATGAAGACTTACATTAAAAAAAAAGATAAAAATTAGATGATAACTTAATCCAAATTCTTTATTATAACTTCTACTAAATAATATATCTGTTTATATGCAATATTTCGGCTGCACTGTAATCTGAGCCTTCATCAGGTATCTTTTAAATCTTATTTACATTTTAAAAGCAACAACACGAGAAAATAACAATAGCAAACTTCAATCGTATTACAGATCTCAATTTTGTTACTATTGTTCTTATTGTTTACGATTGAACTTTGTTATTGTTATTGTCTCGTGTTGTACTGTTCGATTTTGTTTATGAGAGCCTTCAACGCTTTTGCGCATTCGTCAGGTCTCCTTCGATTTCATGAAAATAGGTGTGAGGAGAAATAAAGAGCCAAAGAGTTTACTTTTTATCAGTGTTAGTTTACTAGTAGCTGCGTTCTATTTGCGCTTTTCGGGAAATAATTATGGAAAGAATAAATACTATTGCAAAAATAGCAGGGACTAAAAGAAAAACAGGTCTTAGGAAAGTGCCCGTCTCAGCGTATCACCCCTTTAGAATCGTCTGTGAGTCGTAGTTCTCGCTTTTGAAAACGAACAGTAGATTTCAATATGTAAATAAGGAAACCTTTTTAAAAGACATTTGAAGAAGGCTGCTCAAACAGAAAAAAAGGCAGTAGATGGATAGATAGATAGATAGATACAAACCATAATTATCAAAATTCGAGTAAAGTTTACACCAGATTACTCTTCTGATTTAAAGCAGAGAATTTTTACTTTATTTCACAAAAATCTATATAAAGGAAATTTTGGATACAGATATTCGCAATAATCTATATTATTAAAAACATTGTGTGACTGTGTGTCTGCGTGCATAAGTCCGCAACAATGGAATGTCGCACGCGCGTTCTAGGTAACATGAATATTGTTGCATCGTCAACTCATCAGAATATTTTTAGATAAGGAAAAACATTTCAAAACGTAAAACCAAAAATATTGTATATAGAGAAATTGTTTAGAATTGTAAATATTGTACTGCATGTATTTCTTAGAATTTAAACTATTTTTCGTTTTAGTTGAAAGTTGTAGTTTATAGTATACTTGATGTAATTTTTTTTTGAATAAATACAATGTTGGTTTCCATTGATTATCTGTAATCACGTTACATATACGAGGCTTCCGGAGCGAAGTGACGGGCAGCCTTCTAGTAGTAATTAAAAAAAAATAAATATCATACATTAATTAATTAATTAATTAATTAAATATCATAATTTAACTATTTAAAATTATTAAAATTATTTAAATTAATATCATATCATACAAATGAAACTAGATACGTTTAACAAATATCAAATTTTATTAAATTAATTATAATATGCATATGATACATTTAAAGCTTTTTTTGTTATTTATTATACTATACATAGTATATTTAATTAATTTTTTTACTACAATCACAGCATTTTCTTAACAATTTTTCTATTTTCTTATCAGTGATTTGTTGGTAAAATTTTACAGTTCTTTACAAATCTGTATTTTTTTTTTTTTATTAAGTAAGATAACGTTCTGAATATTAAAACATTCTGGAATGCCACAGTGTGTTTTGTTATCTGTGATTGATTAGGGTTCTCTGTCACGCTGTTCTACTTTTACACAGTTAATTAAATGATTCTCTATTCATCAACAAATAATAGTAATAAACTATGAGAATGATCTGATCAATTTTTTTGGGATTTTTTGTTGTTGTTGTTTAGTTGTTCATTTGCTATATCAAATGTCTGTCCATTTAAGGCAATTTCATTGCATGTCTTAATTTATTTTAACTGAAAATGTCATCCAAAAAAAGGGGGTCCGTTTATGATAATTTTTTTCTTCGTTTTCTGTATATTCTGTTTTATGGATAGTAAACATATTAATAAACATACCCGTTTTTGTAACCATTTTATTAGGGAATTGTTGAGTGTCATTGGCCTTTGACTAATAAGCCTATATCTAGATTCACATCCTCTGTAGAAGATAGATATTTGGCATATTCTAACTAATCAACATTATTAAAAAAATTGTGTGACTGTGTGTTTGCGCGCATAAGTCCGCAACAATGGAATGTCGCACGCGCATTGCTAGACAACAGGAGTATTGTTGCATGGTAAATTCTTCAGAAGTATTTTAGATAAGGAAAAACATTTCAAAACGTAAAATCAAAAATATTGTATATAGAGAAATTGTTTAGAATTGTAAATATTGCATTGCATGTCGAAGAAAAACGCAGAATTTCAGTACATCCTGTATTTTTCTTTTCGTTTCTCAAATATTTTATTTAAAAAAATCGGTCAAACCAAACAGCAAAATTCTACAAGAATGTAAGAATGACAGGTCATATCCATTTAAAGGCATTAATTTTTAAGAGTTATACGAAATGTTTCGGTTTCCATGTAAAAAATTTCATGTTTACAGTTTCTCATTTCTTCATCAATTCAGCCTTTAAAAGAACGATTTAATGGATAATCTATCAACACGTAAAGAAATCACAAATAAAAAGCTTTATTAGTGGTGAAACAAGAAATAAAAGCTTTTTCATTCGTTTTCCTTTTCGGGAAAAATGTTTACAACTTCGAATTTATTTTTTCGGGTTTTAGTATCATCCCATCATTTTTGATGAAACTGGACGTAGAAAAATATTTTCACGCGAATTTTATTGTGTATTTCAATTACAATTTCATCACTGTTATTTGACGAGGTCAGGATAGTCGCCGTAAATCATTGGCATTCAAGAGCAAAAAAGGTTTTGCAGGACGTGAGTTGGCAAGAATGTGCACCAGTCATACAAAAAGTTGCTTAAAATATTAGGTTAAGCGCAGGAATACGCAAAACTTTTAATGACAAAAGAAAAACTGATGTTGCTACGCAAAACTGGTTAGTTTGAAATATATCTTTAAAAATTAAAGCTTTTTTTCTATTATGTAGTTATGTAACAGTAGCATAACTGTTACATGATAAAACCTTTTCAACTCCTGTTTATTTTATTTATAAATAAATAGGAGTTAAAAAAATTATCCTAAGAAGACTTTTAATTAAATGTTAATATATAAGATATTGTACAAAAGTGATTTTTTATATTTAAAGACTTTTATTTCCGATTAAAATTGAAGTTAATATGGGGTTCTATTTCGGGAAAAAAGGTTATTCCCTTTATTTCATCCCATTTATAAGCGAAATTGTTCTTCAAATACCTGTATAAATAAATAATAAACAATATTCGAAGTGATTTCACTGTGCGGGGGTGTGAGCTAGTTCCCTTTGACAATGAACAGGGAATACCGTGTCTGCGTTGCCACTGATGGAGACAAATGGGCTCCAAAATGGCACCGGTCGTTCCCATGCCACTGAGGGAAGATGGGAAGTGAAAATACAAGCAAATTGTTTGTGAGCTCCGGCCTCAACTTTAGAATGACAATGTTAAGAAGCGCCAAGTTGAATTATTCGTACTTTTCAATTTCTTTAATAGAAAAGAAATAATTGAGTTCATATCTAATTTTAAACATCAGTGGACTATTATTGTAAAGTTAAAAATAAGCAGCAGAGATCAAAGGCTAAGATTCAAAAAAAGCTAAGATTCTTTAAGTGTAAGATATGCCTGTCCATCTACATCATTCAATATGTAGGAACTTAAGTCCAAACCAGTATTTAAATTTTTAAAATTAAATAATATTCAACTTGTAATTTCTTAAGCTCTCGTTAATTAAAATTCATGTTTTTTTATTCTGATATTTTTCATATATTAAATCTTCCTAATGTCAAGAAAAAAGGGAGATGGATCAGATCCTGACTCCAATATTGAATTTTGACTAAATAATTTACAATTTTCTCGTTACTTTAAATTGAACATTAATAAAGAAATGTTTCTTTTTATTTCTAAAAGATAAATGAATAAACAGGAAGATAAAAGTAATTATTTAGATCATTAAAAATACAGTCAAATTCTGACAATTGATTATACACGTATAAAACATATCAGTATCGCATCAAATTTTATTGCTACCATGGATTCAGTTCTTACAGATGTTTATCTACATTAGTACCACTAATGTGATACTTTCTTTTTAAAAAAAAGGTCGAATTGGAGCTATCTAAAATTACCCGATCTAATCTATCTTGGATGTCCAAACATTATATAATATTTATTTGAAAGTAAGTTATTCAATTCAATTTTCAAATTATTTTCTTATATGCAATTATTAATTAAATAAAATTTATTGATACTGAAAAAACTTACTCTTTGAAGCAAAATTCATAAATATTACGATTTGAAATATTTAAGTATTTCAGAATTCTAATAAAATTTATAAATGCGAAAATAAAATTTTACTTTAAATAATAGCTTTATTGCTATATCATTTTCTTAAAGTAAAAAAGCGGGAAGTCTGTGATTAATATTTTACTGATTTGAACGTATTTTTCAAAAATAAAGTAGCATTTCTGATTTTCTACTATTGTTATATTTTCAACATAAAAGTCTTAAGTGTATTTCAGATATTTAATTTCAAAATAAAAACTAATATCCAATGTGTCATTGATCCCATAAAATTTCATAAATTATCAATTAAACTTAGTGGATAAGGCACTAAACTTGCAATTCGAGGAAGTTTATTTGGCATTTGCTAAGTTTCATAATGGATTCTCAAACCGTTTCGTAAATAGGCCTCATTCTAAAAACAACCCTTCGAAGATTATAATTATTCTTGCACCGGTTCCCTTGCATATTATTATGCTGGAAACGGTGGCTGCTACAAGTGTGAAGCAATAGAACGCGTTCCCATGACAACCAACAAACACGATGACTAAACAACAAGTGAACTTGCAGGTCACAGAAAGCTGGTCGCCCTAGGGGGCGTGGTGGTGTCTAGTGCATGGTGGATTGTGGCACCAAGGAAAGCGGTTACATACACCACATACACACGAAAAAAAAATCCCCCAGCTGAAATGCTACACAGCTAGTAAACAAAGAAAGAAAAAAAACAAAACAGTGAGCACTACCATAGTTTTCATACATAATGCTTCTTTTAAGTAATTCTTAAGATAATTTCTTTGAAACACTGAAATAATGTACTAAAAAAAGTTGGTCCTGTCAATTCTTTTTTTACCAGATTGCAAGAAAATAGAAAATATTGGAAATTAAAAAGAAATGCCAAACAAACAGCATCCATTAACAATTGAATTATAGCTTACACGAGTGACATTACCAGACATTTTCTGAAGAGATAAGCTTCACGTGCCGTAGCTGACCAATTCTAAAAAATTACAAAACAGCTGTTTGGGTTTTTAGGAAAAAATTACTTCAACAAAAAATTAAAACTGGTTTAAAAAAAAAATTGCACTTAATTACTTTGCAAATTTTTATCTTGGAACAGCACTTGTCTGAAAAATCTGTCATAAGGTTTGGTATCAACATCTGGGTTTCCTGTATTTTGGAACACGTGGATGTAGGTTCATAATTTGAAAAAAGTTTTATTTTCTATTTTATTAACATGTTCTACATTTATTTTCGAAAATAAGACCCGCCAAAAATATGAAGTAAGATAGTAAACTAATATATCATACCCCAACAAAGAGACGATGATCTTGAAATCTTCCTAAAGTCGAGAGTTTTTCTTAGTTTAATCTCCTGTTTTTATTTTTAATAATGTGTTTTAATTCTACACTGAAATAAGTGAGGAAAAAAATAGTTATTTATTCCCCCAAATTTGTTAGTTTCCCGTAGTTCCCTTTGCTTTACAAGAGACTGTTCTTACGTTTATCATGTCTGTCTGCTTGTTGCAAGCCCAAAGTTACCTATCCTGCTATATAGAAAAACAAATGGATTTCAGATTCAACTCCCCTAAAAATACGTTATCATGTAATATCAACATGCTTCCACTGCCCATGGATAAAAATGACCAATCCCTTTACGGATGCAGACAAAAGAGAAGCAAAATATGAAGTGTCTTGCAGTGATATCCAAAAACAGATCAATTTCTTTTAAAGATTTATATAAATACGGATTTTTTTAAAAAATGAAATTGCTTTTTAAGGTTTTATGGTACCTACTAAAATGTACTATTAGTTTTTAACAATGAAAATAAGTAAATTAAATCATAACTTTTTTTTTAAAATAAAAACGCTGCTTTTATTTAAAGCCTTCATTCAAATTAAATAAAAAGAATAAATCTTTCTACAGTCGATTTTTACATTTATTTATATATACCGAGGAATCTTTTTTTGCTCTGGT
The DNA here is from genome assembly GCA_023159025.1 of Thereuonema tuberculata. Classification (NCBI taxonomy): domain Eukaryota; kingdom Metazoa; phylum Arthropoda; class Chilopoda; order Scutigeromorpha; family Scutigeridae; genus Thereuonema; species Thereuonema tuberculata. Next base: position 57,273,876 of record JAFIDM010002131.1, read on the forward strand.
TATTACTCCACCAGAGGTGTCCTAGAGCTCACCAGCCCCTTGTAAATAGGGATCAGATTTCTTTGTAGCGTTAAAGGTAGAAGGTAGTCTCTCGATGGCCATGAAACACCGGGAGTCTTAAGTCCCATGATCCCTTATTTGAGCATTCTTTATATAAACAAAAAATAAGCAAAATACTAAATACACGATTTAATTCTTCTAAATTTAAATATAATATAGAAAATATCAGAGAAATTACAGAAAACTACACACTACAGAAAACTCCATTAAAAATACCAATTGAAGATACCAGGAGTGGTCATTCTAATTTTGATCTTTTTAAAAGTATTTTCTCTTATTTATTTTATGGCTAAGAAAAAAAGAAACTTAAAATCCTAGCAAGAAGGCTTTTTCTATTAAATATATGGCAATACAATAAAAAGGGCCGACCTACAAAAAAGTAGTAAAGGAAAATCAATGTAATTGACTAAGGACAATGAAATAAACAGAAGATTTCCCCCTTTACAAGCACTTACAGAAATTGGACTAAAAGAATCAACAAAGGAAAAAAACAAACAAAAAACAACAGAGACTTAATATCAAACACGAATGAAACTAGGTCACTTTTCCTGAAGTCTAATTGATTTCATTTATTAAACTGTAAGCGCTAATTTTCACTAATTATTTTCAATCAATTTGTTAATTGTCCTCAACTTTAAATTTCAAGCAAAAATATCATGGCTTAATTAAATCAGGACTTTAATTCGATTTGAAAATTTTTGATTTGATGAGAGCAACTGAGTCATCAATTAATAATGAACACCCCCCCCCCAACAAATAAAAAAATTCTGTTTCATTATTTTTACTTTTGAATACGATTTGAACAAGTATACGTTGGGAAGTGACTTCGTAAGTCCATAATAGAAGATTTGAATCGCGCGCGCCTTTCTGAGGATTTTTTTAGACATTGTATTTTAGCTTCAAATTAGAAAAAAGATATTTCTTTTCATTTCAATGGAAAAACGAAGAACAGAAAAATAATGATGATATTTTTGTTCAAAATCACGAGGAACTAGAATTCTCGATTAAAATAACGTAAGTAGTTGGATATTTTTAAAACAAAATAAAAAAAAAATTCTTAATTCCAGCTAATATTTTAGTAATTTTTGAATGAATCTTATAATCCTTGCTTTATTATGATGCTGTCGATTGCAAACATTAATATTATAGAAGAAAAGGCAATAAAAAAGTAACATCAATTCATTAATATTGCTTTCAAAAACTGAGGATTTATTGCATCTCCAATAACCAGCATCACCTGTGATAAAAGTTACATGTGTAGAGATGTTAAAACCGCAAAAGTCTTTCAGAATCCAAAATATTAAGCAAAACTAACTTCTCAGATTGTTACATTTTCTAATTTATTTCCGAAAAAAAGAAGACTTATGAGATCACCTACTCTGTTTGTGTTTCCTTACTAGCTTTTGAACCAGTGAGGTAATCTTGAGATTCATAATGAGAGATTATCCCCCCTTTGTATTTGAAAATGATTTCAGCCCGACAAACGCAGAGCGGTGCCTTCTTACGAAATTGAATTTCAGATAGGAATACAGACTCATCATTAATCTTTTCTCTAAAACCTGTTCTTAACAAATTAAAATTAAAGAAATGGCGTGACCTGTTGATAAGTGTAATGATGCTGATTTTACGGGAAGAAATTTCTTTCAGGAATTTTTTTGTGTTAGCAATTTTTGTCATCTTCTCGCGACAGGACCCTTATAGAAAAGAAAAGTCAGATTGTCTCCAGTTCTGAAAAAGGCATGCTAAGTTTTAAGAAGATCCTTGCAGCGATCTTCAAAAGTTCTACAAATTAGAAGAACACACACACATAAGGGCATCATATTCAAGACCGACAGACTTGACGAGCTTCATTTCCTTTGGAATGTAGATTAATGATGAAAAAAAAGCACGAAAAATCCTTTGCAACACATAAAGCAATCACTGTCTATCAGGAGTTTTCATTTTGATCTTCATACATTTCTTCTTAGAATCAATGGTAAATGAGATGCATAGTTAAAACTTTGGTATTAACTTATCGGAAACAAAGAAAGTTTTTGTGCTTGTGTTGTCTGACCTATGAATTGAGTTGCACTAATAAGCAATGACACGGGTTGGGCATTGTAATTCGAGGCTTATTTGCATTGAGTTCGGTCCCGACCGCAGTCCGTAGTTTAGTAAATCAAATTGTTGTAATGAATGCGTTAATCCCATTATACGATTAGCCATGCAAATTCTAAGTATATGTATCGATTTGCGCTCATCAAGTCTTCCATAGCAATGGTACATTACGGGAACAGCTCTTTGACAAACTGTTTCTGCACTTTTAGCTTAGAATTCAACTTTTTCAGACGACTTTTTAAAATCACGAAATTGGTTTTCAGTCAAAAAATGTCCTGGTTGCTCCATTTAAGGATCTGTTACTTCCATATCGTGTCGAAAACATACTGAATAAAATGAACTATCTTTTAAAACAGCGATTCTCAAAGAGTGAATCTTCACAGCACAATCTAATGTTCTTTTATCCTACGCAAAAATCCCTTTCTTATAGTTGATAGCATTTGACTAGTCCTATACATTGTAAATTTTCGTGTAAACTTATCCTCTGCATCTAAACATAATATTTGAAACTTATTCATCGAAATAGCATTCTAAGTTAACATAACATTCATCGAAATAGCATTCTGTTATTTCGGTTTTAAGTGACAAAATCTCACTTGGAACCGAAAATTTCTTGTTTTATGCGAGTGTCCATAGTATAATAACTGCATCGTGATATAAGTATGCCTTTATAATCTGTATCTTTATAATAACTATTTACTTAAATGTATAATAGTTGTAAAATATATATCTTAGTCTGTGCAGAGTATCTACTACTTTACTGTTAAACATCATAAGTTACCTGTCGCTTTATTAAGTCCAGACTTAAGGAAAGTGATCGTTCTCGTGAAAGTTTACCAAGGAGTAAAATGCTGGAAATCATAAAACCACTTTAAATTTTAATTTTATTTCCCTATACATTTTGATTGTAAAGCAAGAAAACGTGCTTTAAATAGATAATAGATCACGCAAATTAATATTTGAGCAATCGAATGTTTAATCGATATAACCGATCTAATCTGCTGATCTTCAGTACAGTCCATCTTAATATTGGCATATTTGTTATGAATCAGCTTAATGTTTTATTTCCATAGATGCTTATAATAATAGGTAAGGTATTACTTCAAATTCCCAGCATATGAAGATCACTGTTTCTTCGCAAGTTAGACATTTAAAAAATTAAGGTTCACCACCCTAAAGATGCGAACTGGAGTATCATATAAATTAAAAACTTAATGTTAATGATTGTGAGTGGATTTTCAGCCTAAGATCTTGTAATTTCAATTTTTCAAAAATTAGTTCTATAAATTTAAATCCAACACTTCTCATTTTTGTGCAGCAATTTTTATAAAAAATATAATTATGAAAAGTTGCAATAATTCGAAAGTAATATCGTAATAAAACTTCAAATCAAAATAAGAAAGCACTTTGACCACTTAAACATAGCTTAATGTAATTTTCAGAAGGTTCAATAATAAATCAATAATGCTTAATATTAAATGCAGTGTTTTAATATTACTTCTGACTGGTAATATTTTGACGTTTTAAATAAATTAATATGTTTAATTCATAATAATTGTAAGTATTTTTTTTAATTATAAGTATTTTTATGTGCAAACGATTAATAGAAGAAAGACAGACAGACAAATTCTCACAGCTGAAGATGGAACGTAACACTCTTGAAAATATTTTTGTGATCACTTTCACTTAATTCTAAAATGCTAATCTGTCCATTCAAACTCAGTAGTAAGAAGTAGCACTTGTAAAAACGCATTTTTACATGTAATAAGAAGTCACTTGGTTTTTTTTTTTTTTTTTTTTTTTTTGTAAAACGCATAATTCATATAATTTATTATGAACTAGTAATATTAACGTATTAAAAGAAAAACTTCGAAATATTCTCATTCAGCAATCATGAATCATGAATCCTTCAAGGTTCAAATATAGGTCCATTTAATCATTAACTCAATGCAATTTAAAGAAGTTTTGCAACAAAGTGATTTAGTTAAAATTAATATTAACAAGATCCTGAAATAGTAAATAAAATCTCCAGAATTGCTTACAAATCCTACGTCATTAGTTAACATTCTCCTTTATGGATATGCTACAGCAATAGATTTCAAATAATAACAAGAAATTGCTAATACCTTAGTATAAATATTCTTGACGGCAACTTTAAATAATATAAACATCCTCCCCAAATTATTACAAAACGGTCAATAAATCAATTTATCTACTTCATGTGTATAAAGGTTAATGTTTTGTTTTTCTATAGAGTTTCCAAAACATTTAGTGATTCAATATTTGGTTAAGGCATCGCTGCTTTAAATTCGTTTGATATTAAAAATGAATTACAAAAAGAGCCATTTTGAATAAATTATTCCAAAACTTTAATGGCTTTAATTTACATGCTATATATTCAAAAAGAGAATAAAATATAAAAACTAAAGCTTCATTTTATTCCAAGCAAATATAATAATTTTCTTTATAAAAATTATTGTTCTAAATTTTTTTGTGTGCAGGAAGATGGAATAAACTGAACTTATTGAAAGTGCCAAAGCTAGGTTGTTTGGTGCCTGAGGCGAATGAACATAAATTGCCACTCCCAGGAATGGACTCAGCAAATGAGAATTCCGAGTTAACTCATCATTCATAAAAATCATTACTTACAACTGGATGTAAAAAAAATCCAGTTCAAAATATTCTTCATCTCCATTTTAATCGTCTATACATGAAATAATTTATACAATCATGCAGCGTATGATTTATACCTCTCCCCCTCCACCCTCAAAATTTACTTAAATTTGATTTAGAATGTTCAAGCATCAGTCGTTTAAATAAATTCCATAAAACAATTATAAAAATAATAAAAAAGCAGTAAAACTAAATTAAGTGATCATATATACATCGTATGGCTACAGCAAACAAAATGCATATAAATGAACGCTATAAGTTAATTAATGTTACCACATTAATTTGAAAAGGATATGTCACTTTGAAGACAAAAGTTAGATTGCATAAGCTAATATATATTTTACGCAAGAATAATCAATGAAATGTATTTGAGCATTTGATATATAGGAGAAAAAAATAGAAATAAATACAACAACATTTCTAGTCATTTCATAATGGGGAACCTTCTGGTAACTTAATTAGTATTGTTAACAAAAAACATGGAGCAAGTTGTATTTTCTTGTAGGTTGTAAGTTTTTCCGATAAATATATGAGTATAATTTACTGCGTAATATAAGGGTTACTTGTCCATTGCATCCACAGATTAATCTTCAGTGATTTTTGCAGCATTACCATTACTTTTCTCAACATTTTTTTCCATATTTAATAAATTCTAAGTAACTAATGTCGTGTTTAGCTGTGTGTAACGATATTTGAAAGATAACTATCGGTTGACACCTTACGGTAAATAATAATAATCAAATCATGAAAAGTAATTACTAAATTTGTTATTAACGTGATAATACATTGATTTCAATGATTAGTTTCAGTGAAGTGTGCTCAAAAGAAGTAGTCCATTGTCAATGCAGCCTGTGTTGGCCATCGCATTGATTGTCCTTCAGACCACGTGTTCCGGTGATGCAATCTTTGCTGACTTTCAACAAGTGAGACCCGCAGACGCTCTTTGGTCTCATGAGAAGGCTCCTACAATCGATAAGATTGACGTTTCTCTAAAACCAACTCGTTTTACTTTAGCTGCACTTTACGGTCACAAACTACAACTCAGAAAAGTGCCGATTATTCTCTCACATCACTCAAAACAATCTGGAATCTAGGAGGTGACAATTCTTACACATCTAGATCTAGAATCTAGAGTTGATTTTTCTCAGCATGAAGTCAGTATAAGAAAACTTAATGATAACAATGACCTATTAAAAACAAAAAAAATAAGAAATGCTACTTTTTTTCTTAATCTTTTTCATTGGTTCTCTCTCCTAGCTTGGCTCAATTTTCGGACAGTGTCTTTCTGAAGATTAAAGATGGGCGAGCGGTGAGCTGACCTCCTGATCTTCCCTTGATCACGAATGGCTGAAGCCTTACCTTTGAACCTGCAAGGCCTGTGGATGGAACCTTTAACCTTTTAAAAATTTTCAGAAAGGGCTTAATATCGAAAGCCATTTAAAAACGCCTTTAAAGAGCAGTTTCAAAATGGCAGTAAAAGAGCAAGGCAACATCACCGTCACAAAATCAAATAGTATTTGAAGTCTCTTTTAATTGAAACATCTGCTAATGTGCTCTTTTCGTATCCAACCAAGCAACCACATTCCAAAAACATGACAAAACGTGATTATTTTTTGTCCTTATCTTCTAACTTTTGGATATATAGTAGATACACTGTACTAAGATCTTTTGGTTTATATTACAGAGACCTTGAGAATAACTTTGGTTTGATGTTTATTATGTGTAAGGGCTGTTGCACACAAGAAAAACAAGATGAATTAGAAAAGTGATTAATTAGTTAAATTCAACTAGCTCCTTGCTTTTTGTCAATGATATTAATTAGTAGAGCTCTTTGGAAATTTATCTTTTTTTAGAAAAACAAGAACTAATTAATCACTTTTCTAATTCATCTTGTTTTCTTGAAATGAACAGCCTTACACAAACAGATATCAAACCAAAGTTTCATATATACCAGTTATTCTCAATGTCTCTGTAAGATAAACCAAAAAGACCTTAGTACATTATCGCTTTGCTTTTTTTTTGACATAATGCGTGAAGTTAAATTAAAAATTGTCATAATATTCTAATCACAAAATAACTTCATTTTTAATGCTGCTTATTTTAAAATACCTTTAGACGAAACATTACAATAACAATACGAAATAACTGTTAAGAAAGAAGCCGATTTGTACTTGAGATCGGTGATCAGGGTGACACTTTCTCAACTTTAACACAGGGGGAAAAAAAAACCGGTCGTAAAAATTATAAAAATTATTTTACAGAGGGCAGGGTGAACCCTAGAATCCATCTCGAGGAGAAACTTTCAGAGGAAAATCTCTGACCTTCTCCTGGAATTAAACCCGGCAACCCCGATACCTTTACATTAGCGCCATCTCTGAATTCAAGAATTAATGTTAAAAAAATCTGCAGTAAATTATTTGAAATAAGTCTTATTTCATGCACAGAACTTCAATGCCTTTCCTAAAAAAAGCTTGAATTGAACAACTTTCCAAAAAATGTAATTAGATCCCTGACTTCTCTAAAATGTCTTATGGAATTACATTTAGATGAAATTTCTTCTAAGTCTATAACTTAGTGAATTTACACTTACTTCAAAAAAAATGTAAGTATTAATAATTATTAACAACGCTTTTCTATTAAAAGCACTGGCTATTTATTTTTTTTTTAAACTGAATCATTTTTCCATATATCCAATAGCAACAGTAGTCAAAGAGTAACAGGAATTTTGATTGTGACTAATCATCGAAGCTATTATTAGAAGACAATTCTGAATTTCTGAAAAACCAAAAAAAAAAATTCTTTTCTTGGAATATAATCCTAATTTTCAAGCTGCCGTGGTGAAACGATTTCTCCGCCTGTCTGCCGTTCCTGGGTCTGTCTGGAGCCGTTCTGACAGGAGGAGGCACGAGTTCGTACGCCCGGAAAGATCGCGGAAATATATCTCAAGGAAGCCCGGATGAAAAGTAAACACTGGCAGAATAAGATAAGCGTTAAGAGAAACCACCGACCTCTAGCGACGACTGGAGGAAGTAAACAAACAAAAGGTTTTCAAGAGTTAAAAACAAAAAAGCAATACTTGTTTTCCCTCTGAACAGTACTGATAATTTCCACTTCTTAAAACGATTAATGGAAATTAGCTCCTGAAATCTCCTGCTAATGCTACGATCTCACTATCCACAATTTTGAATGAGGCCTTTAAATTAGGACATGGATTAAAAAAGAAAAACAAGTATGGATTTAGTCTACTTAAATTCTTTCTATTTGTATGTTTAAATGCCTCGAAGAATGACATTTAGTACACTATGGAAAAAAAATAACAACAAATTTCTAGCAAATACATTATTTTTTTTTTTAATTAGAAGATATTTTTAATGCTGTTAGATGTTTTGAAACGAATTACCCTTTGCTCTTTCGAAAAATCGTGGTAATAAGATAACATAAGTAGTGTTAAAGTCTGAAAATATTGACTAACAAATTAAACATTAGAATATCAATAAACATGATAACAGTGTCCAGGAAGACACAGGATTTAATATTGTATTGATATTTAGTCTTTCATCAAAGCTAGCTATTCAGTAGTTATAGTCGCATTTTAATTAAAACGTTTGGAATTTTGTAGCCTTTAATTAAACTTTCTAAGGATTCACAAAGAAGTTAAGCTTCTATCTTTAAAATGTAGATAGACATCTTTATCAATAGATGTTTGTTAGTCATCTCTTGTAATGATAAAGTAAAGAACTTCCTACAATCCTACTCAAGAAGATGTGCTTCTTATATATCAATTTTTTTGTAAGTTTACTGAACTTAAGAAATTCTCAAAACCCTGTATTGAAAAATATTTCAATCTGACAGAAAAGCAAATATTTAGAAATGCTTTTTTCTTAACATTAAAATCATCGACTTTAACTGGAGCAGATGAGATCAAAACAGCTGTCCTACAACTTTGCTGAAAAATGAATACACATTTATTGAATGTTCAGTAACTTTATTACATCTGCTTACATTGTTTAGCACTGGACAAATGAAAAGCTAAAAATCCGAAAAAAAACATGATTATTCCCTTACTTTGCAATTATATAAAACGAAATGAAACATGGCTACAAAAGTAGTAAATGGGAAAATAGTGTCTGGTCGAACAATGGGAAATCGAGACTCTGGTTGAATTGAAGCCCAACCGTTGTACCACAGGTAAAACAATCCCCCTCTCTGTCTCTACGGAACCCCTTTCCCTCCCCTCCACCTCGCTGTGGCAATGCACTAATCAGCCTCATTCAATTTGGCGACTGGATTGCTAATGAGTTCAACCCTTTCCTCTCTGCCGTCCACCCCCTAAACAGCAGAATCGGCCTCCATTAGTTGCTCCTGGTTGGGAAGGGGTCAAGCCATTATCTGCACCAGTGGCGGTGTTGTCATGGAGCGCCAACCACTTCACTAAATTCAAAACTCGGAATCTACTCCAAGCAGACACCTTCCCCAATATCCTCGTAAGGTTATTCGGGTTGGATTCCTCCAGGTCTAATATTTAGGGAGTTTTTTAAAGACGTTTGCAGTTTTCTCGAAAAGTGCTGTTAAATTTCAGTAGACCACAGCTTTTCCAATTTTAAATTATTTATAAAATTAATAAATTTGTGTTAATTAAAAACTGTTAAAGTATTCTAGAAACTAGAAATGACTGCCTTAAAATTGTACTTTATAATTACTATAATGTACTCACAAAATAAAAATTGGAGAATTTTAATTAATAAGGAAAAAGTCAAATAAATCCTATAAAGATATTTTTACCTTTTTTTTTCTATAAAAACAAAGAAAAATTACAAACTTTATTTAAAACATAGTTCGTAACAAACTTAATAAAAGCAAATAATGAATATAAATGTATGGAAGCAGGTAACCGAGGTGAGTAGTTTTTTAATTAACGTGAAGCTAAACTTTCTCACATATGACTTAATTTTTACATTTTGATATTATTGATGGACGGCATTATACTTAAGAATGATTTGGAGGGTTATAAATGTACAATCAATAAAGTTTATAAATCTGATGTAAATTCGATTGTGTGAGAAAAAAATAATAATCAAAACATCAATTCCAGTTTTTTTTTTAAAGATCAAAAGTAAATCAAAAAGTCGTAAGGAAGAAAATTAAAAAGAAAACTGGTGAAAAAATTCAATCTGTAAATCAAGATTATATCGATTATTTTATTTTACATATGATAAAATAGTGATAAGAGAAGGAATACACTTTGGTTGGAGACAACTAGAGACTGAGGAAAAGGGGTTAATTTTGAGGGATGGTGTAGAATGACGTTATTCTGAATTATTATTAGAAAGATGAATCACAAGCAAAGTACACATTTTAAAGAAATCAGTCGAGTCGTTTTAGCGAGGAATTTCGGAAGTTACTGGAGACCAAAATAATTGTGCCACGCTTTAAGTTAGATAATAGCTAAGCAATATATGAAATATTATGAAATCCCTCCAGCCATTGTGTGCAAACAGAGTAGAAAAATATTGTGTTCTAGAACCAGTGTAAAGTAACAATAAGACTTCGCTTGGTTCAGACAAAAATTGTAGTTTCTATGCCAAATTCAGAGGGCAAAATAAGACCCACCAATTGTTGTTCAGTTAGTTAAGAATCCAAGGTTAACAGTCATATTTCATGTCAATTGCTATTTCTTTAATGTGTAATCGCGATTTCTGGCCCTAAGATCCTATCTAAATTTAGTTCCAATTGATACTAGAATCAACAGGAAGCCCTCATAGAATAGCACAAATCTATTCACCAAAAAATTCCTTGCCAGCTGGTTTATTATATATCTAATTTAATGAAACTTATTGCATTTGAAAGACTTAAGGTTTTATTAAAACTTCACCTTAACAAATTATTCCTTAGTTTTCATAATTGGGAACTTTAAAGGGAACTCATAACAGCTCCTTATCTCCTCTATGTTTACCAAAATCAATGGAAATCTTTCTCTTAAGCTTGAAGCAACCTCTTTAAGTTTCAGCCACATATGATAAGTAGTTTTTAAGCTATTGTGAACGGAATGTAGGACTGATGGACAACATGTCTTTCAACTTATAATTGCTTTTTAATTTTTTTTTTATTCTATCCGAGTTTTTTTCAGTAAGGAGTGTTACCAAACTAGGTTAAACCTTTTAAAAAGTCCTTGACAGATGTAAAAGCATAAAAGGAAGTGAGGAGAAATTAAGTAGAACTTGCTTAAGGTTTAGCCGTATCAGTCCCTTGATAATTTGAAAAGTGGGATAGACAAACAGAACTCGGAAATTCATCAACTGTGACAGAAACATTGCTATCGACTTTTCAGAAACTCAGGTTCGTTGCAGTTCAGGAATCATAAGATGCAGGGATTGAGTTCAAAGCACCGAATTTGTCGAAGCGTCATGAGATTGATTTAACTAATTTAATCGTGAATATTCCCAACCTGTTTTCAATAATTCTCCTTTACTGATTTCGTTTTCTGTAAAGGTTTCCTACAACATTTTTACATCCTTTCAAATTAACTATTACTCAGTTTCCAAGCAATGTACGGTTTATAACTTTATGAGTATATAACGAGTATATAACTTTATAATCATCAATACCGTGAAATCTTATTACCATTTTTTTTTTTTTTAGTTTTCCTCCCATCCACAAAAATAAGGTACGTTCAATCATTCAGTTTGTTTGAATTCATGTATGTTTGTTGTTTGCCCGCTAACAACTTCTTGAAATTCGCATTTACTTAAATGAGACGATCTAAATTTTGTAATTGGAGATTACATCCCTAACAACTCCCGAACGGAAGGTCGGATCGGCAAACGGACTTGACCGTCGTCTTCAGAGGTCGAAACACCGTAGGAATCGGGTATTTATTTCTGTCTATCCGGAAAAATGCGGACAGAGTCGACTATTTGTTTCAGCAAGTTTGAGAATTTTTGCTCGACAATTACTGACCCGATCGACTTGACATTTGGATATGCTTTACTTTAGTGTCTAGATTACAAACTATATTTTTATTCGTCCGCATCTATAACAGTTTCGGAACATAGTTGACTGTGTCCGGATTTTTCCGGATAGACAGAAATAAAAAAAAAAATCAATACATAACAGACACTCTAAAGTAAACCATATTCAAATTTTTTAATGTGCATTCTTGCCAAGAAATTATCGCGTGAAAATGATGAAAATTCTCATAAAAAAAGCATTAAAAGCGAAACGATGATAGTTGAAAATGCTTATTAATTCTTTTAGTAATACGTTATAAAATTATTAGAATTTAAAGTAAACAGAAACTTTTTTTTTATTATTATTATTACGTTTTTTAAAAACAAAGAAAAAAAAATCCCCTACTTTTAAGGAAAGTAGGTTACAAGTTCTTCCAGGAACTTTAAATATTGATGAAAGGAAAAGTAGGTTTTGCTATATACGATGAACCGGAAATTAATGTTATTGAAACTAATGGCAGAAAATTACGAAAGGATAGAATGTCGGCAAGAATGGAAATCTTCATATAATTTTTAAACTATAATTTAAAAGGGATTTTCTTTTAAATTTTCTTGAACTAGAAGAGTTTAAACATTAATAATTTATCAATCAAAGTATGCAATTGACAAATCTTCAAAGTTTCATGATAGACGAACTTTACTAATTACGACTAAATATCATTTTGTATACATTGTGCCCACACAAGAGAAACTAAGAACTGGAACCATCTTTTGCAATTGCTGTCATTAGTATATAGATGGCAACTAATTATCTAAGAAAGATGAAAGTTTAGACTCCCTAATATATATTTGAGCGTAGGTAAATAGCTGTATCATTTTTTTTTTGCGGTGGGGGTGGCATTTAACTGACTTAATTTGTTCTTATTAAAAAAAAACATACAGAAAAAGAGTAAGTATAAAAATTTGAAGAAATCTGTACATAAATAACTACGACAAAAAAATTATTATAAATGACAGATGTTGGAAGCACCCGGCCACACACTAAAATTTATTGGGAGGGTGATCAAAAACGCTCCGGTCCCCTAAAAAATTTGGCCTGTCTAGTAATCTGTGGACATTCCAAAATTGTCAAAATAATTTTTATTTAGAGATGTCCTATTTCCATGCCAAACTAATGGATTACGTTATGGGACATTGTAAAGAAATTTATAAAGAACTTATAAATATGTAAAAGCTGCAATTTTGCTGTAACTGCAGTCGAAGTCATGTCTCCTAACAACTATATTCGAAACAAAAAATTCGACTAAAGACTAAAATTTGATTAAATGGCAAATACATTTAAAGGAAGTATTGGAAATTGGAACAACGTAATTTAAAAGATCTGTTAAGTATTTCAATGTTTGCAAACAAAGTTTTCCTTTTTATTACACTTACTCTTGTTACTCTAGGCTTCATCTAGTAAACAACAGATGGACACTTAGAAATAGGGGTCTTTTGTTAAAAATAACTCAGAAAGAATCGAAAACAATAATTTTAATCTTGAATGAAACTACAGTGACAGATTTAAACTGCTTTTGGTGTTGTTGTGATTTTTTTTTCTGCGTGCTCTGTACCTTTACGGGCCATTGGTTGGAATTGACAGATTTATTTGGTTGGTTTTAATTGAACTGCAATTGCCATCGTATGATTCATGAGTGACGAGCACTTCAACCTAACTGGTCCTGGGAATTCTGCGGTTTACGAAAATCAATGCAACGCAGTTGACAAACTATTACAAATTACTCACAAATGGCAATCATAGTTCAATTAATAGCGGCCAAACAGACAGCAGCGAAGAAATTCCGACAGTGGGCTATGTTAATGGCTGATGCGCCAAATACCTAAACCTAACTGATAGCAATGCTCTATCGATGACAATGTGATCGCTTCTAATCAATAATTGGTCTAGCTAAATGATTTTTTTTTTCTATTTTTCAACTTTCACATAATTTATGTAAAAATGTCTGCTATGTTTGGAATTGCCTTGACTTTGATAATGAACACATTTTTCAAATTGTATGTATGTGTGTGTGTGAATATGATTTCTCAATTGAGATGTAACATAGAATGCAGGCTGCATTCTAAATTTAATGGATTATAAATTTTAAACTTCCCGTTTCTACTATTTAATTTAGGGAATCCTAGTTGGTGTGATAACCTTCAAATATCCTTATAAAATTTAACTTGAAAAATGATAAAACAAAAAAATAAAAATAAAAAAGGGTAACATTCCAGATTTTGATAATTTGAGTAGTCTGTCATATTAATAACAATATTACAGAATTATTAAACTTTACAATTATAAATCAAGCAGAAAAGATAAGATTCTGATGACTAAGTAAGTAAATAAGGCGCAGATGCATAAGGAAAACTTTTGTTTTAAAATCATAAGAAAAATTTCGAATTATCCAATAGTCTCTAAAAATTTCAAATTTGAATCCTCCTCCGTAGACATTAAACATTTAATCTCATTTAATCCCCTCTAGGCCATCAGTAGCATAACAACGAATAGAAAACTAATAAAAAGTATAGCCTAACCATCCACAAAAAGAAATCAAAGAAGTTCAATGATTTCTGAAGAATTCAAAGGATAAAGGAAATAAATTGTATAGTGATTCCTCTAATTATTAAATAATACTTAATTTAAAAGTAAAAAAAAATAAATAAAAAATTAAAAAAAGAACTCTTGATATGAATCTATGCTGATAGATACAGATTAATATAATTAATAACTTAATTAAAAATTGCAGATACATTTTCAAAACAAATTCTCATAGTTTTCTCATAGGTTTTACCTTTACATAAGATAATACCAAATTTACACGAATTTAAAAAACATTACTTTCTTTATTAGGGAAAAAAGAGGAGATAGCTTAATAGTGAACATCTCAAAAAATGAAATGAAGATATGAAAATATTTACGGCAAAATTTGTATTATTATAAATAAGTATGTATAAGTAAATATATATTTTCTCAGTGTGCTAGAGTAACAGTGTGCTCCAGTAACAAGAATAATTAGCATTCATACATACTAAAATTATTCCTTTTTCTCCCTGTGAATCAGATTTACTAAAACTCATTTTTTTAAAGGGATTTGTTACTAAATTGTAAGGAGCTCTAAGTAGCCAGAATTTATCAAAATCAATAGGCATCTTACTTTTGAGACTACAATTAAAGCTTAATACAAACAATTTCTGATTGATGTTGGACATTGCCTATTCGACATAAAATCACTCTTTTAAAACTTCTTTGTTCTTATTCTCTTTTAATTCACTTTGATGCTTATTACGGAGTAAAGTAACCATTAGAATACATCTGTAATAACCTTCAGTAACAATGCTTAACCAATACAGCAAGTAAAGAAGGCAATAGTAGTGGGAAAAAAAGCAGAGATCGAAAGCTAACATAGGAAGAAGACATAAAATCGACTTTGATGCAATGAGGGACTTACTGCCACTTCACTTCTACCTTTCAATTCCCTATTATCCTTCATAGATTCACCTAATAAAGCATACATCGTTACATTAAAATGAAATAGACTACAAGAAGCCAATCCGCCATTTAGCTTTTCTTGTCGTAATTAACAGATAACACAAACAATGATAACTATACGAAAAATAAGCTGCATTTGTTTTGATTAAACTTGAAATGTGAAAGTAAGGATTCAATTAACTGTTGTTTTTTATTTCTATTAAGAAGAGCTTGTTGTCCTCCACAGCAAACAAAGACGATCACAGACAAAGCAGTCATTCAATTTCAGTCATCGAAGATAATGAAAAAGAAAGTTCTAGAACCAACGACGGAGATGTTCTAGAACATCTGAAATCCATCATCTTAATTCGATTTTTTTTTCCTAAATTTCTCTTTTCAAGCAAAGTCACCAGGAAATCTCTGAAAACATTTACAAAATGTTATTTTACTACTACATAAACATTTTTGCCCATTACATAACATAATTTAGAAAAGCATTAGAAAACTTTGTTGATATTTGAATCTTTATCGTATTAAAAAACATAAATTAGAGGAAATTAGAATTTTTCTTTTTATAATAGCTTAAAACTGAAGCTGTATCTCTGAACTACATGAATATTAAATGCAAGTGAAAAACTAAGCATTAACTTATAAAGGAACAAAAAAATGGTAGGAATGAGAGATCAATTTTAATCGATAGAATGCTGATTTCCTGATCTACACTCCTTACTTTGATATAATTTATACTAAAGTAACATTCTAAAACCATTAGCAGCCAATTAATCCAATAGTCGTAAGATAATCCTAGATTAAGTCTAACTGAATCCAATAGAGTTGCGACATGAGCTGATACTAATAACTTTTTATTTGGAGAAATCTGCCTTAGGTAAGTTTTCTTAGGTTAAATTGCCTTTACTCAGCTTAATTTCAAATTTTTTGAAAAAAATAAAAAAAAAGGACATGAAACCGTCAAAATAAGTGAATTAATATTTTTTTTTTCCCCTCACAAAATAGCCCATCTCTTAAATATGGCGGTGTCTTCTTGATACATCAAAATTTTCAAACTGAAATTGACTTTGGTGATCCAAATACAGATTAATAAATCAAAGTAAAGATTGCAGAAATACTAACTGGAAACTGTTCTTTGACAACGTTAAATTTGAAAAAATAACAGAAAACGACAGAAGCTCTGAACCCCTTGTGTATCGTTTTTTGTAAAGGAGATTTTTATTTTTTGGCATCGTTGTTAATTAGTTTCGGTTCCGATCTGAAGATAGTCCATATCAGTGCCTTAAACTGCTGAAAGCTATAAGAATATGTGCGCGTCTTTTTTTCCCTTTTACTATAATTGAAATTCAAACTTAAACACTGGGAAATTCCAGTATCTGTTTGATGACTCTAGTGGATTACATAAACCGATTTATTTCAATAATTCAAGTAAATTTTAAATAAAGCTATGTAAGTAGATAGTCTTTGTCATATATGCAAAATGCATTTTATTGTTGGAACAGAAACGATCAGATTTATTGTTAATCATAAATAGCCAACACTGTTTGTTAACTGTTTGTACAGTGTCAGTCTGATAGAAACAATCACCCTTTATTTTAGTGTTTGTTTAACAAGAGCTCATTGTGCGGTGGCTTCCCTGGCCTTCCTCAGGATAAATATCACCGGAACAAAGAATTCCGAAAAAGGACTTGATAATTCCGAAGATTGGATCAAAGTAAATGTCCATCAGATGGACCGGAGAGCAAGGAAAAGAAGCATTCAGACCTTTCCCAGGATTCGAATCAAGATATTTGATAAAGTACGGCCAAGTTGCGAATTCGATGTCTCTACCGAGTGGTAATATTACTTGGAAGTGTAAAATGAAGTCCAATAAAAGATTACGTTGTTAGGCTTTAGGCTTTAAAATTTACGATTTAAAATTACCTTAAATAGCATTCGCCGTTAAAAACGAATATTCTAGCAATTGATAGATTGTGTTTCTGTTTTGTGAGATGTTCTCTAGAGTTGAAAAATAACATAACATCTTGAGTTTCAAAAAAATTTGATGTTCAAAATGGATTAAATACAATCGGTATTTGTAAATGACTCCTCCCTTTATCGCATTTATTCAACGCTGAAATTTAGTGAAAGTTTTATGTTGTTTTGAGAAAGTGTTTTTAGCCTTCTTCACAATAGCAAAATGATTCATCAAATCATTCAATCTGTAGATGTGTGTTCATTAACAACTTTTGAACTGTTAAATCAATCTAACGGTTCAAAAGTAGTTAAGGCTAGATTGGTCTTCTTGAAACTTGGAATGTATATTTAAAGGCAATAAATGATTAAACTTTTACATTGAAATAGTTTCCGTGTATCTATTTGTCGAGAAATAAGTGAGTTGAAAGGTTACGAAAATTCCATAGAATAGTATTATAATTTGAGTTTTTAATCTATGTAGCTATACCTATATTAAAGAATGCATTCTAATTCGCCTTTTTCATCTAAATATCTGCGCTAGATTTAAGGTAATTAAAGTTAATAAATGTAAGCAATATAAATAAGTAATGCGGACTTAATTATTTCGTTCAGAAAATGGAAAAGTTTCACTGTTTATATTCAACATTTACTATAATTTAAAACTAAACGGAGGTTTATCGTTTGCATTTTGATGATTTTTGAAAACAAACAAACAAACAAAACAAGAGAGAGAGGATTCAAGGAAAGTAGATTTTTCTTTCAAGCTCTTTGGTGCCACATTATCTTCCATTTGATGAATCATTTCCTGATTCATTATACAGCCTAACTTTATTGTAGGTTCAATATTGAAGATATTATGGTGATTTGCCAAGTTTACATAAGGCGTTAGATCTTTCATGGCTTACTTTCAATTATCTTGAAAATAAAACGCCTTTTCAAAATGTTTTAAGGTCTTCCTAGGTCTGGATAGACTTTAGAAATTGAAGTAGAAGCAAAAAAAGTTAAATATAATTTCAAGAATTGTAAAAAAGAACATCCCATGTTCTGCTAAATACTTTTGCCATTCCACGACACTCTTGAATTTATTTTGTTGAATATTACTTCATTATCTTAAATCTGTTGCATTACTTCAAAAGACAACATGACCAAATTTGTATCGTGACACTATTTTATTATTTTATTTCTATCAATCACAAAAATTATTAATATTGCACTCCTTCAAATGCTAGAACACCATTAATTATTTTTCGTTAGCAAAAGGATATTAATGAAGAAGGCCCTGCATCAATATCATATCGATTGAAGTGCATTCAAACAAAAGCAAACAAATTAAAAAAATCAAACCAAACATTTGTTTTTCATCTAAAGAAATGCAATAACAGCCAATGCCCTATATCTTCTTTAAGAATAACTCTGTCTACAGAGCAAGCAACGTATCTAAAATATTGGAGATTCTCTTAAGGGTTTGATATTATTAGTTTCTTTGAAATAAGAGTTCTCTCAAAGAATTTTGATGTTTCATAAGACAATATTATAAAAATTGTAAAGTTCAAGAGAATTATGTTGGATTCACAAAGCTCTAGTATCCAGAGGAATAACAACAAAAACTTATTTGAGAGCAATTTTCAAATTATGCTGACAAATAGAATTCGTTCTTTGAATGTTACAGTTTAAGTATTTCAATACACAACACACATGTACTGAAGTAGTATATTGGTTTGTAATTAAATAATAATGAGAATTCAAATATTTTAGTTGCACCTGAAGATGTGCAGTAGGGTCATGACAATCCTGTTATATTATAATTGATCTATTGATACTGAAGTGAATCGAGATGTTTCAGAGTAAATAAATCAATTCATCAAAAAGCATGAAATTCAAAGCATTTTTAATCAGTAATAATTTAATAAAAGTGATATAAATAATAAGCATTTTGATGCAACTTTGAATTTTGTTCTCGATACTCAATTCTTCTCAATACGAAGTATTTTTTGAGTGGAATTTTTTGTATAGCCCCAGGTTTTACTAAGCCCTCTATTTTACTATAGGAATATCTATACAAGATCTGTGATAAGGATAAACTGTTTGATTCTTCATTCATTAAGAAGTTTATCTATGTCGGAATAGAATCAAACCATTTTAAATGGCGGGAGGAAATTCTGAATGTAATTTGGATATCAACATTTGAGATCAAACATCAAACCAAAAAAAAAAAAAACAATTTCTTTACTTTCTGATTTCTTATCGTTTTTAAAAGCATAGAGGAAGGGAAAGGTCTTAACTCTTACCAGACTCCCATTATTAAGCTCTGAAGGATGTCATTTGTTTATTTGGAATCTTCGAAGCAAACGTTAACAAATACATTTAAAATTGACGTATTATATAAAAAACATCAACATGCATTACATCTTAAAATTCTAAATGGGTTCAGTTTAAAACCACTGAACGATGGAAAACCAAACACAGTCTCTGAAGCAGAAAACTTGTGATGGCGAATCTTCAACTTTGGTAAACTTTAGAGATTTTCTCAAACTTTTCGAAAATTTGTTGTTGTGGAAGCCGTGGACCCAGCGGGAGTGGCTGCAAACTATGCGTGTCTTCTTTTTTTTCCTCTCTTGCTGCCCCTATCTCCCCAAGTCAAGAGCGCTTTTGGGGAAGGGCGTTCTCCCATCAAATTGTTTGGGGATCGATCGGCGTTTAAACTATCTGAATTATTGTACGCTATCGCTCCCACAGTTTGGACCCGTGATTCATGATGCCAAATGCACGGCAGTGAGTAATTTATTTCCGGAATTGAACTCCGTTCTAGCTTTGGTCAATTAGTGGTCATCAGAGTGTACAGAGCCAAAGGTAGGGCATCAGGACCCGATGACACTGAACTGAGTTATGATGACAGCAGTCCGCCATTAACGATCGCGCACTAATAACTCGTGCGCGCGCTCAGCACTCGCGCAGCCACAATAATTCAGAGGATAATATCACGGAATAAAGGGTACAAATCCACCCGAAGGTACAGGAATCAAGACCCCCAGATTGGAATACAATGAGAACCATAAACTTTTGGCAACTCGCTCAAAACTCCGGCTATAAACTAATCCCTGATCGAATCACGTTTGGAAAGACGCTCTTATCCAACAATTCTGGTAAGAGTTTCAAGAAATATTGTACTTTTTGATTTTTATAAATTTATACAGTGAAGAAAATAAGGTAGCATTGATCTAAAAGAAAAAAGTAATGTGGATATCGTGGGTTACGAATCTTAAAAGGTTGTGGTCCGATTTAAGATAAATGGTGATATTTTCTTAAATTACTATTTATGTTACGATAGCAGGTAACATTAACTAGAATATGATAGAAGTTAACCTAAAAATTTAGTCACTCAAATGTCCCGTTCTAATGCTTTTGCGATGCAGTTCAATAGAAATCTTTCCGATGAAGTTCTGAAAACTGACAATAATAGAAGGCTGTCAACTCTGTTAATGTGAGGTAGGCCTCAGATACGAGCCCGAAACATCGTCCAATTTTTGATTGTGCAATAAATTGCTTCTGAATATAGTGCGCTTGCGCAGATCATCCAAAAGCGAAATATAGGAAAAATTATTCCGAATCAGGTCAGGAAGATCACTTTAAATGTTTTCAGTTAAATAAACATGAATATGCTTATAATTTCCAAGGATGAATATAACGCTACGTGTAACTATGATATGATAGTTATTTGTAGCCGTGGCTTTCTTTGGTCATGAATACTACTAAAACATTTTGTACAATGTTATTAAAGCAAAAATATAAAAGTTAAAAGTTCGGAATTAAAGATATACAAACAGATAAGGAATTGTAGAAAATACTAAAATCAAAAATACTAGTAAAGTAATCGTAAGTTTTTTTGTTGTTTTTTGTTTTTGTTTTAGAAACATCTAGAGATTTAGAGAAATATATAAGCAATCATGTAATAAGCTTATGATTGACTGTAAACAGCTATTTTTTTTTGCAGTATGAAATCATGGTCTCGTTGTAGTTTGATTAAGAAATATGTAAAGGTTAAGTGAATCTGAATTTCTGTTGATATTCCTTGGAGAACTACATTTGCGTAATCGTTGTTTCATTTCCTTAATCCCGTTATTAAATTATGAAATCTGATCTTTCTTCATAACGAACCCAGAGCTATTCTTTTGTTGAAGTTACCAACCTCGGAGCAGTGACGTCAACACTGACGTCAGCAGTTTCAGTAGTAACAACGTAAAACACTAAAAACATCAACATCTAAACCACAATGACCAAACACGCAATGGAAAGCCGTTTCCATAAGACATTGGAAGGTATTTGATTGCAAAACATCCAGACTGTAACATTCAAATCACTACGTGTAATTTGAAGACACTTTTTTTAAATTAGAGAGAGGATTTTTGAGGACAAAGAAATGCAATAAATGGAATGTTTGAGATATCTTAGAGTAATCTGATACTGAAAACGTTTCAGAAAGAAAAAAATTGAACAAAAAAAAATACATTTTAAACAATCGTCTGCTTCCTGAAAAAAGGAAATATTGTAATGCTAAAATAGACCGACAAAGATCTGTTCGTTTTGTTGCTTCTGTGTTTACAATATTTCAACAATTCTCCAATAATATTAAAAACTAGCCAGTTTAAGCATGGGCGTATACAGAGCTGGACCAAGAGGGCAACCATAGCCTCCGTTCGATATTTATGGTTTTTAGCGACCCATTTGGGAGCTACTGCGATAGCGATAGAAATCGTTAGCTACTGCATTTGTCCTGTCCGTCCGTCCGTGTCTGTCCTTCAAATCCCGAACCAAATATCGGATCGGCAAGTGAGCGTCACCATCATGTTGAGAGGCCCAAACACCGTAGGAATGGGGTATTTTCAGGAACCAACGCCCCCCACCCACATGTTCGAGATATTTGCCGTTGTTTTCATTGGATTTCGGCTATTAGCTTAAATGTTAGAAAAATGCAACCATCTCATTTCAGTTTCAGCCACAGCTTAATAGGTAAGGTCACCAATTCCTAAGCTGGAGGTTGTCGGTTCGAATCCATATATTTTTTTTTTTCCTCAATGTCCGCGTGTTTTTTCTTTTTCTTATTTTGCTAATTTTTTTATTTGTTTTTCCTAACTTTTTTTTTTATTTTTCCTTACGATAATATACTTTCTTTTTTTCATTATTATTTTTATTTATTTTTTATTATTATGGATCACCCTTAAACTTATGCTTCAGCACAAAATTATATTCACTTCCTTTGTTTTATTTTTGATTCTTTTTAATGAGGCTTATCCGTCCCGGAATTTTGAACAAGACCACTTTTTTTTTCGGTTTGGAAGGGAATCGATTCCTCCCGCCTGAAAAAAAAAAAGGAATCTCTGTTTGCCCAATGTTGTAAACTTTAAGTTAGACAACTAAAAATTAAAAGTGATACTATCTAACGAGACAAAAAGACAATTGAGCAACTTTACTGACAGAACTTTTAATAAAATATTACAATAATGGTTATTGTTTTGAAAAGATCGATATGGAAAAGCCTGTAGTATTTCAAAAATTACTTAATAAAGTATAGTATCATTTTCTAAGTAACATTTTCTTATTTATTTATGACACATTTGGCATCGTCAACAGGAATGTTCTTTTTTTTTACTCTACTCCTGAAATAAACATTGTTTTTTTTAAGTAACAAAATAAAAATAAAAAAATAGAGATGGCAAAACCCAAAAGCAAGAGGTCTGAAGATGAGGCCTATTCTTTTGTTTGGATTCTTCCCAAATAACGTTTCCTCTCTTTCTTTTTAATCATCTGGCGCTGCTTTTCCAACTCTCCCCCTTCTTCTGGAGTGTGAGCTTGTCCCATGTTCCGCCCGGGGTGAGGCGGCTTATCGTCCGTGTTCAGGGATTCCACTGATAGGGAATGCAAACGCCTGTCAGTGAAGAGAAACGCCCTGCGCATGGCGGCTCTTCAAAATTTGCCAACACTCCCCATCTCCCCCTTTCACCCAACCCCATGTTTCGGGTCAACTTTAGCAAGAAAACAAATCAAAATGTAGATAGAAAAATGAACTACATTGATGACAGTTCTTTTCTAGCAAAGCAATAAGTAATAGAAACAGTTACTTAAATTTATATTTAATAAACACATTTCTTTGTAGAAATTGTATCCTGAAATTAGTGAAGACGTCACCATTACATCGTGTCATTTAATTTTGTCTGCTGTGCTGCATGTTCGTAGCGTACATTCGTTCCGTTGATCAAATCCTCAAGAATTTGGAAATGCAGCAAGAATTGCAATTTATTTTCACTTTGTCACGGTCCTTCATTACAATGAAGCATAGATGTGTAACGATAAACTGACTATAATCAAATCTTTCAATTAGACTCGCTGCGCGATGAAATCGTCCCAGTGTAAGTATTTCCTGACATCTTGTTCTATCTCCCGACATATTTAGTGTCTACTTGCATTTTATCTTGATTTCTGCTTGCAAGTAACCAATGATCAAATCGAAGGATATTAAAATAGATGGCTCGTGTTGGATAATATTAACTTAATAAAATTCCCCCTCCCTCCGAGATAGAATGAATAATAAACCCCTTGATAAAATGAATAATAATTATTAGTTAAATAAGCATTCTTCAGAAGTTTTAAATCACCATACGTTTGATAATTTATGAATCTGATTATTTTTATATCCCAGATCCACGATTAATATGTCATTACTCAGCTATTATATGTATACAATTGTACAATGGTTTTAAAAAACTTTAGTTTTTCAATTTTTAGATCAAATTATATAAAAATCTACAAAACATGGATGAGACGCATCAATCGCCAACTACACGACCGATGTCCGTGACATTTATACATAGCTAAGTTCATCGAGACAGTTTATTATGTTTATTCTTTTTTTCTGAGATAGAATGACTCTTTAATAAAAATCGCCCCTTCCTAAAAATCTCCCCCCTTCCCCCCAAAAAAATGCTTTAACCGCTTTATCGCAAACGATATCCCCTGGAAGGCTACTAAACAGCTAAAAAGTCCTCCAATGACTTTATGGTTTTGAAAATATTTTTGGTCAGAAATCAAAGAATTTCGAAAAAAGTGTTTTTCATCTAAGTTTAGACAGTTATTAATTTGTTTTATTTACAATCTCATTTCACTGCACATTTTCATTAGGTAGAAGGCGTTGTAATTATTTAGAAAATACTCACTTCAGGAAAGTTGATGATATTTTCGTAACATGTTTTGTAAATAATCTTTCTGATTATCAGGACATACTTATATGATTTCACCTTTTTGCATAATGCATAACAGCCACCATATTTTTATAGGATGTGACAACAAGGAAATGAACAATAATTAATTATTACTTATCAAATTTGGAAAGTTGATTGTGAAAGATTAATAACATTCTGCTATGGGAATCTTGATTCACAGAAAGTCTAAAAATCGTCTCTTCTCGATGGTTGTAATTCCGTGATGTGATGCCGGTACGCACCGAAGTGCGAGCTTCGTATCCGAAGCATCCGTGTTCCAGGGAGCGCTAGTGTTCCAAAGATGGCGAACCCCTAGCAGACTCCCGAGAATTTCAAGGGAGTCTTTACTGGGGTGGTTTCCCGTGGCCTTCCCCAGGACGCCATTAAGGAATGACATCAGACCGAAGAGAAAGTGAAGAAGAGGCTGGACAACACAGGAAAGGAAATTGAAACAGCCATGCCACTGCCGGGATTCGAACCCAGATACTGGCGCACTGGCCGCCACGGCAGACCGCCGCCGAGACCGCACGGCCACGCCAGCACGGCTGTAATTCCGTATGTACATATAAAACAAATCAACTCATACTGGGCGGTGATAAATAGCAGATCAATGAAATAATTCTATGATTAATCCCAAATTCATCGAACTTGGATGAAAATTAAGGATCAGCACGTAAATATAAAGCTCAGATATGTACTTCTAATGTCTACTTCTTGATAGCCCACAGATTGTTACAATGCGCAAGCACCAGTTAAGTAATAAATACCTAACAACAATGGAAGGTGATCTATTACGATGTGTTTTAGTTAAAATGTTACGATATGTTTTAGTTAGCCTTGATCTTCTTTTTATACCTATCTTTACAACATCATACTCGTATATTTTGATCAGTACTATTTTGTAATTGTTTTAATTTAATATGAATTAAAATTATTATACTAAACATATTTATATCATACGAAAGGCTTTCAAAATGTTGAACTTTATTTCCTTTTTTTGTTTTTACTGACATTGCCTTTCAGAATCAAGGAACTCAAACCAGATCTCCCCCAAATCCCATAGGAATTATTTAATTACAAATCATGGTGGCAGTGAAAAGAGCTATGTCAGGAAATCTAAATATAGTAGTTACGATAACTAAGACATTTGCTTAAGTCAAAGATTTTTTTTTTATAGAGAACTGCTTTTTGAAGATTATAAATATTTCTATTCAACAGAAACCACTGATATGGAATATGTAGAAAAGACGTTATTTGTCAATTCTAAAGCAACGACTACATCTTTCAGGAATCTGCTGTGACTACATTAATAAAATTTTATCATTAACAATTCAAATAACAAAAAATACTTTTTAGAAGCTTGAGGTTAATAAATATTTTTTATTATTTTCAATCTATTAAAAACAAATATCATTAAATCATCTTTCAGAAAAAAAAAAAAAAAAACTGTAAAATCATACAACTAAAGCGTTATTAGTTCAATTCAAATTTAACCGAGTATCACTATACAACATAAGCAACAAGTTCCAAAGCTCTTTACATTTTCTTAATCACTAAAATATCTTGAAACTAGATGAAGTTTAAGGTTTTTAATTGCAATTCCATTGAAACCAATTATTTTAAATATGTATATATATATATTTAAAAACATTTAATTTTAAACTTATTAGTATTTGAGATAAATACTTGGTTGCTGAATGGAAGCTAGATTTAAGTTTGATACTATGATGCTAGGATAAGTCGTTATTCTTAATTCAGAAGACATTACAAAATTTGAAGCTGAAATTGTATTAACTTGAAAATGCATGTTGGCAATCATCTTGCATAAAAGGAAACGCGAGAGTTCGACGCGATATATTCCTGCAAGGCCGGCAGGTGTCTCTGACCCAGAAATTGAAGCAATAGACCTTCTTGACCTTGACCTCACACGGCATCGATCACAACAAAAGAAGATACGGAAATATATATTCGAAAGGGATTTCCCGACTCATGGCTCCAGCGCACAGACGCAAATACACAAGAAACTCAAAATAGAGAATACTTAAATACACATCTAAAAGACAAGCATTTCAATAAACATTTCAAGAAACATTTCGACGTGTTTATTGGAATTATAAAAAAAGTCACTTTAATTAATAACTATTATACACTATCAAACGCACTAGAATTATATGACTAAGCATATCGCAATTTTAACCAAAATATATTATTGTTTTCTAGAGTAATTTCTATTGACTTATCTGTTATTATGAAAGTAATGGCATTTCATATTTAGTCAGTAAAAATAGAATATTACTTCTTTTCTTTCATTTGATATTAACTAGGATTTTACATTATGAAATCAAATATACTTTTATCTAGATTTGGCTTTTTCTTAGGCTAGAATTAATTAAACTAATTTAAATGTTTTCTTGCACGAACCCATCATTTTCGCGAATCTAAAATTAACATCAACAACATAAACAACATAATAAATTCACCTGATTTTACAGCCAATAGCAAGAAAGAAGCAGTGACAAAGACATTCAATAGGTTCTCGCATTTCCAATTAATAAATAATTACGATATTTTGAGTCAAATTGATGTTTAGTCTAGGTAGCTAATAACTGAGTCAGTCAAATGTTTCTAATAGTTAAAGAAAAGCAGTTTTATACATATCATCTTTTCAGATCGGTTTTAAAAATGGCAACTACGTAGAGATAACATGACATATATCTTCACATATAAAAGTGAATGTCTGTTGTCTATCTGTCTGATTCTCGCACTCATTGACGTTGGATGTGGCTGTACTTTCCATTAGGGTGGGTGTTGTTTTATTTTTTTCACTTAAAAGATATTTTACCCTTTTCTAATTTTAACATTGTAAGATGCTATTTCTTATTTACATGTAAGATATTATAAGATCGAAGAATACAGAGAAGCCAATCAAAATGCTTTCTTCTCTATAATTCCGATACAATATTGTAACAGTTTATATGTAGATAGTTTTAGAAATCATTTATTTATATTTATCTGTGTATATCTGTGTTTTATTCATTTTAATCTTTACCGTTATTTATTTTAAATCATTGGTTTTTTTATTTCCTAATTATTGAATGTTCAGTTTATTTTTAAATTCTTTTCAGTTACAGCCGTTTAATTAGTTAATTCACTTAAATTCATTATGCTCCTGTCCAATCACTATATACATTTTTAATTAATCTTCCAATGAAATCGAAATGAAATAGTAAAATCTATAAAAAAAAACCAATGTTTTATGTTTAATAAATTAATTCAGTTCAGTTCTTGACTCGTTGTTTCTTCGCTCCTAAAAATCTCTCTCACAAACATCATTACAATATGAAAGAGAAATACAGCTTATACAGGGACCTAATTTTGCAATTTCTCCGATAGTTCAACTACTTCATTTAGCAGTGTAATATAGAAATCATTTATAAAGTATCATATGTAGGAAATAACCATAAAGAAATTTATAAATAAATATATATCTTAAAAATTAAATGATATATTTAATGTTTCTTGTCTTTTATTTAGATTTTTCTTTCTTTTTTTATTTCTTTCCTATAAAATGTAAATATGCATTTGTGTAATAGAAAAAGTTATTTTCAAAACTTTATAACTATATTTCCGCTTCAAGTTAAAAAAAAAAATCTTTAAAACATTACAGATGTCTTTTGTTCGGATGATCTGCATTGATTCCCAGTATTACTGTTTTTTGACCTGTATAATTATAAGTGCATTTAAGAATCCGTTTAGGATCATTTTATGCAAATATTGACTTAACATTCTTATATATAAGGAAATTAAATATTAGGAAAAGTTAATATTTTTTATGTATTTTTGTTTTTGAAAATGAAATATATAATTCAAACCTTTACATTTTAGTCTCTAAACATTATTTTTAAGGCAAAGTGAAGGCGCCTTAAGCGAAAAACTTCTGCTTTATCAGACAGATTTAAGATTTTCTCCAAAATTACTTATAAATGAAGTATTAAACTGCTAGAGATTTTATGAAGGAAGAAGAGTTCATTTAATATAATGCATGATTTATTTTGATGATGATGTAAGTAGATTCTATTTCTTTCAATATTCAAAACGCAAAATGTGTAAATTAATGATGAAATGTTTTCTATATGATTTTTAACTGATTTCGAAATTTCATTGTAATCAACTGAAAATTACTTTTTATTACGAAGTAAAAGATAAATAATGAAATAGTGAATTATCAATTTTTTTTTTTTTTGTCAGTAATCTATTTTAAATGATTACATGAAATCCATTGATCTTATTCACCTAATCGTCAAGAAAGACCAAGAACAGGAATTGAAATGAGAATTTTTGTTTGAACTTTTATTAGAGCTAAAGCTATCACGTTACTATTACTCACTTTTTTTTAGAATTTATTTAACAATTTTTCTCGTTATTTTTTTCAAAATTATTACTGCAGAAGAGAATATAAAATATTAGGTGGCGATCGAAATGATTGTTTTTTCAATAATCTGAAGACTTCTGCAAACATATTTCATCGAAATCGTTTGTTTACATCGTATCTGCTACCAAATATATTGATATTGTTCTTCTGATTCCACTACTTTTAACTTCTAAAAGTTAAAATACCGCAATATTAGTCCTCTGTGGTCTTGGGGTTTGGGGGGGGGGGGGTAAGGCTTTCTGACCAATGGGAAGTTGAGGTGGTACGGTCAGTCCGACACCCTCCCACCTTTAACCGCGATCATTTTAGGAAGAGCTAGGTAGACTCTAGGACCATGTAGAGGACAATTTTTAGCGTGGAAAAAGTACCAATATTCGTCGATGATTGAACCACGGTCCTCTAATATGTACCATGTCGGAGCAATGAAGTTGATAAAGAAGAGAGCAGTATTGGATACTAGATTCTTTCCAGCTATTGCCGAAATGCGTAAATGTGTTTTTGCATTATATATATATATAAAACTGTTTATTTAAATACTACACAAAACGTTACTGCCTGATGTTATCAGCCTTGATTTTTCCGAATTGTACATCAAAAAACATTGACTGTCGACTTTTTAAAATACAATGTAAGACTTACACTCCAGACGTAACTGATCATACCCATAAAAGGCGAACTATCATTCCTGGAGTCAAGTATAGTTGAGTTAATAAAAACAAAGCAAAAAGAAGAAAGGTAAAAAATAAAGCCGAATTGGAATAGGAGACCATCATGTTTTCTTTTCAAAGAAAACCGACTCGATTTCGACAACATTAGAATTGTTGAATAAACAAAAACAGTTAAGGATCTGTTGTAAATAGAAACCTACAAAGAGATCATTTAAGAACATGTAGATTACACAAAAGCAGGTTCCATTAAGGAAACAAAGAAATAGATCAACATCTATCAGAAGGAACAAACAAGTGGAATTATTATAAATAACGCAGAAGCCTTCCAGTGCAGATAGGAATTTATGCTCTGACTAGGCCATTTACCCGCGGAATCGAGGTAATAGTTTCCCTGTGTTTCTTCACTACAGATAAAGCATGATGCCTATGTTTGCGTTAGGTCACTGGTGATTGGTTAGAATTAACCAACGTTCACAGGGCCAGAAAGGTAATGTTATTCCAAAGGTCATTTCGCCGCAAAAGAGGATTTCCAATGAGAATCAATCAAAAACCCCTCGGATTTCGAATGAAAACTTTTTAAAATTCAACTCATTTTCCAGAATTAATTACAATGCAAAGTGAGATAAAGGCTTCTAAAAATCTCATTTCTTTCCAAACTCATATACGTTTAGTCTACGTACATGGAGCAAAGAAAATTCTTTCAATGTACTATAAAAACATTGGCTAAATATAAAAAAAAAATTCCATTTTAAAATTATCTATCTGTGAGAATTTCGTTTCTGTTTTTTTTTTTTTTTTTTTTTTTTCAATATCTATAACAGACTTTTTATTAAATTTCTGCTGAAGTAACCTGTTTGGTTATCCAATCCTCTTTCAACAAACGATCACATTTAATTTTATAATATTCAAAGCAGATTTCTTAGAATGAGTCATTAATTGGCTAAAATTATTTTATCTTAAAATATATATTTAAAATTTTGGTTATGTTATTTTCATCATTATTATTGTCATTTTTATCAATTAATACTTTCTAAATTAATTAATAAATTATAGTTATAAAAATCCTACTGGCGAATAATAAAAAAGTAAAAAAGGAAATTCCTCGAAAATTTTCAGATTTTAATTTAAGAATTGGAAGAAAAAAATTTCCTTGTTTTAAAATTTACTTTATTTCAGCTATAGGATAGGTGAAGTAAGAGTGATACTTACTCTAAATCACATTTATCAGTTAATTTAACTATTATTGCTTTTTTTTAAGTATAATTTCTCGATTTCATCATTGAATCTTAAGAAATCAGATTCTTAAGATATCAGTATTTCAGATTCTTATCACTCTACTTTTAAATATTTTAAAATAATTACAACTCTTATAAAAGGCAGAAATTGGTTTGGATTGTTACAAGATTTCTTGTATTTTGACTACACTGAAATCCAGAATTCCCAATTACGAAAGGGGAATATTAATATTATTTATTTAGTGGTTAAAAATGTCGTAATGGCCGTAATAATTCCGAAGGAACTGTATTCACTAAATTTTCTCTAGTCTCTGATCTTTTTCTTTTATTACCTTGAAATGCTATCGGAGGGATTCTCTATGTAGTGCTATTTTATCTCCATAACTAATTTTTTGGGGTCAATTAGGAAACTGTGCTATTGTGGTTCGAAAAATGACGGTATTAATGGCGCCCAATTAATTTCCCCAATTGCTGGTCCTTTTCCTATCGTCCTTTTGTTGAATTTGGGATTTTCGAAGCAGCGAAGAATAAACAGGGAGTCTGATAGACAGAGAGGAGGATGAATGAATTCCCAGCGTCACTTGACAGTGTGGAATGAGCGAGTGGAGTTTCCAGCTAGACGAGTCCACTTCCAGACGAAGGGAGGGGGAAGTGGAAAGGGAGACAGATCCTTATACTGAAGGACCACCAAGTGGACTAAACAAGGGATCCACCGCCATCTTGACAGTCCAGTCGTTGAGAGGACGTTATTAGATTCCGATGAAAAGCATTGTTTATGAGATAGCCTCATTTTAAACTTTGGATAGTCTTAAAATCCTCATTAATAATAAACCAAGTTAATAATGACGACTCCCCAGCGGCTTATGTAGGGGGGGGGGGGAAACCAAGGGCCCTTGCCCCCCCCCCCCCTCCAGAAATCTTAAAATGTAAAAGATTAGCCCTACTGTCTTCGTTTCTTTCTTTCTTTCTTTTTTTTTATTTGATAGCAAATTGAAGGGAAATTTTAGAAACGACTTTTTTGTTTAGTTGTTGCTGGTAAGTTCTTTAACTTACACCCCTCCCCCGATATAAAATCGTATATATATGCCCTTGAGACTACTAAATTTTAAAAGAGTACTGGAAAAGATATATTAGAAATCTTTATTTGTATATTAGAAATTTTACAGAAAAACTCAGGACAGTCGATCATCACTAGGTGTTGCCTAGTGTAATTTGTAAGTGCACTGTGTAAGAAATATAATGGTAAGATTGTGAGAAGAAAGGGATAGCTGTTAAAATTGATAACTAACTAAAGGGTTTTTAAATGAAAAAATGCCATTCATAATTTTCAGCGGATTACTTACAATGTATTGTAATTTTTTTAAAAAACAGACTGAAATGACTTATCATTACTTAATAAGAATAATTGACTCCATTAATGTCTATTCAAAAATAAATATTACTAAAAATATAAATTATCAAATACTGTGCGTTTATGAAAGGCAGAGATACTACTGCCGGACGATTTTACTCCGCAGAGGGGGGATACGCTGAGATGGATACTTTCCTAAGAAATTCTTTTGGACATTTTCGTTTTTAAGAGGGGTGATACGCAGAGGGGTGATACGCTGAGATAGGTACTTTCCTAAGAAATTCTTTTAGACATTTTCGCTTTTAAGAAAAAAATAACGTGGAGCATTTTTGCAATAGTATTTATTCTTTTAATAATTCTTTCCCGAAGAGCGCAAATAGAACGCAGCTACTAATAAACTAACACTATAAAAAATAAACATCCCATCTTTGTTTCTCCTCGCCCCCATTTTGAAGAAATCGAAGGAGACCTGACGCATGCGCAAAAGCGTTGAAGGCTCTCGTAAACAAAACCGAACAGTATATAGGTCAAGTTATTTGTAATCAATTTTGATTACAAAAAATCTGAACATACATTTAATGTTTTAAATATACATATACAAATTGTGATGGATTAAAAAAAATTAGCCTTTAGATTGTAAGTTTAACTTTGATTTATAAATATCTGTCTGTCTATGAGAAAGTAATACAGAATTACTTGACTGCAATTTGAGATCTGAGATAAGAGTTCTAATAATTTTGTAAGACACTGATCACTCTAGTAAGTCACAAATCAGCAAATAAGGTAAAGGGTAATCTTGATATTTAAACCAAGACCCCTCTTAAAAAGCTGAAAATTTTTAATTGCCGATGAATACTATTTGGCAATCCCAATACACTTTGATACAAATTGATGCTTCATCTCTACTGAGAGTAATATGGAGTCCATTCCATTAGATATGAAACTTGCTATCTATATTACTCAAAAGATACAGGAGATTTAGCAGATTAGACTCTTTACCTTTATTCAACTATTAAGAATCCTTAGGTAATTAATAAACATTATAAAATGTACTGTTTTTCAAAAGTCTGAAGTTTGTTACTCAAGTACATTTTTATATTAAGTGAATGTATCAACTGTCATAATTCTTCTGCTGAACTCCTCTGCTGTAGATTTAATATATGTAATTCCAGCAGGTCACAGAGAATGTCTTCAGACTGCAGAATCTGCCTATCTTAAAGATTTTGAAGACGATGACGATCGCCAGCAAGAATATAAAGATTTATCAATATTAGTAGCAACCTAACAGCTGCTATTACTCTGCTCTAAAGGATTTGCTATGCTGCCCAAGGCAGTGCAGTTTTGCACAGCATTGCTCACTGACGCACCACCCAAACTTTTTCAAAGAAATTACTGAAACAAGAAATCAATGTTCAATTATCTTAAGTCAAGATAACTGAAACAATTACCTTAAGTCATCCATTGACCTCAACAATTTTAATGGGAGTTCTTCCTCTCAAAACTTCCCTCCCTCAAACCAACTAATCAACTCTACGCAATTAACTATCAAAAGAGGAACAGATCATTAAGAACTAAACGATAATCATGGGTTACCGTATATTAAATCTTTGCCGAATAAGAGTATTATTCTAAAAAATAATACAGTATTAAAAAAAACCACTTTCAAATGCCTCATAAGATCTGAATAAAATAAAATGATAAAGTATACTATTGTTGTAGCTACTATCATATTCATATTAGAGTACTTGGTTGCTGTTCGGGCACAGCAGAGAGAACAAGACGATGGCCTTTCATGCAGCTGATTCGAAACATCTTCGATGTTTCTTTTTGTCTTGTTTCTCTCAAATTAAAATTATAAAGGATTTTTACAATAGGCCTAAGAAAAGGCCGCAGTGATAGTGGATTGTACCCATGGCCCTTACAAAGTCTATCAATGTAATCAGTTCAAGTGTTATAATAAACTGGTTCAGGAATTGACTACATCAGTTATTTCTTCTATAATTATTTCAGATATTTACTTGAAATTATAAGTTTGATTTTGAAGTCGTCTGTGATCAAGGTTTTATCGTGGATTGCTCAGAATAGCTCCGGTATCATTCCTAATTTTCTCTTTAAGCTTGAAGAAGCCACGAAGATGTTTGCCTTGTGAAGAGTATCAACACTCCCCACCATTCTCTGCTGAATGAGACGCTCCCCAACCTCCTCCCTACGAGCTAATGAGCCTGGCCCGACAGCCAAACTGAGACAGCAGAGGAAAGCTCTTCACTTGTTTTTAGAAACATACCTGCGACGTGTAGTGGGAGTCGACCTTCGTTCTACGAATCACGTTTCCGACTCGTGGAAAGGGGCTTCGTTACAGGGAAAAACAATCCTCACGTTCAAAACCCCCACCACCACCCCCGATTGGTTACGGAGTGTTTTAGCGAGGGAGAAAGAGAAACAGAGAAAAGAATTAATTCTCCTACAAACAGAGTACAAGAGGTCTAACAGCAAAAGAACAAAAGACATTTGCATAATATTAAAAATTACGTAGTACCAGACTTACGACGGAGTTCGTCTTAAGCCTGTTTGGTTTTAAATCTGAAACCGACTGTATGAATCATAATGGTATTTTAACAATTAACAAACCATAACCTAGCTAATTGAATATTTTTTTAACTAATTTTACTCTCTGTTGTAAACTTAAGTGGTTGTACATTTTATATTACAAATTAAAGCATACAATCACTTAATAAATTAAATAAACATAACAAACCATTATGTTTAATTCGGCAAAAAAAAACATTACTTCAAATCAAACAAACAAAAACAAATGAGAAACAAAATTTCAAATAAGAATTGTTTTTTGACGTAACAAAAGCAAAAACAAAAAAAACAAAAAAGGCTCAAAGAAAAACCGTATAATCTTTCTAATTTAATTTTTGGAACCAAACCCTAAAATGAATTCTCAAGCTCAATAATACGGTTTTGCATTGTACGGTGCTTTCACAAAACTGTGGGACTATCGTGCTAATCAAGGATTATTTACATAATACGATAAATTGAATGGCAGTCGAAAATGCGATTTCCTTGTGTCGGCAGTCTTGAATAGCATATGAAAGAAATCAACTACAGGAAAATACTATGTATTTTAAATGGAAATGTTATAACTATTTTTTTCTTACTAAATATTATTTAATGTCATCTGTGTTATGGAAACTGATATTTCACATGACATCTGTAAGCATTGTTAACTTTATCATTGCCCCCAATTCACAATTTTTTAAGTAACATTTATTTAACTTAATTTTTGATGATCTTGATGATACGATTAATTAAAAAATAATTATGTAACAATTTTGATCAATTTACTATAGTAGTTTTCAAAAAAGAAGGGTTTGCCACATATGGTCATTACGTAGCGATCGATTTTTGTCTGGAACAAACATCACCAGTCATGATGCCATCAACTTGAACTCCGAGCAGTCAGTCCCAGATGGCGTCGTTTTGTGATCGCATAAGCGTGACCAAGAAAGGACAAACTTTGCATAGCCAAGCAAGGGAAATCGTATGGAACGTTTGTAATTCTTTCACTTTTAAGTATTATTATGTATTCAACTCAATAATAACTGTAGAAAATACAAAAATCAGAATGTTTTCGTAATGTTTATAAGATTCAGTTACGGATTTGAGCAATAGATGGCGCTGTAACGTCCTGGAAACATCAATCTATAAGGAAATTACGTCATTAAAAGCTCTTCTTTCATGAACTGAACTGTAAATCAACATTAATTTTTTCTTTACTGTTTTTAAGTTTCGCTCATAATTTAAATGAGTTGAGTAATGTTGGTTTTGATTTGTTTACCAACAAATTTTTTTGTTGGTTTAGATTTGTTTACATATTAAGTATATGATTAACCATTTCTAGTCTCTTATTCTTATCCGAAATTCTTTAGTTGTCCCAATGTAGGTCTCTATTCGTTTCCAATAGAGCTTTCCATGAGTCACAGAATTAGGCTACTAGGATTCTCTGAGGAACCCATTTCTGCATAGTAATGATAAAATTTCCTGTAGGGAATTCGCATCAGGTTTTTTTTTTTTTTAACCCTTAAGGGTTTACATGCAAATCAATCTTAAAAATTTCCATGTATGTATCCTTAACTTCTATTTCTTATTTTCATTATATTCCAATGCATTTTCCGATTAAGAATAATAAGTCATAAAAATCTGATTTAATGATTTTTATACTACTTTCAAAATCTCGTTCCAATATTTTTGTTCTTTTTTTTTTTGGTATCGTCAAGGTCTTCATTATCAGTGTTATTTTAATTTCCAAGCTAATGTAACCTGCACTTTCTTTCTCAAATTTTTCCTTCTGATCTCAATAAATCTCAAACTGTAATCAAGAAGTTCCTGAAAGAACCTGAACCCTACTTTTCTTAAAATGTTGTGTTGTTTATATTTTTTTTTTAAATTCCTGCAAATAACACACACGAAAAGTGATCATTTTTGTAATAGAAACCACCTAATACCACGTAATAGAAACCGTATGCATTCTTCATTTGTTTTTGAAAAAAAAAGATTAAATCCCCATTATTTACATAAGTCGTCAATTAATTTTAATGATAGCAAAGTGCGCTCCAATTGTTGGATTCTACTGAAAAGATTAATATCCGTCGCTAAGAAATCGATAGAAATTGTTTCGGGGTTTTATGCTTTTCTATGAGAATTTTTATCACCTTTATGTAGTAAATTTCTCAGCAAGTCCCACGCGGAAAAATTTTGAAACTGAAAATTCCCATCGTCTCTTGCATACAGTATATACGTCAAGTTTCAAGAAGATAGTTATTAAAGTGGTGACACACGAACACCCATATATTGCTCACAAACACATACACACATGATTTATGAGCCTCACAAAAACTTTTGCTCCCCTCTCTTTTAATTACATAAATCTAGCACTACCAATTATTTTAATGTTCAATTAGTAGTTAATATCACAACCTATTACAATTTTTCATACTTATGTAAATTAATGATTTATAATCATCTTATTTATATCAACCTATATAAAAATAAAAAAATATGAAAAAAACTTAATAATACAAAAATGTAAAAAAGGTACATTTTAATTTACTAATATCTACTTTATATTTCCAATATTGTTTTCCGTAAGCATTACAAAGTTTAGAAAAAAAAGTCAAGTATATAATTTTTAAATTTTGAACTTTTAACTCAAAAGCCAAAAAAAAAATGGTTAATTTATCTCTTATAGTCTTACAAATGATTTTTTTTTGAAAATATCTAAGAAACAATTATAAAAAATTAGTTTTAATTGCAATAAAAAGTTTTCACATCTTTGCAATTTTATCTTTCTAATAATGTGTAGAAATAAGAAATAAAATCCATATTTTAAGTATTAGAATTTTTCTTAAAAATTTTAAAAATTAAACATGGCTGAAAAGCAATATTAATAAGTAAGCATTACACATTTTTTAATTATTAATATTGTTTTGTTGTTATTTTCAAAGGAAAAAAAAGGGGGACAAAAGAGTTCCTTTTGACTCATGGGAGGCAAAGCTGGGAAGACCCTCGTGAGGGGTTGCTTTCCCTCCCTTTGCACGAGGAGGGGAGTTCGGACGAGCTCACACTGAAAAGAGAGGGAGGCTGGTAGAAGTCGTCGAAAACTAGGGAATGCACATCATCAATTAAGGCCAGTTAATAATGCATCTCAAGTAATTTCACCTGTTTGAAATGAAATGTGGTGTAAATTTTGCAGACTGTTTTTCATTTGCACAGTCTTAGAAGCTGTGAAAAATAATATATAATTAATGGGATTGTCGAAGTAACATTTAACGTTCTTATAGAAAATCGTAATAAATAATTAAAAAAAATCTAAAGAAAGGGAAGAAACTTAATTTTCTATTGAAAATTAAAAAAATATTTTTTGTTTTTGTTTTTAAAATGGTTCTGGAACTAAGATCGTAAAATACAAAACAAAAACAATCAGAATTTAAAAAAAAAAGCAGAAACATCCATTTGTCTGCTAGCGTAAGACCACAAATGAATTTGTTAACCACTAAGAATTTAAAAAGTGCAATCATTTATTAATTAATGTCAATAATGAGGCCATACACGTAATATCTAGCATCTTATCGTAGTTATTCCAGTGAACGATGATACGATCAGTCACAGATAATGCATTTTTTTAAAAGAAATCATTAAAATCACAAAACCAAGTTTCACGGCAGCGGCAGTTAAAAAAAATGGCGATTAAATGAAATCATCAAAGACAAGAAATGTTCCAGTTTTATTTATAAATGCTGTTCTTTTTTTGTTGATTGAAATCTGCCTAGGAAAGAATAAAAATTGATACACATAACACATCCAATACAATTTGAATGAAATGGATTCTGGCAACTGCTATATTACTTAATAAGTTGTTTTTTTTTGCTGTTTGATTTTAAAATGAATCAAATTAAAACCTTTATTTTAAAAATTAATCATAAGTAAGTACCGAGTAATATAACATTTGAATAAAGATTTTACATTTTTTTCAAGTTAGAAAAAAGAAGATGTTTGAAATTTCAATCAGAAAAAAATAATTAATAATTTTTATTTTAATCAAAACTATTAGGCTTAAATTAAATCTCCGCTTCGAAAAGATTTGAACTTAAAGATTTTTTAATTAAACCATCTGAAAACTGATTTATTTTAGTTTTGTTTTGATCTGCAGCGCAATTGGAAATTGAAAAAGGGTCTCCTTCTATGGCGCCTAATTTGAGAACCGAGAGTGCACTCATTGCCAAACAGTGAGATAATTAGCATAAAACAGCAGTGGATTTAAATTTGGTTTTACTTCTCGAATATGATTAAAGTAGTGCAGGCTTTTTGGTGTTAGAGTAGTTCCAATAGACCATTACCTTAATTACTTTAGGCCTTTTAAAATCTTTTTATTGGGTTTCAATTAACACTTGAGCTCCTCCAACTAAAAATGTTACATTTAAATTTAGCTGTGATTTTAATTAGCGCGCAATCTACCCAACACCAATTTGCTATTTGGAAATTCATTAGCGATGAATGTTTGCAAGAATGCAGAGAGGAAAAAAAAAAAAAGTTCGTTTATGCAATGTATCTTTTGTGCTGGCGAGCGCCTACATCCGAGGCTGAAGGTATGTGATCACCGCCTCCGGTTATTAAATACACAATAACAGATTCTCTACTTATTGATGTTGCGAACCAAAGCAATTAGTTCATATCTGTACATAGTCTGATCGATTGGGCAAAACTTACAGGGTTGATATTAAAGATAATGCGTTTATTAAACGTGCCATAATCACAGAAGGTCGTCCAAGTTCCCACAGTGCTAAAGAGGAAGAATCGATGCAAAGAGATTCGACACGAATTCTTTGAAGATAAAGTAGGAGTAAATAAGTAACTGTATATAACTAGTAAAAAAAAAAACTAACAATTTTAGAGGACTAATTTTTTGAGCAGCAATTTATCTATCTTACAGTTTTGAACTTTTTTATTAAATTGCTTTAAAATGCAATATGCAATATACACGATTGAAATTCTTCTGAATTTATAATTCTAATAATTGTAATTTTTGTAAGGTTAAGGTCTTGAGTTTCCAAAGATTTATATTCTCTAATACTTGTCATTCGAATCGATACACTAGAAGATATGTGGTGTTTTACTCGTGTTATAATCCTATACATATATTCTTACTGTGCTTACATTTATTTCTAATAAGTTTTCGAACCTATTCGCTTCTCTTCCTCAGCCTTGATGTATCTTAACATATGTATCTCTGTTCTCAAAGAACTGAATTTGTTTTACTTATTTCACTGAATTACATTAACAGAAAGATTAGGATTAAGATAAAATAATCAATTAAGTCAGAATGGGCATTAAATTCATTACATTCAACATTACTATTGTGTGTTTTAGTTAAGTTTTATACATTGTATTTAGCGCTTCTGTATTAACATTTCCATAAACTAATTCATAAGCTTTTAAAACGACTTTTTTTTATAATTTTAATTAATAATTTACACTAGAAAACATATGAATTTTAGTATGTTAAAAAAGACGATACCAATAATTAGAATTGTGAAGTAGAGAATTTAGAGGAACTGAACTGAGAAATAAATAAATAATGTAAGGGAAACATTAATTTAAGAAAGATACAGAATTTTTGTAATCTTGGTGTTAATCTAATTAAATGGAATATGACTTTGCAGCTGTTTTAATTTTTCACAAAATGCTATACTGAATACATATGGTTCAATGTAATTATGCTTTTCAATAGAATTACTAACGAAAATTTAAAAAAAATAGTTTCAATAGTCTTAGTTTCAAGGATTGTCAGCAAAGAGAAAACAAGGGATAAGTGACGAACGACTCTGAAAAAATAGTAGATTGATTTATAGGAGAGGAACTCCAAATTCGAAGTTCAAGATTCATTAAATGTCTCTTTTTCAATTATTAGAATGTTACTTACAGTTTACAGTAATTTAAAATAATAGTTAATTACGAAAATTAAGTTTTCGTAAAGTAATACTACTAAATTTCCAATAAGTTTACCTGATTTATTTACATAGCATTCATGAAGTATTTTTATTTGTTTGCTTCCTCCCTCTAACACGTAATGAGCTCTTCCGCTTTTATTACGTTAACAATGTGTGGATGGTAACGCAATAATGGATGTATCACAGTTTGGACTGAACCTACTTCTTGGAGAGGGATGATGAGAAGAGTAACCTTGAGGATGAGGAGTGCAAAAGTGAGAGCTCTTAAAGAGAACGACTGACTTAGGAACAGACAACCTCTTAGACAGATAATGTTTATTTAAAATAAAACTACTTTAAAACCGGGACTTAAAGGTGCTTTTGAATAGATAAATGTAACGAATTTTATCTCGGAGACAGATTGTCATAGCTTCAATTTAATTCAGTCACATCTAGGTCATGTCTTGGTATGAATCAACTTTTAAAGAGCCAACTACAATATCTTACACTTCTATCAAAACAAATTCAGTAATGAGCTAGTCTTACATTTTTACATGACAAAGTGAAAGCTAATAATTATGTTTAAAATGCGTAAAATAGTGCATTTACATATTTCAAGAGACTAATCTTTATTTCTATGTCAGTTTTCAGGAAGAAAAGAGTATGTTTTTTGTAAATCAAACTAGAAACACATGAATGTAGAGGATCATATTGTGGCATGTGTATATTGTCAACTCTTAGTACTAAGTAATAAAATAAAATTTCTTTTATTAGATCGAGATTCTAGAAGATTCCAAAATTTTACCTCTTAAGAAACATTTCCTTTTATTGTAAAAAGTAGGTTCTGATTTAAAACATAAGGATCTTAGCTATTTTATTCCTTCAAACTAGGATTGTGGAATTTCTCCGCAGTTCCTCAACTTCTTAATTTTATCTTTATTTTCTTCAGTTCAAACTTTAAAACCATTAAAGTTACGCTAAAAAGAATTTAGACCCACAGTAATAAAATGACGTTAGAGAAGTGATATTGATACTAGTGCTACCAATTACTTGTTTTTACAAAGCTTTAGTCTTGTAAATACTTTTTTTTTATATAAGTTTAAAGAAATTTAAAGGTTACCGCATCTCCAGCTTCTTAGTTCACGATTATCACGATTAACTAAACACCCGTTTATTGGAAATGTAGCTAATCCTGAAATATTCATATATCTATTACGTGACTAGTTATCTTTCCTGGAAGATTAAGTATCATTTTTAACTATTGGCCTTTCGCACAGAGAAACATCAGTTCTCCTAGGATACTTTACTTGAAAATTCCTATTTCCTTCCTTATCTAATTCATTGAGCAAACAATGCTGACTAAATTAGTAATATCCCACTATTATGTTTATACGGCTTTCTACATTGTATGGTAGAGGGATATAAGAGATCACACAATCTGTGTGTGCGAATGCGGTCCTAACCCTCTCATTATTGAACCCCTCTTTTGAACTTACGGATGGGTCTTCTTAAAACTCGTCTTGTATTTTTGACGACCAAACTTTTTATATTTGAAGTATTCCAGTGTGGATTGATTTTCGCGTGCATTGACTTGATTAAATTTAAAACTTAAGGATTTAAGCAAAAAAAATGTGAGTTTAATGATTTTTTTTTCAGAAAATTTCTACTGTTTGTATTTAGCAGTA
This sequence comes from Thereuonema tuberculata, assembly GCA_023159025.1. Taxonomy (NCBI): domain Eukaryota; kingdom Metazoa; phylum Arthropoda; class Chilopoda; order Scutigeromorpha; family Scutigeridae; genus Thereuonema; species Thereuonema tuberculata. The sequence goes on from JAFIDM010002131.1 coordinate 57,316,245, forward strand.
GTTTTAGGTTTTTTTGTCATTTTAACAACTTTATAAATAATAATAATAAAAAAAAGTTTTAAGGAAAGTAGGTGTCAAGTTCTTTTAGAACTTCTTGTTGCTAACTGAACGACATAAAAGCATTAATTTATCCGATCCTTTAAAAAAAAAAGTCATAATGAATTTGCATAGCAGAAAAACTTTCAATTCCGATCAGTGCAATGAAGGCCGGGCAACATATGTTGATGGTAAATGGAACGAGACGGCTACTATCCTGCAAGGGAATGAGGTGGAGGAAGATATTGCTTCAACCTGGCATCACCTGATTAATATATTCTTTTCCGGCGCAGGCGATGAGTCGTTGGGGACTTCTAATTAATTCTGGTGTTGTGAAAATTATTTGTTCGATTGGGGGCTCGTAAACGCCAAAAGACGCTTCCTTGTTAGCGTCGGTGTGATTGCGGGTGTTCATAGCACCTCCAGGAACCCTTCATAAAAGGTAATTGGCAGAATAAGAAAAGTTAGAAGTTCCATGCATTCTTAACTCTTTTTCTCTTACATTTACTCATTTATTACGTATTGTTTTAACAAAACTATTATCCTGTTGTCCCAATTTTGACGACTCCATGATTATAACCAGTCTCTGTTGAACATTGTTATGTTTCTAATATTGGAATTGATGCAAGCTATTTTTTTGTCAGATCATGTAGCAATGAGCTTTAATTATTATTAATTTTTTTAGCAACGACTTAATAGAAAAAAATACTTTTTTTTTTAAAGATAAATTTATTTTAAAACGTAAAACAAGATATGTTTTCTTTTCGTAAAATATGGATTTTAGTGAGAAAGCGGATAACTTTGGATTTTAGATCAATTAATAAAATTACTTATAATTTTTTAAATAAATTATGCATAGTTGTGTACAGTTTCAGACACAATTACACCTTTACATGCCATTTAATATATATATTTTTTATAAATAGTGACAGAGACAAGTAAAAATAAAAGGTAAAATACAAAAATACTCATTAAAAAAAGTTAATTATCAAAAAAAGCCGTTTGGTAAGTAATAAAATATATAAAGTTAATTTTGATTATAATGCCAATATTCATAATTCTCTTGTTTAAAATTAATATATAGCCATTTTTAAAAATAAATAAATAGAAGGCATTATAAAATTCCGCAATTTCAGAAAAAAAAGCCTGTTTAATGAGATTATGTTGGAAATTTACTTTAATTCTGTCTCATTCAAAAAATTTTATAATTGTAAAATTAAAACTGGAAATCAACAGCGTCACAATTTTGAGAAGCTAAGCCTGTTCTTTACAGAGAAGCTGTTTGAAAGGCGGTCGATTTGAATCTGCTTTGCTGTGAAGTCACACGAATTGATGAAACCTATTATTATCAATAGTACATTAGACCTAAATGAAGAGTGCTTTACGTTGATTTCATTATTTGCTTTTCTACAAACTATATATTTCAATAAGTTATAAAACTTCAATACCCTTTCAAATCTAAATTACAAAATTTACATAAAGATGGAAAGTAAAGAACAAAATCTGTTTTATTATTGAAATTTTAAGAACTTTTATTACCCTGTTTTCATTATTACATTGTTATTATGATGAATAGTATATAGCGTATAGTCACATTGTAGTATTATTTTAGTAGCTGATACTAACTTTTTAGTAAAATTAAATTCGACAATTTGTGCATTTTCAATATTAAATAATTTTAAAGCTTTTTTTATTTTTCTCACAGAATTACCTTTTTGATAATTTTTTTACTTTTTATTTTTGGTTTGTGCATTTTTTGAGTTATTTAGGCACGTTATGCTTTATTTTTTTTATTTGTGTTTTTACTTTTAATGCCAAAAATAAGATTCTTGATTGCAAATCTTACTAATCTCTCACTTGACAAATGCCATTAGTTTTACAGGCGTCCAAACATTACAAAAATTATCCAAAGAATTTTACAATTTGTAATTTGTGTAAGTAGCAATAGTGTTGTGATGTACATTAATAATATTACATCAAAGATAATAATCAAAAGTAATAAATAAATTATGAATGTTCTATGCGTAATTATAAATTAATAGTCAGCATTAAATACATTTCTAACATATAATTCTCAATATACTTGTTTTTACAATCGAATTAAAAAATCCGAAGAGTTACTAATACAGCTAAAATTTACTAATTCAAGAAAAACTTGAATTATTAAATAGAATAATTTAATTTTTTAAGAATGCTTTAAGAACAGACTTTTTTTATTTTTAAAATAAATTCCAAATCCTAGTCATTAGAAATATTTTCATTGTATTTGCAATCAGTTTCACAAATCATAATAAAAGGAAATATTCAAATACAATGAGCTCAGAGCATAAATGTATATAAATGTTCAGGTTTTTAAATCCCGAAAAAACCGTTTTCTCATTGTGCCTTTTGTATCTAATTGAAACGAGGCCTTCAGACATGATCTCCTGTCGCTTTTAGATTGTTCATTTTCTTTTTTTTCATTGTTTTCTCTTGTTATACGAAAGGATATAAGAATAAAATTAAAACTGAATACATATTTGGAAGGATTCATCTGTATTACATTTAAAAATGGCTATATATTTAATATATTTAATATATATAAGGCTATATATTTACATTTAATTAATATTTTAATTGATATTATAAAACACGTTTAGTTTGTTTATTCGTTTTTATAGCAGCATTTTCAATTAACAAAAATGATCTAATAGAAATTAATTAATAATTTTTATTGTCTATTATCTTTCTATCTTTATTTCAGAATGAGACTAAATATTTTTAAATATTTATTTATTTATTTAATATTACACCTAAATACGCTTTTAAACCGATGCATTATCGGAAATGGTCAATTTTAAAAATCTAATTGTTGCGAGCATCGCAGTAGCCTTCCGACTTGAACTTCGCCCTTTTAGGCTGATGATCGCAGGAGCCTTTTTCTTTTTCCATGTCAGAATGTGGACGTGATGACTGTGGACGTATTAGCCATCCTACATCAAGCATCACAGACGAATGATAGAAACATTTGAAATTCAATTTGGTAAATGGAAAAATGAAACTATCTATCTAAAATTTATGATAAAAATAAAACTTCTATGGAGGACAAATTTCAATAATACGTTTAAGGTTATAAATACAAGATCCCTATTGATATTCATATATAGAAGGGACTTCTGGGTAAAAGCATTTCTAAGGTTCAATAAAACTGCCCTTATCCTAATTCAAGGGATTCTAAATACTAAATCAGCAACTCGAATTTATTTTCATTTTTCCAACAGCCTCTAGTGCTGTCAACATCCTTACAACAACTGACATGGAAATTACATAGTCGTAAAATTCAAATACATTTCTTTTCAATGGTTAACTGTATTTTTAAATGTATTCTAATCTATGTGACAAGTAGCAAACTCTTCCTAAAAGACTGCAATGTTACTATTTAGCTTCACTATCTCAAGTCTATTTACATCTCCTTTCGTCCTTAACTAATTTGATTACCACACACGTCCCAACTGAAGTAATTCAAGTTCTTCTGTCATGTATTTCGTCGTCTTTAGGATACTTATAACCTGAGTTAGCAGCGTTAATGGAATTTAAAGATGCATAGCATAGCTTTTGTTCTAAGTGGTTTCGGCTTCAAAGCGAACTACAAGGGATAACAACTCTCCAAACTCACTAAGTACTGACACTATTAAAGAATTTTCATTTTTTTCTAAAGATATGAAATTGTGAGATTCTTTAAATGCTATATAATGAATCAAATCCCCCAATTATAACGGAATAAATATTTTGTGGATTAAAATACTTTAGGAGTGTCATGTTTGAGTTACAAGGAATCCCTTTGAGAATATAGGAACTTATATATAAATATTTACACCTGTTGAATTATAAGTCCCTTTTCATTTATTGCTGGATTTAATAACTTCTCAAAACTGTAAAGATGTTGAAAAGGAAAGTTAAAAATTGAAATATTACAATTATTTACAATAAGCTAAATTCAATAAGGCTAAGATCGTAAAATAGATGATGTATTAGCTATTTACTTAACTATTTATTAATTCTCTGGTTGTTTTTTTTTAGTATCTTTTAAGTCTTTTTACATTAAAATATAAGATTGATATTTTTATTAACAATTAAACTTAATTTTTTTGGTTTATTCCTGATTTTAAGAAATTAAACTTCATTTTTTTGAAGACTGAACTTCAAATTCATTACTGCAATCAGATAAAAATACATAATTAGAATTATAGAATATCATAGAATTAAATCTGGTAGAATTAAAATAAAAATTTATGAATTTCGCATTTAAAACAATAATGATTGATTTTTTTAATTATAATTTTCTCTTTAGTTGCTTAATATCGAATTACTATTAGATATCGCTGTGGTGATCGTTCGTAGATGATAAACCATGAGGTATCTAAACAGAAGATATATCAAGCTTTGTCTCCGAATTATATCGTAAATAGAGGTTTTTTATTACTAATTTTTATCGTTAAAATATATAATAGGCTTTAAAACAATACTTCAGCACTTTGTAAAAATGTAATATTTTCAACTCATTTTTAATGATAAGTAAATAATAAACGGTAACTGGTGAAATTAACAATTCCTTTTTTTAATGTGGATGCTATTTCTTGAAGTAATTTATATCAAGCTTTATACTGTATTTTGGGAAGGTATTTGGTCAAAAATATACACCTTTTTTAAGAGAATATCTCCTATTTTATATTTCGAGTTGATATGGTTTTTTTTTGTTTTTTGATATAGTTGCAAATATTTTTCGCTCCTACATTTCAATATATTCAACAACATTTAAAGAACATTTAAATAACAAAGTATTGTCATTTCAATAGATTGTTTTCTCTTTTTTAAAAGAAATTCATGTAGTAACTTGATTTTTTTTATATGTATATATTTATGGTATTGATTGTTATTTTTTTAGGCTAAAACCGAATAGTGTAATCTTCTATCTAAAACATTGCAAAACTATTATTTAAATTTCGTTGCAACCTAAATGTTAATTTCGAGGTATTAATTGGAAAGCTTAGGCTCTTCTGTGCTCGCGTGTTGGAGGATTTTAGGCGTTTGTTGATAATACTGCGAGGATGTTGTGTTTCTAGGCTGACTCTTGTGCGCCCATATCAACTACTCCCCCACTACATCCTGCTGTAACCATCGTGCCCTTCAGCCCCCTGGATGCCCGCCCCCTTGCGGCAGAGTGCTGACCACCATCTCTGTTGTGACACGGTGGCCCTTGGTTGCCATGGAGACGCGTTCCGTGCTTTGCTCCCAACGAAAATTGTTCTCATCAACAAAGAGACAATGGGTGCCTTTGCTTGTGCCAGAAGTGAGTGGGGCTGTAACAGCAAAAAGTAGCCACTATAACTCATCTGCCAGAACAAAGGGGCGCTGATAGCTTAACGGGGTAAAGAGCGACATTTGAGAAATAAAAAAAAAAGAAAAAACACAAAGCCCCCCTCAGGGTATTTTGTAGGCGGTTACACTATGTTTGTATGTAATCTCCTACCTTTACATTATAATTCATTCCCTATTCATAATAATAAAAAAGCTAAATAAAAAAAAGCGCTATAAAGCGAACGTTGAATTTCCTGCAGAGGGGGGAACGATTAAATTGGAGGCTGAAATGACCTCTAATTCATTTAACCCATAAAAGCGAGCCATATAAATTTTGGAAGCTTTCTTATTTCCTAACCAGATTTTATTCCTATAAACAAAAGGAAGACATCGTTGATTCATGGAGGGGACTTTAATATAAAAGATCTGAATTTCAACAATCTGTATTCACCAGCGAAAACTTCAAATGTTTTGTTTTTCAAACATATAAACATCATTAAGAATTTTTAAAGAGCGAACTATTTGAAAAACCAGCTGGATGAAACATAAGACTATAAAAGCCATAAAAAATAGTTTGGTATTTCTTTTAAAACTTGGCAAAAAATTAGTATATCTTCAAACTGCAAGAATGTTTGAAGGTATATTACAAATCGTATTCTTACTGTTTGACAAAGCTAATTTGTATCTTAAATTTTCTAATGTATTGACATCAATAATCAAGAAAAAAAACACCTTCATTATAGATATCATAGATTGATTGAAACTAATAAGCGTAGTTTTTTAGTTGACTCACGGACCTGCAGACAAACCTGTAAACAAATTAGGAGATTGCAAACGAGTCCAAAAAATTTTGGGATTTCAAGTTTTTGAAAACTGAAGAACGCAAGATCGAATTTCTAATTTAAATTAATCAATAAGTCAGGAATTGAGAAATATGGTTTATTTTTAATCACTAAAATATTCGGTTTCTATTTTATTTTTATATCATGAATTTATCCAAAATAGTCACATAAATAGATAACATTAATTTCGTGAGGATGCAAGATGATTTGTCTAGGGCGCCAAGTAATGTTTACCTTAGGTCCTTCCTCAGATGAACTACTTTAAAGAAGAATTAAAATACTTAAACAGCTTATGAATTATCTTAAAAATATTTAGAAAATCTAAAAATGAGCTACTGAAAAGTCTCTTCAGTTTACTCTTCTATGTTAACTATTTGGCATGTTTTTTAAGTAAGTACCGTTTTGCAATAAAACCAAAACTAATAAAGATAGTGTCAAATTTTTTTTTGTATTTTATTCCTGAAACATTAAGCTATTTTTCAACATAATTTCCTTGTTTGTGTAAACACGCATTACAGCGTTATATCAGTTTTTGTATATCGATGTCATAGCAATCACCCGCCGGTGAAGACCACCAGGATTCAACCGCTGTTTTCCCTTCTTCTCGGTTGTTGCCAACCGTTTACCACCGAGAAACTCTGTCAGGAAGCACAGTTGTGAACTTCCAATGACAAAATGGAAATCCTGCATCGCCTGTCTGCAGGAATTTTGATATCAACTGCGCGTACCAAATCATCTGTGATTACAGAAGGTCGCCCCGACCTTGTTTCATCATGGACATTGCCACACCCATCTTTGAACAATCTCACCCTTTTACGCACTTTGCTGGCTCTCATTGCATTAGGGCCCGTACACAGGAAGAGTTTGTCGGTGGTAAACGGTTGGAAACAGACGAAGAAGGGAAAACAGCGGTTGATTCCTGGTTGTCTTCACCGGCGGGTGATTGCTATGACATCGATATACAAAAACTGATATAACGCTGTGATGGTGTTTACACAAACAAGGAAATTATGTTGAAAAATAGCTTAGTGTTTCAGGAATACAATAGAAAAAAAAATTGACACTATCTTTATTAGTTTTGGTTTTATTGCAAAACGGTACTTACTTAAAAAACATGCCTCGTATTAATCTATACACAAAGAAATGGCCTTTATGTTTTTTCTAAAGAAAGAATGAATTCTGTATTCAAACTTTTACAATGAATTAATTATAGAAGAGTGTAAAATTTTGAAACTAGCACAATTAAGTACTTCGAAATGTAGTGTTTTAACATTAAATATCACTATTTTTTTTATTGTTACAGTTAAGTAAATCAATTGTTTTTACAATGAATAACAAGATGTCTGATTAATGAGGTTATTTCGAACAGAATTGCAAATCTGCAGATGCTAATAAGGAATATTTGAAATGAGTAGAAGGGGGTCCCAGAAAACTATTCGGAAGCTTAAAATTTGAAAATACCCAAGTTATAATTTTTTAAATTAAATTTTAATACTTTTTTTTAATCTGATTTTCTTTTCTCTTGCGGTAATCTCTTGTGGGCCCAGTAGCCAAATAGCAAGGAAGGGCCTAGTTTAATCCCAGGAGGAGTTCGAAGATTTTTTTTGCACGCTGAAATCTCCTCCAAACGGGTCGTAGGGTTCACCCTCTGAAGAATAAGTACTAGATATTAAAGGAAAAGTGCTTCAACTTAGTTGGCCATCCGACTTTAACTTACCCCCATTCGTCTGTAAATGCCTGAACTGTATATCTAAGGTTCACATAGGCCTATAGTGAAATACTCTAAACTTGTGGTCATTCTAAACATTTGCTTAAATAAAGAAAAAAAATAAGAGAAATGAAGGAATAGTTATTTTAAATAATCAATACCCCATTTTTCCATTAGCTTCCCATTTACTTTGCGAAATGTGAATTGTTATTGTATAAGGTATTAACAGTACCTGGATCTCTTCAATTATTGTTTGAAACTTTTTTGGGGTGTTTTGTTCTGGAAATTAATCCATAAATAGGAATACACGTTACTTATATAGATTTTTTTGGTTTTTTATATTATTTATAAAATATAAATAACATAAATAAACAAGTTACAAAAAAATAAAAGCTTATGCAAATAAATGATAAAAATAAATATTTGGCATATAAGCCTAAATTAATTTCATATGGAATTTGTGCTTTAAACTTACGTTTAGATGAAGCTCATAAAACTTCACTTAACACAGCATTTATTGAAATTCAACCGTAGTAGCTAAATAATATCCTAAGAATTTCCTCTAATATTCAATATCTGTAACCGAATTAACCACTCCTACAAGTTAATTACAAGAGCCTGTCACTGTAAATGCAGACCAAGTAGTGGTTTCCCTCGCAGATATTTGGAGACATAGGTGAGTTCAAAAATGCTTGAATTCCTGGACTCCCACATTTGAGGCATTTATTGAAGGCAAATTACGACAAAGCTGATTTCGCCCCAGGTGAATTTTAATAATGATTAACTTTATCTAGCAGACGAAGTTCATTAACTACACTAAAGCAGTGCAACTAACTCATTTATGGCGGCATAGAATAGAATTTATGATACTTTAATTCACAAATAGGAAGTCTACTAATACAAAACTTCATACAAAATTTCTTTACATGTATGAACTTTACATTGCAAGAAGTTTCAGTAAGAGCCTAAAACCTACTGTCTTAAATATTGAGGCTTTTTTTGCTTGCTTTAAGTTGTGAAAATAATTAATACAAACGAAAATAATTTATTTTTAAATTCAGCAGAAACTGATCTGCTAAATAGAAAAGTATAAATTTCTTATATCTATATTACTTACTTAAGTGTCATAAATTAATTAATTTTAGCAAATCAAATCAAGAGCAAATTAGCGGATTATTAACGGTAGAATAGATAACAGTAAAAATTCATTGTTTTGGAATAATGCTTTTCTATATGGATTTTTTCTGTTACCTTGACACGCCATTTTCTGAGTAGGACCAAACGGATAAATTTTCAAGAAAAGTTAAGCCATCTCTTTTCCGTTAAAAGAATGTCAAGATTTAATAAGATCCATCAACGGTTCAAAAGCTTTTATGTGGGAACATACTACATATACCGTACGTATTGAGTAATCACTGATGAGCCTTACTTTCCAAGGAAAATAAATGAAATACATAATGAAATAAAGTTGTGCATTGTATGATACTTGTAAATGGAGCATTCTATTTTTATTAATAATTTACGAAATAAAATATCTCTCTAATGGTTTCCAATGAAATAAATATTGTTCTTCAACTAAAAGCAGTTGTGGCTGAATTACCAATACATCACAGGATGTTACAATCTGAAAATTGTCCTTGAATCGTTCTTGTCAGTGACAACACAATAAAGCATTTAATTTATTTAAAGACAAAAGAGATAAAACGGAGCTTTAAAATCTTAATAAAACGGAGCTTTTAAAATCAGGAAAACCGAAGAAAAAAATCTCCTAAACTCTGATAAACTAAAAATGGCAATAGTCAATAATAATTATTGAGCTTTAAAGCACTTGGAAAATCCAAGTGCAAAAGTATGATGTTTTAGAAGGAGATCGTTGAAGTCTCCAAAGACCTAAAAAGTTAATAAGAAGCAGCACGACACAGTTCTGACACTTGCGTTCTTTTACCAACAAGAATTTCATATTCAACTCTTTAAATTCACTTTTCCTTCTAATTTTTTTCATTTCAGTTTTTTTCCCTTAACTGTTGAAATTGTTGTATTATATCTTGAAGTCCGAAAAATCAATGAGATATAAATTTTTATCTCTCTTTTAGTATACAATTCCATTCCACAATGTCTTTTGAAAATGATGTGATTATCAGCCAACAGAATATCTTGTGGCTGAATTTCATATCGTAAACTCATTAATTTTACTACGAAATTTCGAAAGCTTTAGCTTTGCTACAGAGTTTTTGGAATGAGATTTTACGTATATGTTTAAACTGTTACGAACTAAAAACAGTTAAAAAATATATAATTTCAACGATTTTTGATTGTTCTAGTTTACTATTAGTGTGTACTTGGGTGTCAATCATATACTTAAATTCCTGAAAATTTTCTGATTAATGATTGACAAAGTGCTGTTTTTTGATGCTGTACGAAGATGTCCCAGAAGAATCACTTTATTCCTTGTTAATCACAATTGACGAAAGAGATCCAGTGATGGTGGTGTTCTAATTAACAGACGGATTTCGTGATTGGCACTAAGAGATTTCCAGAACGTTAGAAACTTGATGCGACGTCTAGCGGTAAATGAGAAATCAAAACATAATCAAAGAAAGGAACTTAATTTTTAAGAAAATTAAAAAAAAAAGAAGCTGATTTCTTCGAATTGGTGCTGAAATATCAGTTTCGTAGTGGGATGTAATCATTTCTTAATCCGAAATTAATCCATAGACGTTCTTCGAGGATTTGTGGGACTGTCTATCATTGCGTCTTAACTCTTCTAGAATGTTCTCCAGTTTTTTCGTGAGAGGGATTAACAGTTGACAATTGGCTTTGATTAAAAATGACGTTATCAGAAATTGAGCAGATTCAGTGAAAAGTAGCACTTAAGAATACATTGAAGATCTTCAAAATAAATTCATCTAATTATCTTTGGAATTTTTTCTAGCACTTATTTTTTATCTCTGTTTCTTTTTTTTTATCCTTGATTCTTTTATATTTTTTAATTATTCCTTTAATGGTCTTTCCTTTTATTATTATTAACTGGTTTTGCTAATTTAAATTACATTTCTCTGATATATATTTCTTTTGGCCACTAGTGTTATCACAGTATCTTCTAAACTTTGTTTCATATTGAAATCCTAAATTTAAAACTTCAAATTGATAAAAATTCATTACAAACTTTAACAATAAAAACTTCAATTTATTTAATACTTTGCAGAAGGTAAACTAGATTAAATTTATTAGAAAATCAATACTGTGCAGTATTAAAAGTTATTCAGACACGTTTCTCCCGTTAATTCTATTGCAGTCACAATATTTGTGCCATATTCATCAAATTTCAGTAAGTTTTCCGAGGCTTCAGTAATCCGGAAGAGAAGATTGTATCCTGATCGCGTGTTCTGAATCGAAAGACTTCTTCTTACTAGAACTCCGTACTAAAGAGGAATATTCTGTAATAAATACTTCGTAGAACTTCACTTGCTTGGAGAACTATTATTCTTGTAGATAGATTAATTAAGTACATTAATTAAATCAACTGTATACAGAATTATACGAGTCCTACGATGTCACTGAAACAGACGTAATGAAATTGCAGTACATAAGACCAAAGCTGCATTTTAAGATTCCTCCGCCATTACTCCGATATCTTCGAAATTCATCACTGGCGGATTTTACTCAGGTAATTTCGAGCGACCGATCAGTCGCAAGATCCTTTCAGAATTGAACAGAGTTCAAATATATCAAAGGAAATATACAAAGGAAATTTAATCATTCGTTAGCATTAAGTGCAGACTGTAGGCAGAATCTCTTCAGTTCTATATTTCAGTGAAATACATATATAACTTTAGATCTCTTCTATACCCAGAACCACTGTTTTAGAAATCCACATCAGGCTTATATTGGTACTTGTTGATGTACAAGAGTTCAGAGCAGTTTCAGACTAATTGTTCTGCATCTAGCATTCCAAACATTTTTATTTCTCGCGCTAGCAAATAGGTCCACAACAGTTAACAGAAGGCTTGCAAGTTTTACAACTTGACTCCTTTATTCCTTTTTTATAGTTCTGCTATGCACAACTCGGTCTTCGAATGATAAAACATTCGAAAAGAGGCAAAGTACGAATACATTCAATATATATATATATATGAAAGTGAAACTTAATGTCGAACCGCGATGTAAAAAGAAGATAAACTCTTTCAAGACCTCATAATCTATCTCTACTGCAGATAGCACAAGTTAGGTAATGGACATCCCAAGTCATCAAGAACAGCATAAAAGCCTTTATTAAGTATAAAAATCGGTTAGCAAATACAGACATTATCTACGTTTCAATGTCAACAATATCTGATATTTTTTTTACTACTTATAGTAAGTTAATTTAATAGACTGGTAATTGTGCAGACCCTTATGGGCATTTCTCACGATACCTATTTGATTTTTGTTTAATACTTAAGCGTTGTTCTTTCAAGGGCCGCTAATCTATAACTCTATTCGACTTTTCAATTAAGCGCAAGAAATATTAATTTGGAGACCACAAAAGAAGGCGAAATCAATTCTGTGGCAATTTGAACCAGAAAAAAAAAAGGAAAACCTCATTGACTTTAACACTGCTATCATAACAACAGATTTATCATTATTAGTTCTATAAATGAGTTCCTTCATCTAATTCACTTTATTTTCTATTTTTTTTTTTTATCTTTTGTTTACTCTTGGGAAATGAAAACGTCTCAGCAAATTTTATCAGGTAATAAAATGCTAAAATCAGAAAAATAAAGCAACAAAGACCTGAATCGTTTGACATTAGAGACTGAAGTGACTCAAATACTTTAATTTCTTTATTCTAAAATTCTTATAAACGATTATAAATATAAAAAAAAACTCATAATTTTTTTCAATATACAATTTAAACTGCATTTTCTAATATATTTTTATTCACAAACATAAGCAGTTATTTTAATAAAGCAAGAATTGAAAAGTTTTTATATATTAAATATCAACGAGTTGTTAAAAAAAAATAATCGTTTCAACAGGGATATCCTAAGAAGGGATCGTTGTTTTCAACAAAAGGATATCATTCGGTTTGGGTGTCTGTCGAAAACGGTCGAATGCTCCCAACTTGGTTCAATCGATCTTAGAAATGGTTGAAGACTTCTAAGTAGTTTAATTTTTACTGTCGGGGATGTTAGCCACCAAGTAAAAAGAGTTCTGAGTACAAAAATAACGTTGTTTTAATAGAACAAAAACTGTAGGATAGAAGATTTCTGCCCTCTGTCAATTAATCTTGAAGTTTAGTCATAAACATTTGGTGAAATTAGACCAATTTGATCCAAAGTTTTCCAAGTTCTGACGCTGAAAGTTTATGTTTTGAACTTCGTTCTACTTAATTTGAGATTTAGGATGAATTTCTGAATGGACGAAAAAAATTATTATATTTAGAAATGTCTAAAAGGCATTTACTTCGAAATTTCTATGAAGCGCAGCGAGTGAAGCGAGGAAATCGTCTTACCTTTTACGAACATTGGGATATCAGAGATAAAGTAAAAAAAAAATTACAAGAAGCTGGCAGACAACGCGGACATTTACATGAAATCAGATTATAAACTTAATTCTTAGAGCGGAAATATCAGGAAACATTTTTATTCCCGATTGTATAAAAAGAGAAAAAAAAAACGATGTCCGGATATAACTCCGGAAACTTTGATTTCGATTATTTTTTTTATAAGAAGTTGGTTTAAAAACAGTTTTTAAAATTGATATGCACTTGAAAAATAATTAGCGGAAAACACGTTAGAGTCCAATAGATCCCCCATCCAATTAAGAATAAGAATACAGTATTTTTTTCTTTTAAAAGAAACACTTTTTTCCAATTCAGAAAGTGGAAATTTCCATAACAATTTTTCAACTGTTACTTTTTTAAATATTATATTTTTTTTACCCTATTACGATTGCGATCTTGGCATTATCTGGGAAAACATTTTGGACTTATAAAGTTCTATTAAAATAAACTGCGTTTAATGTTATAGATAAAAATAAGATAAAAATAAGAAAGATGGATTTTTTCCCTTACTGACATCGTTTTAATCCTAAATTTTGTGCTTTCCTATACAGTTAAAGGCGATCTATCAGAAGCAAATATCTACCTAAAGCTTTGTCAGTCAAATTTTTCAAAGAAACTGAAAGTGGTACGACAAGGCAGGACTTAAAATGTTTTATTGCAAAAAAGTAAGTTCAATAAGTAAAGTAATCCTAAAATTATTTAAGCGTGAATTTTAAAATGGCATGAATAGAAATCATCAAATATGCAAAACGATTGAGAATCTTTATTTGTTTATTTTTATTTGAAATTTTCTTTATTCTATTCAAGAAAAGATACAGTTAAGAATAGGTCAAATAAATAACAATAAATAAACAATTACGAAATACTTCATATTTCGATTCAAAACAATTTCAAAATTAAAAATAAGTAAATAAAACCAACTTTGCTAAGCTTGGTTTTTCAGACATTTAAACTATGTCTGAATATTTTAAGTGTTTGTGTGGGGTTTTTTTTTTAATAGACATAATAGTAATTAAACAAAACAAAAAAATACCAAGATTTATTTATCTCAATCTTTACGTTTGAAAGGATTATTTCCATGTAAATTCAGTTAAATTTAAAGAAAAAAAGCCTGAAAAACCCTTTCACAACATGCTTTTATTGATTTTTCATGAGTCAGAACAGTGTCGCCACTTTGGGAAAAATTACTCCACAATTCAGGTAATTATAATAATTCGACAAAACTCACCAGACAACAATTGAGGTTCTGCACAAGGCAATTTCCAGGAATTGAACAATACTATGCAGGTTAACAGTACTTTTTCTTTTTTTTTCTTTTAACATTAAGTAAATAATTAGGAATCTGTTAGAAAAAAATGCTAATGATTATAGAGAAAATTACATTGTATTGAAATAAATCCATGGTTTTTTTTTACGGAAAAAATACTTTAAAAAATTAGTTTTGGAACTTTGGTTTTTAATTTAGGAATTAAGGAATTCTTCATTCTCACTCGTAAAACTTTTCTCTGTAAAAGTTTATCTTATATTTTAAAAAATACTTGAGGTACTTTGATATATTTTTACGAATAGGTCTCAGTACTTTAGTTATACCGAATTAGGGAAAATATACACACAATTGGCGCTAATTCTAAGAGTAACGTAAACATGAACTACATTGTTTGTTTTATAAACAGTGCGAGATCTTCTTTACATATATGAGAAAAGTCGATTGAGAAAATATCTGTCATTTTTGTAAATATCAAAAAGCGCTACACAATTACAAATCTACGAACAACTAACAACTAGAACTACATCTAGCCTTTCCAGAAATTCAGCCTATTCTACTAACATAGTTTTTTTCTAATATTTTTGTAGATTTCAAAATAAAAATAAAGAAAAGAAAATTAAATTTTTATGAATTGGAGGAAAACCATACGCAAAAACAAAACAAAACATGTTGCTGTAAATCAACGAATAACAGCTCTCTATTCTATGCTTTTAATGGGACTTTTTGGTTTGCGCCAATCCACAAAGTAGCAAAGTCCTGCAAGTCTTTCGTGAAAGGGAAAATAGAAATACAATAAAGCAGTCTTCATCATCTTCATGTCAGAAAGGACCTCAGTAACTAAGCTTGTTGATAAACATAAATTTCTATAGGAAAACAAATATAATAACGAAGGAAATGCTTAAACGCTAACGCTACGGTATTATTAGACGAGGGAGAATTAAAATTTTAAACCTTAACATATACATTTTTGGGTATTCGCTGGTAGATTCAGGTGAAAACAAAACAGTGATACTATAAAGATTATTTGGAAGCGCTCTAATTAACTTATATAAAAAAATAACCTTTGTACTGTTTAACTTAAAAAAATTATTAAAGTTCAAAAAAGTTTCCATAGTAATGAAGGTATTTTATTGGATTTAGAATTTTAAGCCTTGTTGAATCCCTAATAGGCTTAATAAAAAGCTGTAAACATTTTAGAAAAACCCCTGAAGGTAATTTTTATAAAATATATTTTACCTTTTACAGCTCGAAATTCTTACCTGAAAGAAATAAAAAATGCACAAGATTAGATAATTATATTTAATTAAGTAATTAAACAGCAAACAAAAACATTATTTTACATTAATTTTTAAAAGATGTTATTGGTAGAACCTTGATTTTTGTGTCTGCATTCAGAACTGAAAAGGTGAATAAATACACAGACAAATAGAATAGGCATTAGAAGATATTTCCGTGTAATACATCTTTGTAGAATGAAAACAATAAATATTAAATTAAAAATGATTTTATTATAAAAAAAGGAGAAAAAGAAGTTTGACAGTGAAGAGTTAAATCTGTTACAGACTGGAATTTCTTTTTTGAAGAAATGAAATCTGTATTTTCTCTGCATCAATTCTAGGAAAATAGAGATTCCAATAATTACGGATGCTAAGCAATAGTTCATATATATATATATATATATATATGCAAAAATGTTGATAATTTTTTTTTCCTGCATTAAGTTCTGAAGATAATTTATTTCAGAAAGTTACGTATTTGCATTTTGAAGGAGCCAAAACTTAGTATCACTAAGTCATTGAATTTTTCTCAATTTTTTTCCATAACTAAACGTAAAATCTGAAATCTGTATATTGGGAAGTGATATGTAACAAATTGTATAAATTGTTTCAATGCTATCATTAATGAAAAATACGATTTTAATCTCACGGAATCTGTTTATTCTTTCTTATAAAGCATCAAGCCTTTTATCTTCAACAGAGTTAGACAGAATTATTAGCCAAATATGGGACGAAATTGACGCCAAGACCAGTACGACGTTCGCACGTCTTTAAAACCTAGGCAACCCCCCCTCCCCCCGCGCTCTGCTGGGCTCAATTCAGACATGTTGCAATCCTCAGTCATGTGCTGCTTTACAAAACTACTATTTGGTAATGATCTTCCCAAATAATTCTTGTTTAAAAAAATAATTTGCAAATCTAAAATCATTAAAATCCAACTTCAAAAGATATTTAGATATAGCAATTTTCTTTCGAGTTCTTTTAGAATATAATTTTAACTTATATATT
Source organism: Thereuonema tuberculata (assembly GCA_023159025.1). Taxonomy (NCBI): domain Eukaryota; kingdom Metazoa; phylum Arthropoda; class Chilopoda; order Scutigeromorpha; family Scutigeridae; genus Thereuonema; species Thereuonema tuberculata. Next base: position 57,333,265 of record JAFIDM010002131.1, read on the forward strand.
TCGTAAATAATGTAACAATGCCCTCTTTGGGATATTTTACCAATTCAAGCCAAAAGGTGACTCGATTTTTTTTATGTATTTGTTCCGCAGACTGTAGCCTTGAGGCAAGGATGGAACGATTGCCTTTAGCTGTGAAAGGACATCAGGTTTCACGTATCATCTGTTACCACTTGTTTATCAGCCAGGTGCATCTTCAGAAGCACGAAGAGATGAAATACAGTTGGTGAGAAATCGGAAGTCTGGGAAAGTTGACCTGCCATTGCAAGATTCACGATTGTCCACCGACAATAAATAAATCGTAATTGGGACTAATTTTAAGATTTCATGGAACAAAATTTCTGTAGGTTTGTTTATTCTAAAAACAACACTGCATAATTTGAAGATCTTTTAAAGCGAACAAGTGTTTAAATATTCTTCTGTAATAAAGAAATTATTTTTAACTTAACTATTAAAACAGCCTACCCTAATATGATCTACAACTTAATTGCGTCGTTATTTGTTACAATATGGATAATAAAGAGCTACAGAATCAAATTTCCTCAAAACCTGTCAACCATTCTGCACTGAACACGCGACAGACACTCATGACTGGCACTGTTTATGTTTCGTTTTTTTAACAAAACTAAAAGGTAAGAATAAATATATCAATCATTAGTTGACATCAAATAGCTGTTCAGATATTGCCAAACTTTAGTGGGCATCTTAAAAGTTTACAAGTAAATAAAAAATGTATTATTAAAATCGATGAACTTTACAAATACTGTATTTTTTATTTACTTCTAAACTATTGCCTTTAACAATTAATCCATGAACTTTAGTTAAAGGCAAAATAGTTATAAAGAAAAAGTATTCTGAGATAGTGTATTAAATTGCGTAAAACCAGTTGTAATTATAAAGTTATATTTGTAAAAAACATTTAAATGGAGAAAGTCTAACTGGGACTTAAGCGATCAACAAGCAAAATGAACTCTAGCACGGACACGAAATGTCTTGATCAATTAATCTGATACTTAAAAGTACAGATCAGTGTCAGTAAACTCTTATCTTATAGATCTCCGTGAAAGATTACTAAATGATCATAATAAAAAGAATAACTTAAATTTTACATGGAATACTTAATCTGCTGACCAATTTGTAAATGTTGTGGACCCCATGAATTCCCTGTCTAATGATCATTTCCAAGAACTCTGCATTATCCATCCAAGAAAATAACCAAGCCCAGCTATTTACTTCTGCAAAAGTTTCTTATTATAAGCTTTCAAAAAAGTTCAATTTTAAATTTGAAAAAAAATTTTAGCTTGTTTTATTTAGCAACTCCGATGCTTCGCCTATAACTGACCAATGAGCAGTTTGAGGTTAATGTCGCGGCAATGTACAAACCTTCTAACTTAGTTCGCTCTTTTGAGAAGTCAATCAAGTGTCTTGGATCCAAAGTCTAGCAGAAAATTAAGATAAAAGAAAACTTTGCGAAATTGCATTTTAATACAGAGATACATTCATTGTAGAATAATTTCATCTTGTGGGGATGCAAATAAATGACTTGGATGAATTTACTTTTTAATTTTAAGAAGACAGGAAGTCAAAGAAATAATTCCACGACTGACATTACATTAAAACTGTAATGATCACATACATATACTTCACTTAAATGAACCAAAATCAATTTGGAAGATTCCTTCTGCTCCCCTATTATTTCCTTACCCTTCCTCTTCACTTCTTTTTTTGGTAGGGGAGTGGGGACAACTGCATTTCATTGTCTCTCAATCTGTGCCCACGACCCTTGGATTTTTATTAATAGGGAATTAGAATATTTTTTAATGAAAGCAGACTCCTTTATTAGTCGGGACTTGCTCTTCGTTGTCTGTCCTTTGCGCAGTTCCCCCTCCTCTCTGTGTCAACCCCCCCACCCACCCCCTCAGGGTTTTCTCAGAGTTTTCATGAATGAATAATTTTCTCTGTTCTCCATGGACCGAGATTACTGTAATCCATTTTTCTTGATTTAGAATCGAACTTTAAATCTATGATGGCAAAGAGTACCTAAAAGTAATGGCAGTGGATTAAATAAAAAAAACCTTGTGCAAGACAAGAAGTGGATATATGTTAGGAAATCCATTTCTTTGTATCACTATATATCTCCATGCAATGTTTGAAAGATAATATCCTTCTATTTTAGTATGCTTAGGTGATCTGACCAGCTCGTAATTTATAGTATTTATTCTATTAAATAAAAAGCAATGATGAAGATATGGTCAAAATGCCTTTGTTTTTTTTTTAATATAATGAAACTGAATCAAAGAATCTGTAACAACCTCTTGTATAAATCTCCGATTCGCCTTTCTATCTTTTATCTGTTTTTTATCACTGTTACAACTTTATTATGAAAATAATATGGAAACAGATATTACAAAAATACTTTTTCAGTTTCCCATTTTCTTATGCAAAGACGGTGAACCATCTGCGAACAGTTAAGTTTGAAGTAATTTTTAAATAATCTACAAGGTCTAAGAAGGCAAAGGAGGAAGATGAAGAATCGGGATAAGTAGAATATAGGATAGCTAATACCATGTACGATCGCCTTTAACCTTAAGAAAGACATAGAAGTGTCTTCTCATTTGACAGACCTTGACTGAATCTTATATCCAGATGTAAGTCTGGAATAAATTCATTCCTTTCACTGCCCCTAATTTCTAAAAATATTTAGAATTAGCTCAAAATAATATGGAATTTCTAACTGAGAAATCATTCAGAAAGTATATTTAGTAGGACTAGCTTTTTTAAGGTAAAAATCTTTTCTAGTTAAAGAATAAAGGATTCCCATATCAGGCCTAGCAGGTCCATTTGCGGCAGTGCAGATGTAGATTGGGTAGTTAGGAATCATCGATCGACCCTCCTTCAGTAGGGAAAATATATCAATCCAATTTTACAGAGGGCTGGGTGAGCCTAGGATCCGTCTGGAAGTAAAAAACCCCAGAAAAAAATGACCAATTTCCGCTGGGAATCAAATATTGTTCCTCCAGGCCATAGACTAATAAGGATTATCAATATGTTTACTAGTAATGAGAAAACTTCTTAAGACCAAGATATATTTAAGTTATACTTAAACACTAACTACGTAAAAAAAAATAGACTAATTTACATTTAACAAATATGGATCAAATAAAAATTAAATTTTTAAATAAATATATAAAGATTAAATCTAAGGTGCATTTGATGGCTTCAGGCAAACTCTTTTATAATAATAAATTAATGAGCTCTGGTAAATGTAAGTATGTTTACAGAGCTTTGGAATTTTGAAATACTTGCTTCATTGTTAAGAAAAAAAATGATTAGACGATGTTAGGCTGTGACTCTCCGGAACATATAAAAATACAAAAGAAGAAGCAAATGCGCTATTATGAATATTAAATATTTTGTGAATTTATACAAAGTAAGGAATTTAGACATGAATTAACAAAATTACAAATTAACACAAAAGACAGCATAATTCTATTGCCAAATAATGAAAATCAAAATATAAAATAAACAATAAGAACGTAAATTTTTTGACATTTCCATAATTTTTTTTTTTTGGGGGGGGGGTATTTTCTATGATATTTTTCATTACTTATATTTTTTATTTTCATTTTGTTTTGTCTAATCTGATTTCTCACAATTCTTCAGTGTATTTCAAATGGAAGAAATTCCGATACAAGGAAAAAAATTTCCCGCTTACGGCTGTGAGGCTACGTTAGGCAAAGCGCTCTGTCAGCACCGAGAGGTGCTAAGGTAGAAACTTGGTGCTTGAGGTTAAGAACAAATAGCACGACGCGCATGGGCAGTTTTATGAACCTGGCTCTCTACATATTAGAGCTCATGTATATGCAGAAGCAGCAGAAAATAGCGATGTAACAGGCACAGCTGTGACAGGGCTGCCAACACAAAATATAAGAGAGCGTACGCAGGACATTGGTGGTGATACTGAATTTCAATTGGAAAGGAACCAGGTCTGGAGCTGCCTACGAATCACACTACAAATATTCAATAGAGTAAACCAAATTTCCACGAAAATGATATAAAAAATAGGGTATGAAAATACGCAAAGCTTCCTTTGCTTTTTCAGTTTACTGTTGTGAGTTTAAAGATCTGAAATTATTCTTTGCTTTATACTGAAAATTCTTTTACAGATTTATGTTGCATTAAAAAATTCTGAAAAATTTGTCTGTCTGTCTATCCGTTCGCGTGACATTCTGGTATCTCTTTAAATAACGTAATCAAATTTGCAGTGGCAACTTAAGCTGTAAGACGCTGTGTATTGTAGACGTGTCAGGGATTTTTCTTAAGCTATATCGCGTACACACATATTTTACAGCCTTCTGTAAAAAGAATCAGCCAAAAAAAATCACATACAAATAATTAATTGTATGTACTTATTTTGTCTGACATTAAAAACAGGTGTTATAGGTTCTTGACATAGTAATACAATATTTATAGTAATATAATGTTTTGTAAATGTTATTGTAAAAAAGTAAGAGAAAACAGGTAACTTTTTGTTTATTGTATCATTTGAATATGTTTTATGTATCTTATTTAGTATAGAAGATCAATGGGAAGACAAACGGAACCTCCACAAATCTAAACTAAAAACAATAATACACATTAGAAAGAAAGAAAAAGAAAATTCATACGCTCGCTCTGCACCCTCAATGAATTTCTAATGCGCATTTAAATGATTAAAAGTGCCTAAAAATTGAATAAAAGTGCCTATATAGAAGATCAAATGGCATATATATTTTATTCAATTACAAGTTAAATACAGGCTATATTATTTATATATTTTGAATAAAAAAAATATACAAGGAAATAAACAATAAGAACGAATAACACAAATTTCTCTCTACACACGAGTATTTAAAGAGTTGTTTTGGTATTTTTTTTTCTTCATACTGTATTTCCAAAATAAATAAACAGCGAATATCTCAAATTCTAATAACTGCAGCTTTATTTATATAAGTACGAATACTTTTAATTTAACTAACTCTATCTCGAAATTACAAAGCTGTGTTAATAAACACGTGAGTTTACAGTTTATATTTGATTGCAAATTATTCCCACACTGTTATTACTGTAGTATTTTTCTTTCTTCTGTCCGCGCAGTGTTACCGCCCGATGCATTTATGAGCGTTGTCATGACAACCCAACTCAAACAGTAATGTGTGCCTGGTCGGATATGTCATGGACACAACCTCTTCAAATTCCCCTTTTCCTGTGGACAATGAAAAAGGGACGGGACAGGGGGGAGAACGAGATATCAACGAAAAGAATGAATTCTGTAAAATGAAAAAAAAAAAAAAAAAAAATATCCTGAGAGCTTTGTATTTCCGTTTAGAAATTCTATTGATTTTTATTCCTAAGCATTTTGTTTTATTATTATTTTTAGAAATGGAATTAAATTGTTCTTATTATTTTTTTTTCACTGCAATTACTCAGGTTGCAGTCTGCTATGTAAATGTAAGTATTATACATGCATTACTTAAAAATCTAATAAAATTATATATTGCATATTAAATATATTATATATATTCACTTTCTAATAATCTATATACATTTTTATATACTTTAACATTACTACGAAATCCGTACATATAAAATATATTACTATATAAATATAGGATTGTATAAAATAAAAATAGTATCTATTCATTTTCTACTTATTCTTACATTATTATGAATGAATTAATGTTTTAATCATTAGATATTAGTATTTAATTCATATCAATTTATCAATGTTTATATTCTATTATGTTTTCTTCATCTATGGTTATTTTATTTTTAAAACGCCTCTAAATAGGTTCTTTACATTACTTACAGACGTTGTTTATTATAGTGTAGACTTTGATTTTGTGCAAATAAAAAAAGAAAATCAATCTGGAAAACATATATTTATCCATTTTAAAACACTCAAGTCACGTATATTCCGAATAATTTTAAAAAATAATATTTGAAAAGTATTTTAATAGAAAAAAAAGCATTAAAATGATATTTACTTTTTTTTTAAATATTTTAGAAAGAAGTAATCAGACGACAGTGGAATATTTTACTGAATGTACTAATATGTGCTCCATCTCAACTTCTCAATGTATTTTGGCTTAGCTGTCAATATACCTTAGTATAGAACAATGTGATATAAACACTGAATTGCTTCTTAAAACACGTAAAAATTCTATACTTTTGTTAGAGCACAATAACATTGAATAATTCTTTACTGTACCATAATTTTCAACTCTTATTATTATTACTATTAATCATTTTATTATTAATTATATTTGACTCTTATTTTTAGTGTTTTATAGTTATTACTAATGTGGTACTCCTTTATGAATGAAATACTTAAATGAAATTCTTATTTATTTATTATTTATTTACTTATCAAAATCGTTTAAACTAAATGTATGTTTCGATTCGTATATTCTAATCCAATATATTTTAAATTTCCCGAACTGATATATGGGAAATTTTTACATTGGTTTTTGAAACTATAAAAAAGAAAAGAAAAGAATAAGAAAATTAAAAACATAATGATGAAACATATTAATAGACAAAACAGAAATAATGCTCACTTATATTATGTTTACTTTTTGAATTTAATACACATTTCATTATTGATATCTGGTAAATATGCTAATGAAGTAGGATTTTCTTTATTAAAAAAACCGTAACGCTATAGTTACATATCACTACATTATTACAACAATGTAATAGTAGTAAAAGCTATCCTTTTTTAGATTTTGTTAACTGCCTGACGAAAACACTAACACATGTTTTCTTTTTGTTAACAATGAGTGCTGATTAAATTCATTGTTACCAAAAAAAACTGTCGAGAAGTATGATATCCTTAAAATAAAAACCAAGGCTGCACATGAATAAACAATAACGCCATTCGAGTTTATATGTTAAATTTCTTTATTTATGATATCCCTTTTAGCTATCTACAATAGTCCTAAGAAAATCTAATACAAGTGTAATTTGAAAACTTCAAAATGCATATTTTGAAATGATTTGACTCTTGAATTACTTTATTACAGCAAATAAAATGTTTTATAAAAAATTCACAAAAACGATCTATAAATTCTAACGATCTAGCTTAATGAAAAATAATAGTAAATTCTAAATTCATATTCACTGAATGTAATTATAAAATGTTAAATAAAGCGCTATAACCGTTTGTTGCACAATAATCTATTCATTCCGATACAGAATTCATAATCTGAAAAATAAACATCATTAGGAAATATCATAACTCAAAGTAAATAAAACAAAGCCAAAGTTAGATAAATTCGATCTGTAAATCAAAATTTATTAACTAAATTAAATATACCATAAAACTTTTGCTCTTTGTTCGCTGTTAAATTCCAATTACGTGAGTGAAATTTAATGACTTGACATCCTATTTTGTTTACACTTCTATTCAGAGTTCACTGTACATCAAGTCTCAATTTATTTATTTTTTGAATGAAGTACTGGTTTAATTTTGTTAAACAATTTGATCTTAAGCAGATATTAAAATGTGAATCACAATTTAACTAAATATAATCAGAATCAAAGTGTTGGCAATTAACAATCATTGGATATCAATTTCTAAATCTTTGTTAGATTACCACAACAATTGTCACTCTAAGCTATCTAACAATGGTCAACAGAAATCTGAAATAAATTGTACAGGTCTTAAAAACTTTACAGTGTATAAATAAAAGAAATTTGAAGATTACTGTTATTTTTTACAAGCTATCAAATTTTGGGTGCGTGTCTGTCTAAAAATGGAATATGTGTACTTTTTATATTTAGCAGAGTGTTTTTACGACTTGAAAGAGAAAATAATAAAGAAACTTTAAGAAAAAATGTTTTAAGGAAGTAGCTTTAAGTTCTTTCAGTTATTTCTTGTTTATTTGCTTTATTTTTTAATAAACTTGAAAAAAAAAAATCTTCAACTGACTTCCCGAATAAGTCATTTCACTTCACAATTCTAAAGGACAATGGAAGGGATGTTCATTTTTCTGCATTAAAGCCTTGATATGTATACTATATGCGCTTGTACAGGATACATTTTCACAGGCCATTGGGGTTTTCAAAATACAACTATATTAAACAAGCGCATTTGTACAGGAGGCGGGATAGTGTTACCCAAATGCTGCTGTTGATTGCGCGCCAACTGATCAAAAGTTAAACCCATCGGTTAGTATATCAAGTGATCGAGTAATTAAACTAATAAAGCTCCATAATCACATTAGCTTGAAATTAATTATTATTGATATTCGTACGGCCAGGATAAAATGATAGCAATTGAAGTTGAACTAAATTTGGTCTAATTGAGAGGAGTTACGGGGATCATCTAGCATTCAAAGGGGCTCCCCGCAGATTTTTAAATTCTTGAAGC
>JAFIDM010002131.1:57346117-57389971 GCA_023159025.1 Thereuonema tuberculata
ATTATTATTATTATTATTATATAATCCGAAAATTTTTGAAGTTTGCAAAAATTTTCAGATTTTTTAAACTCAAAACATTTACAACATGGCTAAAGAAAGTAAACGTAAAGTAACTCGTTTACAGACTAAATTTGAGACACAGCATAGAAGTGATGCAGTTGCTAAAGACCTCAACATCTTTTCTTAATTTATAAATCTTCTTTGAGAGTTTAAGTGATTTTTGCTCTACTTAAACTTGGAGTGATTTCTTTTTTTACTGTTTTTGTTGCTCTTAACGGCAGTTGCAAAATAGCTTTTAAACAAAACTAATATCTCAGATAAGAAGAGTGAATGTTTTTGAAAGCGGATGATAATTAAGTCTCTTTCTCTACCACCTACTCTTCGAAACCACACCCCATCTGTTAAAGACCATTCGTGTCTTTTGTTTCCTATTTACTGATTCACGGATAATTTGTTACGAAAGCAGCAACCCTTTCTAGTTGTCTGTCGCTTTCCTAAAATCTGTTTTTCCGTATTTGAAGCATATTTGCCGAGATGGTAATCTTGGTTTATTTTCCCCGAATAACCTTATCTGGGAGGCTCAGCCTATTGATAACAACGGCATCCACGAAACCAATAACAAAGAGAAAGAAAAGGTAAGACGCCAGATAAGAGATACTGATATACCAGCCTCCCAACGATCAAAACATTTTGACAGAACATTAAAATACAGCACAAGAACTTCGTTGTTCCCCAAGCAAAGGCGATGTCTATGAGACGATCAGCAATAACCTGACTGTCTTCAGTATCTTTTAATAAAGTTTTGAGATAAAAACCGAAATAACACGTTTGGGTAAAAGTAGCAACAAAGTAACAACATGTAGTTAACAATATGTACGTTGTTTCTTAAAATTTTAACATTAAAATCCACAACACTGTATCTACATTGCTCTTAGCAGTGAAGTTTAGCTATGATGAAGACAAAAATGACAATAAAACCTTTATATCTACATGCAATATAAATAAAATGCAAGGTCAGTCCGCCCATACAGTAGAATCATGTCAAGATACAGACAAATTTGTCCATGTTTTTCTCTAGCTCAACTGCAAGAAACAATTATGTGAAGTGTTTTTAATATAATCGTTGCAGATTGAAAAATCAGATTAAAAAATGTCGTAAGTTTTCTTATAAAAAATCCTTGATGTTTCTGTTAAGGCTTTTAAAAAAAATCGGATTTTGTTAAATCAAAGTATAATTTGTTTTTAAAAAAGTAAAACAAAACCGCATTTGTAAATTTAAATTGTAGAAAATTAAAATAACTACAGGCTCTACCCCATAAATTAAATTGTTATTATCAGTACTTACAATAAAGAAAAGTAGACAAAGAAATTATTATGAATGTTTAAAAGAGATAAAAATCTTTAGAATCAAAATAATAAAAAAATGAAACATCTGCTAATTTAATCTATCTTTTAACAATCGTAGCAGTAAAGCAACTGTAAAAGTTGTATTTTCTAAAATTTTCATTATACTTTTTGTATACTAAATATGCTACCAAATGTTGCAAAGCGCAATAATGAAAAATTCAGAAACTATATGAAAAAGTATTTACCTTGTTTAATGCTCAGGTTTACTATTAATGAATATTTCACTCAGAATTACAAGTATTTATACTCAGTATTTAATATAACACATTTTATACTAAATTAAAATCTATCTGATTTGTTAAAAGTTTCTAGCTCATAAAAAAAAATGAGCAGTTAGTTCTTACATTTAATAATTCTAGATGTCTGCTGCCTTTATCTTATGTATTCTATAGATTTCTAGTTTTTGAATCTGTTGAATCTATAAACACATTTATTACTGTTCCAATTTTGTATTATGCTGAACATCCCCGATCTGAATATTTAAATAATTGGTCGTAATTTAAGTATATTAGAACAGTTTCAGTCTTTATGGCCATAATCAATTAGTTCGTTTTGCTCAATTTTCACCCATAAGAACCCGGCCTGAGTTAAAAAGAATTAGAATGTTAGGAGAACATTAAAAAATATAAAAACTAACTATTACTTTTTCTTGTTAGGCCCATAATATATGCTTGAGTTATGTGTTTTGTAGGAGCCTCACATACAAGAGCCAAAAGAGCAGATATGTCATTTAAAGACAGAGAATCAACAGACTGTTTGTCTTGCTGGTTGTTTATTTGGAAATGGTGTAAGATGGACATTAGGTATATTTATTGTGTCTATCAACTGTATTCCTACACTTACTTACATAATATTTCACACTTATTGTTCATTAACCAGTACAATAAGTATTGTTATAGACTAAAGTCTTTAAGTAAATGTACATCCTTGTCTTTCTCTGCAACAATATTTTCCTGGGTCCTGCTTTAGTCTGTCACTCTTGGAAAGTGCTCAATCCCTGTCCCACATTTTAGGCTATTTTGCTTCAGGATCTCGGGAATTTGATCATCTGCTGAAGTCCCTCCCCTATTAATACTGGGGGTAAATTCTGACTCATCTTCTGAGGGAGAGCCAAGGGGTAGCTGGAATTAGGAGTATCTGTAATTCAATACAGAACTTCAATCCAGGAAACCTAACAAAAAATAATGGCAGGAAAAATTATAAAAATCAAATGTTAGTTAAATGAATATAGCTACGTTAACTCAAAAGTCAAAGTAGCTGATGCCATTATAACAACTTTTTTTTTCAATTTACTCGTATTAGAAGATTATTATTCTGATAAAATATTGGTAAAATGGTGATACGACTGCTTTGAATAAAAAGAAGATCTACATAGGTACAAAAGAAGATATAAAGCTTTAACAGAGCTTTATTAATGCAAATCTATTTTCAAATGAAGCTTTTTTTATTATTTAGTTCATTGAAATGAAGTTCATTTGGTAAGTCAAATTTTATCAAATAAAGGCGGCTGTGAATTAAGAAATTACTGTGATTATTATTTTTATAAAGCGTTGTTTTTAAACTTACATTGTTTTTTCACTGTGAAAAGTGAAATGATTAAACATTGATTATAATCCATAAAGAATTTACATTTGTAAATATGTTAAAAGTGATACTTTTTGGATACGTGTGTAACTCAAGTTATTTTCAAAGTCGTAATGCATGTTATTGTACTACGAAAAGGTTTGTATTAAAATTAAGGGATATATTATGAAGAGTTTTTTGGAACCGAGAGCGAAAGTAAAGCTTAATCAAACATCATATCAAATACTGCATCTTTGATCTCCTGAATCTTAAGAATGACTCCTAGTATCCTTTTGATAAAGGTGTACCGTTGAGTCTCGCAGGAAATAAGCTAATATTCTTCACTCATTCGAGCTGTAACAAAACAGAACGAAAATAAATGAAGAATTTTAGAATAGATTTGCTTCTCTTTGCTTTCTTTAGAAATTTAGAAATTTTTTACTTTATTTTTATCTTTCATTGCTCTCTATGGAGTTGCATTGAATGCATGTGAATGACCGAACAGAGATACAAGTCAGTTTACATTTGGTTTCTGCTGGATATAAGTTATAATATGTTGTAGCTATTGGGATATTTAAAGTAGCATTAACCTTTCGAAAAGAGGCTTTCGTTACCGCTTTCACCTGTCGTCTGCAACCAGTCTTAGAGGAAGTACTTGCATTTACTTCAGAAAGTTGCTTCACATTGTTTATTGACGGGCCTTCATATAAACCCCTGTATTTTTCACTTAATTCATGGACAAGTCCACTGAAAGAGAAAAAGGGAGAAGGTGAGAGCAGCCAGGCGTTAAATAGATGACCAGTCTTTTCTGACCAGAAATTGCCCCACTCCACTTACAATTCCTCCCCAGGGATTGGAGTGGTCTTCTCCTAAAACTCAGCCAGAAGAGTATTGGCACCTTGGCTATTTGCAGGCACGGCATAATTTATTTTATGCGCGTTCAGGGAGGGAGGAATACCCCCGCATCTGCATCCCCGGGTCTGACAGTGACGGTTCGGATTTGCATGGTAAATGACCCCTGACCTTCTCCTCCTACGTCCGGTGGGAAAGGGAGAGGGTTGTTCGGAACGCAAGGCGCGCGTTGCCCAGCCGACCATGCGAACAGTCAGGCGTTGTTCATGGTAGCGACCAACATTAAAAGCATAAAAAGAGAAATCTAACGCAATCATTCTAAAATGTAACTCGTTTTAGATTTAAAATCTGTAATTTCTTGTAAAGGTAATTTTTAATTTTTAAAAAATACTTGAAGTTTCTTATTAACTTTAGAATGAAATGCACTTTGGCACCTGAACACAAAATTATTGTTTGATTTGGATTCGAATCGGTTGTTTCAAGAATATTTGATCTCATCAGCAGTGTCATACTTATCTCGTTGAACACAGTTGCTATTTCTTTACACTTACTATTTCTTTAGTTACAATACCAGTGTTCTCAAGATGTTACCTGTAACTTAATAGATAACGGGGGATGACAATTCTCCGACAGCACATTCAAAATTATAAAAAATAGTAAAGCAAGTCTTTAAAATAAAGAAAAGTTGACAATAAGGTTGACACTTTGTTCGCACTAAGAAAGTTACTTCTAAATTTCCTGCCCATTGATAAAAACTTTATTATACAAGTTCTTGAGTTGTTATTAATTGATATTTAGATACTTTAAGCACCTAATATGTCTTAATAAAATTTTCAACATGAATACAATGTAAAATAAAAGGACAGGAAACTAAAAAAAGCTGTCTACTTGAATAACTATATTAAAAGTAAAAAAATAATAATGATAAAAGTCAAAACTTACAGAGAACTTGTGAAGAAAAGATATGTTACATTTAATAAAAATAATAAGTCGTTGTCTTAATTATATTAATATTTAATCTCAAAAAGATGCCCTGTTTCTGGCCGATTTCTTTCCTCCTGTGACATCACCAGACTAGGGGTCATTAGGGTTGGCACTAATAATAATAAAAATGATATAATAACGGCGATAATAACAATAACCAACTTTTGAAAATTTTTAAACCGGGCCCTTCATAAATAACTGAATTATGATTAGGTTACAATGTCTATACTGACAACAAACCCGACAGCGAATCTCTAATGAATAACTATTAATTGATCCATACACGTTTGCTAATGATTATATATGAAATTTACATTTTCAAATTTCAGCCTAATGAATAGCACATATTGTATATCAGTATTTATTCATTCAAATCAATAATTTCAATTCGATTCCAGAAGTGACAATCACATACACAAATCCTCTTTGCGCTGGAAGTTTCCGCATTTGCAAAATAATTTATTCCAACTGAATTTAGATGGAAAAGTTATGCCAAATTCCAACTTTATTTAGGTACAAAATTTTTTATCTCAAACTTCTTCACGATTTTATGTTGTTTTCTTAAGGCATTTATTCTTCGAGTATTTTATTAAGAGTATTTTAAATTAAGAATGAAATGATTTGGATAAACATCCGGAAAAGATGCAGAATCTTGTCAGTTTAATCGATATAAAACAAAGCAGAGTATCATCGTTGCTGCCATCTGCAGAATTTTCCGGGTAAGGAAATGAAGAAAATGTGGGTTTTCTGAAGCTGCGCCCATCACGCCACCTTGCTGAAATACTCTGGAGATAACAGAGAAAAAAAGTTATCACGATGCTTTAGAATTAAATAGTTTCCGGCGGCGGTCAAAACTTATTATTTTTAGCTACCGAGAAATTAAACATTAAACTACAGATGATAGTCTAAACTATAGATCATGGTTTCTCAACCTTTTTTTACCCATGGACCCCTTTTCCCTTCTTTTTTTTTTTGGTGGACCCCCTCCTAGCTAAAAGTAATGGGATTATATTAATAATCAACGAAATAGTAAATGATTATGCTTTATTATGAATGAAAACTAATTTAATGCAAATATTATTATTCTACAGTGTAAATAATAGATATTCTACACTGGTAGAAATAAACCATTTTAAAATAAGTGTGATTCAATGAGATCCCTGTGGACCCTGAAGAATATTACATGGACCCCCAGGGTCCATGTGGACCCCGGTTGAGAACCCCTGCTATAGATGAAACACAAAAACCCACTTTTTAAAATAAATTAAACAAATCAACTACTGTCAACCATCTATTATCTTAACCTCCACTGAAGATAATTAGGACATTGCAGTGAATTTCATGTTTTGTCAGTACTATGAAGTTGCCAAATTATTTTTCTAATTCCCATCAATTACTAGACATTATTGTTTTACAAGCATCGTTTTCATAAGGGTTGCCAATAAACATTAAACCACAGATAAGTAACATACAGTAAAATATACTGAAATATACTGAGGTCTTTTAATTTGACAACAATCTAGAGGCCTGAACAATTTTACTTCATCTAATATTAGAAGATGCTTCTGGATATTGATGTTAGGTGATTTAATTAGTAAGTCATGAACGTGATTATTACCGTTTCGTAAAAATTAAATCTCTAATTATTTCATTACGGCAGAGGTCCAAATAAAACATCAGCGCGGAATATTCCTACCAAAGTTTAAAAATATTTAGAAAAACAGAAGTCTTTGTGATTATAAAATTACGAACCAAGTTCAGAAAGTGTCTGTCGTGTCTCAGATTATGTTTACATTCGGAAAAATTTGTATTTTACTTTGATTTTTCTCTATCAAAGTTTGCCAATACAAGTTCAGGATATAATTGTGTGGAATCTTTAAATTAAGTGCGGAGGATTAATGTAAAAGATTAGATTATCCCAAAGTCCTTGGTTGGGGGAAAAAAAGGGTAAAATTTACAAGAGTTGGGAGAACATCAAAGAAATCTCTTTTTATTAACATTTTAGCTGTGAAGTTGTGCCAGAAACGGAAAAAATAAAAGAAATGGTACTGCCATACTTCTAATTCAGAAAAGTTGTTGTACATATACAAAGCAAGTCCATTTAACCACTTTTCTATCTTATGTCACAACTGAATTGCATGATAAAGAGGTACTTGAATTTAAAAGCAAAAATAAACTTTTAAAATTAACGAAAATTAGATGATTAAGCAATTAATTACAGAAGGGGGACACGATAAAAACTTAATCATACAAAAAATTTTCCGGAAGGTAAGAAGGGTTAAAGTATAATATTTTTATAATGTACTTTACATTGTAATTTATGTAAAATAATTTAATAAATACAGAAGATAAATAAATTCGTATATTAGACTTCATGAAAGTAAGAAATTATATTAATTACATTGAAAATTCGAGAGGAAGGATTGGGAATAAGTTCCCTCGAACTCAATGTAGGCTTATTTCATTTATCTTTATCACATTATTCACTTTACTTTCTTAGGCTAATCATACGATGGCGATCTTAAAGAAAACCATAAATTGAAACGGATTTAAAGTAGAAATCAATAGACTATTATTATATTTTAATTAAGCCTAATCTTCGCAAATACAGGATAATTTATATACGATGGATTTATGCAGAAGAATGGTGGTTTTTCGATAACTGTTTATCAACAGAGGCGGTTACGTATGACACGGAGATTTATTGGAATGTGGTAGCAATGCCTTAATATTTCCCGTTCGATTTTGTATTAACATCGCAGATAGGATGCAAGCGTTATCCTCACAACACGATTAGGCCTAATGAGGCGGTCCAGAGATTTGGGACCAATAATGAATGGTGAGGAGCTACTACATCAAACGCACAGTTTTATCATGGTTGTCTTTTGTGCCCGGTTAGGAAAAACCTTACAGTTTGCAACACCAGATACGGAATTTTTTCCTCTCCTTTTTTTTTCTTTTTTTTCTTTTTTTACATTTCATTATCTTTCCGAGCCATTTACCTATCCGGCAGGCGTTCAAAGTGTACGCCATATTTTTAATTACCTTTTTAAGCCAGGCGTTCCTTCACAAAAGGAGTTGCTCACAATAGGGGCGCTGTCAAAGATGGGCGCCATCAAGCGGCAGATTAAGAGTGGCATTTTTAATTATCAAACGCGAATATCAACCTTCCACAGACCCGACTGCAATAACAAAGCATTCAGAGACGTACACTGGGAGCTGGCTTGATAGCAATGGGGTGGGGGAGGCAACAGCCTCACTCAGAAATGATTCAATTCTATCTCGGAAGACATATCAGTTGGCCTCGAGATAGAGAGCTACCCATTCTCACTTTAGATAAATCTGAATTATAGCCTTAATCAAATTCTACTAATTCACTTCCAAATTCCTAAATTCCACCTAAAGAAGCTCAAAATCTCTGAGATGTTGGTGATTTATTAACTTCGAAAATAATCAAAGTGAATAGATACACTTACAACAAGAACTAATTCGTTTTACTTTGCTATCCTCTTTGGAACAATCCTCAAACTTATAAGAAAGTTAGAGGATTGTTCCAAATTCAACTGATTTCATGGTTTTCCTCAGCTTTGGCAAATAAAGTAGTTCTCATAACTACTACTTTCAATATGCTGGTTTGTTTAGTCTATAAAAGAAGACAAATTTGATAAAAAAAATTGCTGTATAAATTCATACTTCACGTTCTTTACCAATGCCAATTTTAAATTTAATCTTAGAATAACTCTTTCCGTAGGACCTAAACCTGCCAATACTTTTTCAATTATAATATAAGCCTGTCAAAAAAAAATCTGCATAACAAATGGCAGCTAAATTTGCTTTGATTTATTCTTTTATGTTTTGCTTCCTCACTTGCAGCTTAATAAACATTCTTTTTTGATGTTTTAATTATAGAGTACTTTTTCTTAATTATACATTAGCTATATATATGGAATATGTATTCCACATTCAAGAAATACTTTCATATTTGTAATTATTTGGGAGATTCCATTATAATGAAAATAGACCAATCATAGTCTATTTCTAGATTTATTTCAAGAAGAGAAAAGAAAAATTGCTTCTTTCTTACAATGAAAGATTCATTACACTTTGTACCTCAGCATTAAATGTTAAAAAATAATTTAGAAAATTATCCGAATATGAAGATCTTAGTAATATTTCTATGATTTCAACTTTTACTTTTAGGCTTTACAAAGCGAAGCTCATAGTAGGAGAAGCCTTATATCCCCGCTCTGTCTGTCCGTCCATCGCGAGAAATTCAATCTCAGGATCGACATATTCTAGAGACATGATCTATAGCTCGTTAGAAAGATCTTGCCAAGACTAGTTCATAGCCGTTGATAAATCGTTTCTAGCTTGTATGATTCTCAGGTTATAGGTCTGCTCTAGAATTTTATCTTAATTTACAAGTTTTATTAAATTCTGGTATATTATAAAAAAATATTTCTTAAATTTTTTACATTGACTTCAACTAGAATTATTATAGGAATTAGAGTAAATGAAGGAATTTTCCTTTTCACTTTTTGAAATAAATCTTACAATGATTGATCCATTTTTATTATAATGGGATCTCCCAAATCTATGGAGAGCTTCTATTTTTTTCTGATGGGGTTTGAAGTTGTAAAGTTTCCGAGATTTTAACTTCGATCTGTGGGGCATTATGCGATCGCTACTGGGATTGCTGCTCCTACCTTGTTTTAATATCTGAAGTTTTTCGTGTCGTTAAAAAATGTTTTTACATTTGCGAATCTTATTCTAGCCAAAATGATTTATCAGGAAATACAGACATACAATTACTGATATTTTAACACGAAGGTATTTTAGTAATTTTATATTTAATACTTCGACATTACGACTAGCTTCATACAAATGCAATTGATTTTTCATTCATTCCTCCATTGTTATCATTTACATTCGTTAAATGTTAACAAAAAAAATAAAGTAAAAATAAAAAAGTAAATAAAATACTGAATTATCAGTATCTTCAGGATGCGCTCCCAATAGACATACTTTTTTTTGGTAACATTGTTTGACAGATTATCAAGAATTCTACAAAGCAAGCACTAATATTTGGGTCTTAAACAAGCAGTGTAGTTTCCGAAAATATCAACCAACCTATACAACACGATTTAATTTGACTTCATTCATGATTTCTTTCTTATCTTAATAATAATGTTTTCTATGTTTATCTTTAACTCCTTTTACTTAGCGATGTGTTTCTCTTCGCCCATATCCTTTGTCTTTGCGGTGCAGTTTTTCCTCTCTTTCCACTTAAGGGGAAATATTTCTGGACGCAGGGCTTAATGGCGGTGGATGGCGTGTTGTGGCTGTGTACAGGTTCCAGTAGATGGGAAGACCAACACCTGCTTTTCCAACACAGCTGCTGTACGAATCAGGGCCCGACTTGCTTTTCTGTAAAAAGTGGGAGATTAATGGGAGGCTGTCGAAACGCAAAGTGCAGAAGATAAGAGTTCATCCATTGTCTCCTTGGGGGAGGTTGTCGTTTTAAATCCTACAAATCAGTGTCGCCCCCCGCAGTGGGTTCATTTTAATCCAAAAATCAACAGTCGTTCCCTTTATAGCATTGATAATTACGATAGTGCACTGGTAAAGTCTGCAGCTCTTAGCTGGTGTTTATGAGATATTTACAAAGCAGTCAGTGAAAAAGTTTCGTCAACACAGTTAGTAGCTAGTTTCTGTAGCTTTAATTGTTATTGATAATATTAAGCAATTTAAAAATTAAGGTGTTATATTATTTGTTTTATATAAATTATAAAAACATAATTGAAAGTATTATATTTTTATTATTATTTTGATTGAAGGTGATTTTCGTTTAGATGAATCTGATTCTAAATTAATAAATAAAATGATTCGTCACTCAATAAACAAATTTCACTGAATCTGTACGATTCTTGCAAGCGTTTTGAAGGTGTAAAGGATATAATATAAGGTGTAAGGGATGTAATACTGCTACAAATACTATGTATAATATAATACTAATATATATATATACATATACTGCCCGGCCACTTTATTAGGTACACCCCTACTGTGCGCATGAATGTCTGGACCCATCGTGTCTCACAACAACTCTTCAAGCCGGTGAGGGGCGGTGTCATGGTATGGGGGATATTTTCCTGGCACACGTTGGGTCCATTGATATCTCTGGATGTGAACAGTTAACAGGATTTTAATGCGCCGGTGCACTAAGTCATGGTTTGAAGAAGTATGACGATGACTTTTCCTTGCCGCAGTGGCCCGCTCAGTCCCCGGATTTCAGCCCGATTGAAAATTTCTGGGATGAGCTGGAACGGGCTGTTCGCTCCAGGCCTACATCTCCATCAAATCTTCAGGAACTGCGTGACACACTCAGGTCTGCATGGTACACAATATCTCAACAATGTTTTCAGCATCTTGTAGAATCCATGCTTCGACGAATTCAGGCTGTTTTGAGGGTTAAAGGAGGCCCAACACGCCACTAGGTAGGTGTACTTAATAAAGTGGCCGGCCAGTGTTTATATAAAACATTTAGTATTACACCTTACATTTATTATCTAAAATATTAGTGCTTATATATTTTAAAATATAAATTTTCACAGACGAATGCCCCGATATTGTTTAATAGCAGACGGGTTTATTAGCATAAAATAAAAAATATATTCATTATTACCAACGTTTTGCAGATACATTAAACATTAACACTAGATATGAATTTCACAATAAGGGTATTTACTTTTCATGTATTTAAAAAAAAATAAATACATGATTTTTAGTGACAAAAATTCTTACTTAGGAACCGAGTTTTTTTTTTTTTTTTTTACGGTAATCTATAAAGCCCAACAGAAAACTATTAGTATAGACACCGATATGTATCGATTGGTTCTTGATACCAAAGCCTCTGTTTTGCTGCAAGCTATGCTCACCGAGGTCTTATTAATATCCTGATTGTCAGGACAGATGTAAGCAATGGTCTCTCCCTTATATATTAAACACAGTTTCCTAGACAGGAGAACTCAAATGGATACCAATAATAGCAACCAGTGTTAGGTGAAAGAAAAACAACTATTTAACACATCAACAATGACGGTATTGATCTAGAAATGGCAATTAATAGATGTAAGCAGAAAGTTACCATTCTACTCGGAAATTGCTCTTAGCTGATTTCGTTAAAAAAAAAAAATACCCGTTTTAACCAGTCTTGAAAAGTGGAGGAACTGGTCTTGAAATGACTGGATTGAGCCATCCGCAATGACTATTTAACTCCATTCCGGATGAAAAAAAAACCGGAAACACTTTAACATGCATCACTTCTAAAAAGGATAGCATAAAACTTAACATTAACGAATTCAATCACCATCTTTGTTTGAAAAAACAATTTTTCTGAGAGGAGATTTATCGTAAATACAAGTAGTTAACGTCTATTTCATTACATCATCTATATTTGCACTATTTATAATTTACAATTTTTGAACTACATTTTCATTGTCTTATTTTCTATAAATTTTTGATTTATTATATGCAATTATTTTGTCTTTAATTTGGAACGTTTACTTTATTAAGCGTTTCGTTTTCATTAAGTAATTTCTGCAGACATAGCAGTAAATTCAAAATCACGAAGAAACAACAAGAAAAATTTATCTGTTCACTGCCGAGATCGAGAGTGAGATCCAAAGCCTCTCAAGTCTTCTGATCAGTTATCTCAATAACTCTGACCGAAGAGTCCTAAGAAGGATGAAAGTAGCTGTGATACTGTTAACTCAATGGCATGATTGTGAAAATATACGTTTGTCTTCCGTCTTTCTTATTCATGTTTTGTATGTGGCTTTTTATTTACTTTCAAATTTAGGAAACTGTTTCACTAGTTTCTATCCGTCTGTCAAGATGTACCTTAAGAACAAACACAAGTCTATCTTGTGTATCTTTTATGAAAGAAATATTTAAAAAAATGCATTTTATATTATTGTGTAGTTCGTGTTAAGCTATGCTAAGTAAATAGTTAACAATTCATTATTTAACGCATTGTAAAGGAAAAGTTAGCGCTTTACAGTTAGAAAACCTGTTCAATTAGAAAAGAAATAAGTATGATTGAAGAAAGTGTAGGACATTGAAAATGGTAATAATGAGACAGTTGGAAAATATTGTGTTTGAAAGGAATCCCTTTTTTACATTAGAGATCGAAGTATCGTCGTGATGCCTTAAATCAATTAAATATTTGTAATTTGATCCTTTGTAATTTCTTTTTGACCATCTGAATTTTAGGTTACAGTATTTGAGTATCTAGAAAAACTACCAGACTAAATGGAAGATACTTTTTCAACGTTGATCAGTTTTCAATTTCTGTTCAGTCAACGTGAAAAGAAGATGGTCGGAAAGAATTAACAGAATTCTATCCTTTTTTTCCATCCGCTGATGCAAATAAGGCAGTTGTAGTGCTTTGTGGAAGGTTTTGACAAGGGTATTCGAGTGTTATCTACACTAGGAAGACAGGTGAGGCCGAATAACACAAACTTAACAACAGAACACATTATCAATTTCTCCTGTCAATGAGAAATGAAAGCCTTCCTTTCAGTGGCGCGTAAAATGAGTCACGTGATACTTGCTTCTTCCACAGGTGACTCCACAAGACGCTGCTGCAAGCGAAATGCTCACTCCATTGGCTGCCAATGATACGAGTAATTGAGAGTGTGTGTGTGTGAGTGTGTGTAGGCTTCCTTCACAAAGTACAGTGAGTGGCGGGCTCGTAACTTCGCCGGCAAATGAAACCATTAGAAGATTTAATTAAATGCAACGCGAAGTGGAGCTGTGCTCTCGGGAACGTCTCCCAGTCTCTTGAGAGAGCAGCGAGCAGTGTGCAAGGCGCCCCCGTCGAACTCCCGCCAAACAGATACAAGCATTTCTATTAAGATGTGCACAGATTCATCAGCGCGTTCGCACATCGTTAGGTTTGCGAAAAACGACCCATTGGAAACGCAGCTCTCGATCCGCGAATAAAATCCCAAATATTTTATCTTGCAAATAACAACTTTTCGAAAATATACAAGGCCTCCAGGCCTTCGGAATTTCTTAAAATAACGGCGGAGGCGCAAACCTATCACAAACGAAGAAATTAGGAATTTAGCAGCTCGCAAGCAAACAGTCTTTTGCTTCTCAGGATTTTGCTTCTCAGTTTTATACTCGCTCCGGAAATAATCTCAGATCATCACAGTTCTAAGAAACTTAGTCTTAAGATTTCAATTTAAGAGAGAACTAATTTAAGAAATTTTAATAGAAACAAGAATGTAAAGAAGTCATCCTTACAATGATTAATCCTTACTTAGGAACCCTTACTTCATTGACCTTCAAACATTCTTTATATACATATTTTCTTTGATTTGTTTTCAAAGTCGTAAAACTAATATAAATGAAACTTCTACGTTTATTTGTAAATTATAACGACTACTGAATACAAGTAAGTTGTTCATTTTTAATTAAATTCGCTTTACTTACTTAATTTGTCTAATTCCAAATAGTTTTCTATGGAAATTTTTGTTAAATTTCATATGCTAATTCCTAATGTAAAACCTAGCAAATATAAAAAATGACATCGTTTCTTATCAGTAAATATGCACGCCAAGTTTAAAGAAGAACCTTCCATTTTACAACAACAGAACATCAAGCTACTTCGACTTTTGTCATGACTTAAAAAAAGCAATCTAAATTCGCATCCAAATCGTGAAAAATAATACGTGAAAACTGTAAGAGTCATGAGACAAGCTGTATTAGTGGCAAACCCTAATTGTAAATTTTTATTTGCCTTGCCTACCTTCACTGATGATTTTCATAACTTAAAGTTGGTCTCATTACGTCTCAGGGTTTAAAATGCATTAAAATTGCTTTTTATTAAGTTAAAAATTATTCTATTTTCGTTGCAATTCCTAAATACATGAAATCTGATAATTTCCTATGTAGAAAGTAACGGATGTATTATTATTTTTTTTTCAGAATTTTCTATTTCTTTTTTGCTTGTCCTGCTACTTTGGTTACTGCAAAGGCGATTGGTGTCCTTTGTCATTTGCACTAATTAAGATTCGAGGCTTTTCTTATCTTAAATATGATAGCATTCCTAACCAAAAAATGCATTCACTTCCATTTCAAATATTTTTATTTTAAGAGTGATATCGTATTTCTGATAGCGGACAATGCATTAGCGAAGTCTCAACATTATTTGTAATAAACAAACAGCAAAAACAAGGGACAAAATAAAATTAAGTAGTTAAACTACTATTAAAAAAAACGACACATCTTATATCGTAAAATCTTTAAAAGAATAACCAAAATGACAACGCTTTTTCCGAAAGATATGAAATAATTTTTGTTTTTTTTAATGTGAACTCATACTCTTAGTCAGCTGCCTAACTAAGAAACGGTGTGGGTTTTATTAATTAAATTTACTGTGGTTATGTTATGAAGGTTCTATGTTCCAAAAGGAGATAAAGCCAGAATAAGAAATAAAAAAACACTGACGTCACGAAAAACACTTACATCACGTCCTGGAATCGTACGTCGACCATTCTGTACCATTTGATTGCGAAACCAGCCGTTAATAATCACTCAATCATATCAGGAAGCTAAAAAATATATTTTTTTTTCAATAACTAAAATGTAGTTTCTATACAGTATGTCTTATCTTCAGTATGAAAGATTAAAGTTATTTCTTTTATAAAGGCTACTTTGAGTCGTCATTGCATTGGATGCATTTATCTAATTTCGTGAAAGGGTAATGCACCTAATAAATTGGCAACTAAACGTAAAAGAAACAGTTGAGACGGTGCCTACAACTTTTTGGACAGATCATCAATCTATAAACGGATGGCTCCCTCATGTTAAAATGTAACGTGACTAGAACTTTCTTCATTTTTTTTTTAATTTTCGCAAGTTTTTAAGATTCAGTTTTCTTAATAATTGCCTTCTTAAAATGTTTAGCACAGGCAAATGATCGTAAGACGATTAAAACAATTTGGAATCATCTTATATCTCTAGATAATGTAGTCAAAAGAAACTTATATAGGCGCTTTCGAACATGTGCAGATTTTCAATGAATTTTGAAGTATTGAAGAAATTCGTAAATTTATAAGTAGCAAATATATAATAAAAATTTTGGAATAAGCTTTTAGTACTTTTTTCTCCAACAAAGTATATGTTCAGTGGCGTGCTCAGGAATTTGGAAACAAGAGAAGGTGAAGGTTATGACGGTCGTAGCAGTTCAACTTAAAAAAAACGCGTTATGCTTTTTTCTGGATTGAGAGGTGAATTACAAAAAAAAAAAAAAAAAAAAAGATGGCTTTCCAATAAAAAAAAGGGTTCAAAATGTCAGATTTCTTCCATTTTCGAATGCAATGAGGTTACAATCCCTATTCTCCCATCCCCCCACTCTCGGTTCGTCAATGTACATGTTGTATTAACAGATTAAACATTAAAAGCGATGGGTAAACAAAAAGAAAGACATACAAAAACAAGAATGGAGAAAAAAAATATAGAGAGAACAATAAAAAAGAAGATGAATGAAACGAAAAGGAAATGGGGAAATGAAGAGAAGAAGAGGGATGAACAAGATTTGCCGAAAGAGATTGGGAAAAAAATAAAGATAAAAGGAAAACAAAGATGATAACTTTTCTAAATTTTAATATTCTGAAATTTTGCATTGAAATTAGAAAAAAAATATTTTGTCTTAATTGCAAAGATGTATAAGGATATATAAAATAGGACTATTAAAAACATATAAAGATATATAAAATGGGGCTATTAGAAAGATATCAAACATGTATAAAATAGGACAATTACAGTTGCTCTTAGTCCACTTAAGTAAAGCGATGTATAAATATCAAAAAACCCTTTGAAAATTTCATCATTTGACCGTTTAATTTCGTTTTTAAAGAATTACTTCGTTCATTGTAATGTATGATTAAGCTGAATTAAATATGCATTAAGGAGTGAGCAACGTGTGGTCGGGCACTGCTATTAAGGAGATCACGACCTTTCTTCCTCATGCTGTTGCGCAATTTCTTTAAGGTTTCAATAGGAGACCATTTTTCAAGCGGATCGCCAATTTGAAATGACAGCGCGCACCTTCAATGACATTAATAAATGTATTAATGTAAATAAACAAACACATTGATAAATACACATAACGCAAATAACCAAACATGAATTCAATGTTTCTTCTTTCATCATTTCCTTCATAAAAAATATTTTTGCCCGTTTACAAATACTTCGCGATTATGTTAAGGATTAACTTCAGTCTTAATGTGTTGTTTAACTAAGGTAACAAGCAAATGGTATAAATGCATTTCAAAGGAAACAAAAAATCTGTAATAATTAAGGAATTCAATGAAATGTAAATTATAATTATTGTAATATTAATAACAAATCTGTAATAATTAAGAAATTCTATGGAACGTAAATTATCAATTATTGTAATATTAACGTGAGAATGTAGATGTTATTGCATTATTGTGATTGTTGATACTTAAATAAGCAATGTAAGTTCACCTGAAATCATATTGTTATCAAACAAACTTGAAGAAGAAAGCAAGTAAATATGCTTTCGAAAATTCGTTGGCATTAAAAATATAATTTTTTAATGTTTCGAGAGTGTTAGTAGTTTTTATTTTAATTATGATAAGAAGAAGAGATTTAAAGAAGAAATATGAATAAATGCATTTCACCAATATATTACTACATACTGCATACTTTTACTCTTTCTTTAGCCAGCCTAATTGTTTGCGCCTTTTGTAATAAAATTATAAAATCTTTTCACTACAATTCGAAAGTTAAGCCTTTTGAAACCAAGTGCATTTAAATGTACAATATTTCCCAATGAGCATTGCTCCAATGTATTGATAGTATTATGCAAAACGAAAAGTCATAACTTCATCATGGCATTCTAGAGGCCATTACAAGTCAAAATGCATATCAACATATGACCACATTGCAAAAAGGAGGGAGTTTCATGATGATGATGATGATGATGATGATGATGATGATGATGCCCTTAAATGAATAATTTCAGAAATTTCTGATACCCAATTGTGATATTGATACTGAACGGGACATTTATTATCTTGATGTTTCTTGATTCTAGTAATAAAGTTTATTTGTGTTTTATGTAACGCCCATTTTTTTATTTAACTCTTACTGTAGCTCCTTTTCGTTAATAAATTGTCGATAAGCACATTCAAACTTGTAAGAATCTCAGAATTTTGTGGTGTTTGATGTTTCGTTCTGATTCACTCTTTATTATATTATTTCGTGAAATAATGGTTTGTAGAGATCTACAAGTTGTGTCACGACACTTCTGCAGTCGCCATTTTCAATCCAACTCCACAGTAAGATGGCACTCGCTCAGACTGAAGTATAAAAATCCAATAATTAGATCCTAGGAAAGTGAGGCTCATAAATTCACTCAGTCTGTGAGCATCATTCCCTAACAACTTTTGAACAGCTGAATGAATCTTCTTAAAACTTGGCTTCCATATTTAAGGACAAAAGACAGTCTATCTCTGATATTTAAAATTAACTTTTATATAGTTTTTTGTCGAAATTCCATCAGAAAAGCATTGACCGAAACAATGATATTTAACAATGGATATTAACCCTTGTAAATAATTTACTAATTCCTGTTGCTTTCGTTAATGGATTTAATCAACTTTGGTTTGAATTAAATTTTACAGATAGTAGAAAATTTCTACTATTTGTTTGAATAGTTTCTTATTTATTTACCTTATCCTATTAATGACAGATAAATCGTGAAATCGCGGACAGTGATTTTCGCAATTTTGATTTTCAATCGATATTTTAAAGCGCTGAAATGTATCTTCTCGAAGCGATTTAAGAAGTGCTATCAAGAGCGATAGGAAACTTGGAGAGGGTTCTCCTCGAATAAGGTGTAGGGGGATGCTGGCATGTGACAGGTTCCTAGATGGATCACTTCTGGTCGCGGGCGAGGGGGAAGGGAGGCGATGGAGGGGAATGGGGGTGGGTAGAAGATTGACAGCAGACATAAAAAGTGCCATATACATGCACCGACTGGATGGAGAGCACTCGATAACCAGGTTGGAGTTGAGGGAGGATTTCTTTTTTTAAGGTGAGGCAGAGTGGGATAGCAGTAACTAAACTACATATATATAGAAAAAAAGAACACAGGGCGTTGGAGAAAAACAGGCTTAACGCTGGAAAAGAGAGATTGGATAAACATTAAAGTAAGCTTAGAAGATGAGAACTTCGAAAAAGAGTTAGACAAGTTTTTTAAAACAATTTATTCTGTATTAATAATTTAAAATATCGTACTAATAAATGAAGAGATTCAGGTATACCAGCCTCAGTCAAACACCTGAACAAGATGACAGCTTAAATACAAATGGTATAAAAAAAGTTTTGTACATATACATTACTTCTTCTAAAGAATTTGGAATCTGGGTTAAGACTGAAGATGTCTTCAGCGAAATCGGTCGGTTTTTTTTCATTGTAAATATAATTGTATTTGTAATGTTATATGTGTAACGTTTAAAATATTCTACACAGTTAAATTTTATCGTTTGAAGAGATCTTTCTTGTTTCACCATACATCTAGTCCCAAAGTTTCAGTTTTCAAGGTTATACATTTTTTAGTTATCGCACTCACAGACGGGGGAAAATGCGTATTTCGAATTAAAATTCGAAAGGTTCTAACTCTTTTTTGTCCCGATGTAAATAAGAAATGATAGCTTAGAGTAAGCATTTAAAATACGCTGAGTCATCCATCACCGTGCAAGAATAAAACCGGAAACGATTTTGTATCTAATTTACAGTTCGTTCGGGCATTCCTCTTTGAATTACAAAAGGGTTTGTTTTTTTTCCCCATTGAGAACTTGTTATGAAAACACAAAAGACGAAATTAAATAAAATTCTTGAGCTTCGTTTTCCACCGATAGTAATATTAAATTTTTATGTTTTAGAAGCTACTGTTATGTTTTAGAACACTTCTTTTGTTGTTAGTTGGTATTTTTCTTAAATGGTAAAGTTGGACAGCATCCTATTAGACACAAGAAAACAGAAGAAGTCTGCTCTAAGCCTCTTAGGTTGTTCTGACTTACAATTTCGACTGAACATTCAAACCTAAGTCATTTCCGAAGGATTTGTATGTTTGGAAGAAACATCCTGCAAAGACGGTAAACAGCATTTCTAACAACCGGAAGTAGCTTGCTCTTTTCAATGAAATATTCCACTATTATGATAATCACAGTTGGTCAAAAAGGAATTGATACCCTTCGTAGCCGCAAAATCTAATGTATTCGTTATCTTCGGTTTTCATTCCACTCATAGGATTTTATAGTAACTTTAAGATTTTTAGCTTTGGAATAAATATTGTGCTGAATAATGTATTAATAGAAAACCTTTTCTTTTGTGCCTTTTTGCAAATGACCAAGAATAGAACAGAGCTTGACTAAATATTTAGATCCATTCCAAAAGTTATCAAGTTGTTCTCTGTTTTTTAAGATCGAAACAATATGAAGGACACAATATTTTCAATGTCACCTACCCTTTACATATAACCTATTCATCAAATATTATAAAAAAAAATATGTATTCTGTACTTTTACAGACAAATAAGCTAAGTACGAACATCAGATTTGTTATTCAAAACGTAATTAAATAAATAAATACAGTACAACTAATTAAATAAAATCCTTGAATTAACATCAAGTTCTCCTTCTTATTAAACTGATCAGCCATAGAGGATGCAAAGGATGTCAGCTGTTTAACAAACAGATAAATCTTGCTGATGAGTCTTAAAATGGACGAATTAGCTATCCAAGATTCCCAGTGATAACACAATTCAAGTTGTTATTTGCAATGATTGTGAAAATCTGCAATTCTTTTCCCCTTAACCCTGTTTCATCAGTACACATTTAGCACTTTTATTATTTCTGACAAAATTACTATAAATCTAGCTCCATGTATGACCTTAAATATTATCAAAGTATTGAAATGTTTGATAATGTCTCCATGAAAATGTTTATTTCACTTTGAAAATAGTTTTCAAATTGAAAGGCCTACATATATCTTATAAATTCATATCTATGGTTATTTAGACTCAATTATTTATAAATCTGAATCATACTTTATAAATACTGAAATTTCTTGACGAAATGCAAGTCAAACCTTTTCATTGAACAAGTTAATCTACATTTAAATTGATATTCTACCTATTGAATTAATAAATAAATCAAATTTAACGTACGTGACATTATTTATATATAAGAAAACAATAACGCACGTAAGTAAACAGAAATTCACTGAGCTAATTTTGGTTTAGGGCAGAACTGTTTCGAATTACTAAACTCCCATCAGTCCGATCCGTCCATTATAATCAGCTCCGTGAAGAAGACAATATACAAAACGGTCATTCTTGATTTGCTTGATTTGTTTTGTTTTGTTTTTCTTGATGTGTTTTAATTGAGAGGTCATTGACTTGTTCGTTTGTCTGTTTTATAAATTGTCCTTCTTCACTGAGTTGAGTATACTGGGCGAATCGGACTGATGAGAGTATAGTAACTCGAAACAGCACTGTCTCTGATTCCCTGTACAAAAACCAAAATTAGCTCAGTGAATTCTGTTTACTTGTTTGCGTTTT
Organism: Thereuonema tuberculata; assembly: GCA_023159025.1. Classification (NCBI taxonomy): domain Eukaryota; kingdom Metazoa; phylum Arthropoda; class Chilopoda; order Scutigeromorpha; family Scutigeridae; genus Thereuonema; species Thereuonema tuberculata. Next base: position 57,367,590 of record JAFIDM010002131.1, read on the forward strand.
TTTTTTCTAAACTAATAAATATACATTATAACTGATCAATATATTATAAATAAGTTATTACAAAAATATTTCTAATAAAGTGACAATACAAAAAATGAAGATAACAATTCTCGAAATAAGCTACACAAATGGTTTATTTAGAATATTTCTATTACTTCTAAATTTTATTGTTTTTAATAATAAATAATTTATGGTTGTAAATTCATTATTGATTAACTTACAAACTTATTTAAACATTTATAAATCAGATGCAATTATAGATACGATTTATATTTAGTATCATTTAATTTTTTACAGCATATTACTGTATACTGCTTTTAGATTTCTTAACAATTTATCTTAAGAAATTTAATTTTATAAAACTGAAACGACGTCGCAATTTTTTTTTTCACTAAACGCAAGAAAAAAAAATTGAAGGAGAAAAACGAAAAAAATAATTTCTGGATTTGACAAATAAGTAGGCTTGTCTCCATGCTTGTACAGTTGTCATAGCAACGTGAGTGACCCGCGTGGCTATGTTTGTTCACGGGTATGGGAGAAACTTGAAGAAATGAGAAATATGACAGTTTCGACTAACCAACCTTCATTCTTATAAGCTGCAACATTTGACATGTTGGTTAAAACTTAAAAGAAAAATTAATAGTAATGAAAAATCACAAAAATCTGTAGTTAAAATTGAACTATATAACAAGTTCATACAAATAATGACCTAAAACGCACTTTTTAAACACGAAAAAATTAAAAAAGTATTGACTTGTTTCAGATACCCGTTAAAACGGTATATATCTTAGATAGTTACAGATAGATACTCAGATAGATACCGTTTTAACGGATATCTGAAACATGTCAATACTTTTTTAATTTTTTAAAATTTTTTAATTTTTTAAAATTTTTTAATTTTTTCATGTTTAAAGAGTGTGTTATTGATCATTATTTATATGTATTCTTAGCCGCACGTTAAATTGTTTTATTATATAACAAGTTCCTTTTTATACTATATTAAAGTTATTATAAGATTAATCATTTACAAATATTTGATATTGTACAGAAGATACTTTGATATTACTCTAATATTCACAACGACTTTCAGATATGTTTAGACCATTCAGGGGCGTGTGTAGGATTTTATTTGAGGGAGAGGGTGCAAGAGCCCTTCAACTTGCTGTCAAACGTAAGAAAAAAAAAACGAAGGAAATTTACGGTTGTCTACACCTTTTGAGAACGACTCTCCTCTATTTGAGCCCATGAGATCATTATTAGATGAATAAGTATTGCCTTGATGTTTGTTTTCTTTCTGTTAGGTCGGTACAACAATGAACAGTGTTAATGAATTGTCATGGTTTAGGTAATATGGTAAAAGAAAGAAAGAATTGATAAAGAAATTCGTCAATGTTACTGTTAGCAATCTAACAATAGTCACAGAAATTTGAGACGGTTCAGAATATGAATATCTGTTTGAGACAGGTAGCATTAAAGCATATGACGGATATCTGCCATTCATAAAAAAACACCCACAATAAAATAATAAAAGACGCATAGAAAGGAGTTCTCGATAACTGTAATTTTATATTCATTACTGGGAAACTGCGAAGCTGTGCAAGATGAGATATTTAAAAGACTGGACATTTTGCTTTGAAAATAAATGTTCATCTCTTTCAGTAAGTTCATATATTTTAATGGAATTTGAAATGGAAAGAGCTGTAATTTGGAGTTGTTAGTTATTATGAAATATTGACCCTTCGTGGCATTAAAAATCTGATGAAACATTCTCTCCATCTATATTTCTGAAACAAGAAAAGCCGAGTTGAAACATGATGCTAGAATTTTTTTCAAGAACCAAAAAAATCCGATTTCGCTGGCATTTGGTAAATAATCAGAAGACACTAAATCATTAGGATCTCGAAGAGATTTTTCTTCAGGAATTATGATTGGAAACTTTTTTTTTATTAATATAGGTGGAGAATTAATTTTTTGATAATATATCTCCTCCGAAAGAACTCAGTCGATTGGAGTTGTTTTACGTTTTGAAAGTTGCCGCAAAGCAAGATCCCAATTGCCTATTTGTTCAGTTAGTTTGAAAACTGAAGGAAATCATATTCTTGAAGACAATCATCAATTTGGAAAGTCTCCATGTTGAGAATATGACTCCCTTTAATATCGTTATGTGAATACTGAAAACGGGATGAGAATTGAGAATTTTTGACTAGAATCTTGAGCATCTGATTCCTACGTAGTATATAAAGAAAACAGATTATTTCTGTAGAAGCATATTTCGATTGTCAGTGGGAAATCTCATAAAGCTTACTTTTTTATTCCTCAATTTTGATGTAGCGCTTTTCTGTCAATATTTTGATCTCTATTCCGGAAAGTCTTTTTAAGTGCGACTCCCAAGCTGCCTATGAAGGTAATTCGGAATAAATGTTAGCACTAATTACCCAATAGCCTCAGGTGCCTCAGCTTACCTTGTCGCTATGTTTTCATATTGGAAAACTTTTCAGCGATCGAAGACCCGGCATCGAATTTCATGATCCAAATCCAGTTGCATTAAATCAAAGGGCGAATCAATTGGAAACGAAATGGGGGGAGAGGGTTGGGGGGAGTTGATGCCATTTGACATTCTTCCTTTCCTACATCACCTCTCGTTGACCCGCGTGATTCCTCTTGCGGCGTTGATGGATACCAAATGAAGTGAAAACAACGAACTCCATGACAATTCACCAAAATTCCCATTTCAAGCAAAGACCAAAACCACAGACACAAATACCATGTGTCATAAGGTACATAAAGAATTATTTAATAGTACAAAAAAAATGACTTAAATTTGATAACTAATGTTGACTGACGATGGTTTCTCTTATGATTTTGATTATGATTATGTAATATATATATATTACATTTTTAATGAAATACTGTAAGAGCTAAAGTTTTGTAGTTGTTTTATTACTTTGTAGTACAAAGTTGGAACCTTTGCAATTCACCATTATTTCCTGCATCTTACAGCCTTTTTATTTAATCATTACTGGCCTTATCGTTTGAAAATAATACTGACAATAACTCAAGATCATATTTGTAAGGAAACATTACTCCTCCCTAAATTAGAAATGAGGAGGTACTGTCACTGAATATAAATAGAACAGTCTGTTTCAGATTTTTGAGCTATTGTTAAGAAAGTGACACTGCTTTCTTTCTACTAGATTATTTATGTAATAAATAAAAAGTGACAATTAAAATTCATAAAAGATCGATTTTCTTTAGTATATTTGCTATTAATAATATAGTTTTTTATCTGCTGCACTTGTTTATCATTAGATTACTGGGCTTTTCTCGAGGTGCTGATGTATTTTCAAAATAGCTACAATTAAAATTAAAAAAAAAAAAACACTTTATAATTCTTAAATATTTTCCGTCTTTGAACATCTCATAATTTCTAGGCTCTGTGCAAATATCTGCTGAACTACAAAAAGACGTGGAAAGAGTATATCATTACTAAATTGTTGGGTAAACTTTAAATACTTGTAATAAGGTCACTCTAAAAATGGGAACTACAGTTATTTCAATAGTTTGATAAGTAAATAAAAATTGCTACCATCTATCTGTCTGAGTAAGTTAAAAAATGCAGATGAAGGCATTTCGTATTCGCTGAATATTAAACTTCATTTATAATGCCAAGTTTACCACTAAATATTCATTGCAATAAAAATGATGATTAGTTTCTATTATAAGTGAAATAGTCCATATGTCTCATGGCATCGTTTTTTTATCAGCTTTTAAGTATTTTCAACTTCTAAAGTAAGCCAATTTAGGCTTGCTACAAATAAAAAAAATAATAAAATAAAAAAAAAATAAAAAATAGATCTGCAAATTACATAAGAGAAAACAAAGCATTGCAATTTTCTTAGGAAAATGAGTGTGGGTCCTAATAACTTTTGAACCGCTGTATGGATCGTCTTGAAATTTGGCTTGCCTATTAACGGATAAGATGCGAGTTAACTTTTGTATTTGAAAAGTTTCTCTTGTGGGTCCTTGTTCAGAAATGAGAGCGTGAAGTTAACAGAAATACCCATTGAAAAGCTGTAGAACCCAAACAGTGATATCTAACAAGGAATGTGAATCCTTTTGGCTAGTCACTAATTTCCGTTTGCTTTCATCATGATTAATTGACTTTTTTAGACAAGTTAGTAATGCAGATATTTTTTTTCCGTCATTTCAGAAAATGGAGAATTTCTAGGTATTTATATTTAGCAGGTATTATAAGCGGAGAGTTTTCGTTTATATTATTTTCAGGATTTAAAACACAAAAAAGAAAGAAAAATATTTCAGAAAAGCAACATGTTGAGGAAAATATTTTAAAAGTTCTTTCAGAAACTTCTTGTTTAAATTTCTTGTGTCTTATTTAACTGAATTTTACTAAAGGAAACCTGATTCTGTAATTCTACTTAATGTGGAAATATGGAAGACAAATTCGGCCGTGTCTTCTTAGAAACAGTAATTTGAATTTTGTATTGGCTTTTTTCAAATTTCAGATTACTGTCCGGCTATATATATATATATTAATAAACAAATAACTGTAAAGTTCACTAATATGAATATGAATAAAATTCACTAATATGAATAAAAGGTTTTGTTTAACAAAAGAAAAGAATATTTGTTATGAATCATATTTCACAAATTTCGGATTTTTATGAAGGTAGTTAATGTAAAATATAAACTCGAAAAGTGATTTAACGAGCAAACCTAGGAAAGTGACTCCCCCCCCCACCACCAAAATATGAATTCTCAGTATTACTTTATTATAACAGCTCAATTTTAAATTTTTCTTTTCAAATATCTTTCTGATTTTTTTTCCCTTTATTTGCTCCTTCTCATATATCAGGATGTAAATAAGAAAAATTTGCTTATAATAACTGTGTAGATTTTCATTTTTCCTTATTCTTCTGGTACTTATTTGCCTATAAATGATTTTGTAACCTATTTTCAGATAACTATTTCTATTCTAAGTTCCTGTAACACTAATTTCATGTAGTGTTTGTTAATTCTTTCCATTATGAGAGGATAGAAGAAAATTATTTCTTTAATCTGTCGTTAGATGTGCCTTGTCCTGCAATAAGCACTGTCCCGTGTTTGGAGTGATGCCTTTTTGCCTTTTGTTTCCGTTTCCATGGAGACCAGGGACAAACAAACCGCCCCCACTGCCGCCAGTGTCATTATGGACAAGCATTATTATCTCTGCTCCAGCTACAATTTGACTATTCATTACCAGTCACCACAAACTCACCCCTACCATGCAGGGAGAGGGGTCCGGATTAGGAATAAACTCTTAAATCCCCGGATTAAAATTCTCCAATCGAATTGATTTGTCCAAATGGTTTGGGGGGTCTTTCCTTTCTCGTGAAGCGTACGTTCATCATAATGGACACAATCATGTAGAAACAATGATAATTACTTTGTGACCAAACCGGGGGTAATTACGGAGTAATAATTACTACAGGACATAATTTAGATACAAACGAACACGGTTTAACAATCGCATAAAAATACTAGATAACATCAATAAGCCCCGAATAAAGCAGTTTATGTGAGAAATTTCTGCATTGCAAAACCATTCCTATAATTACACATGAAGTATTCTCAATTATAGCTTTCAACGAAAAAAAAAGTACATAAAAGCAATAAAAACTTCTTTTTTTTTCTAAACTGCAGGTGTACTCAATGTTTAGCCATAGTTGATTCGCTCGTTGACGTACAATTTCACATTGTAGCTTTGATAGTTGTATTAATTAGTTGTTAATAAGACATTCGTAGTAATTTCCTAATAACCATTTATTTAGTGAAAAATTAACTAAAGACTATTACATCTTCACAAACCCTTCCAATTCTTGGTGGATAATCCTCATGGTTCACCTCTGTATGTGACTGCATTTAAATGTACTTTCGTTGTCTGAGATACAAAACCTGGAAATCCTCCATCTTGTTTTGGCACATATTTATTTTATTGAATGCAAAGAATCAACTGAATTGAAAGAAATAATATAACTTTACAGCTAGTGAAGTCTCAACGTCATTTTACAATGAAGATAAAACAATAAAAGCAATCGCATTTCTCAATAACCAATAAAAATAAAAAAGTTAACAATTGCTGTTTTTATCATCAGCATTACAAGAATACGGCATGGATTTCACTAAAAGAGGCGATATCTATTATGTTTTGAAAGCTAAACACTGTCTTAAAATTTTTGTTTTTCAGAATTACCCATCTGGATATGACTGACCTGCCTATCTAATTTAGTCATTTATTAATGTTGTCGTACGACTATCTTGAAAGTAAAATATTACAAAACTCAATAATAAAATAATAATAATTGTAATACAAGTCATTGCATTAATGTTTTTTTATCTATGAAGAAGTGTCTGACTTCTTCCAATTCACATTCTCGTCAAGTCTGATTTTATACCGTAACAGTAGTTTAACTATGCAAAAATACGCATAAAAACTTAAAGCCTATAAATGTTTAGGGCACTGTTTTAATTTTGATAACAAGGGGGAAAAAATTATTAAAAAAAAGCTTAAAAACCTAACTGAAGGATTAAAATTTTAACCAGTGACTGGATTTAAATAAAATTTTAGTTTACCTTTTTTTAAACTTTTTCTTTGTGTTGATAACATTTTCTTTTTCCGTTTCAGATAGCGAAGGCTCGAAACACAGCATAAATTTTATTCTGAACTTTTTTGATTTAATTTAATGCGTATTTATGAAAATTGCTAAAATGATGCTATTAAAAAAACCTTATCTAAACAAAACAACCTAGAGAAAGTAAGATAAGAAAAGAGACATCCAATGTATTTATAATATTAATATTACTTTAAGCCATTCTTGCAAAGTTTTCACTGCAACAATGGCAGGTCCTCCGATCTGTGGTCCATTGAAAGACAGCTCTTTTGAGAGCATCAGGAGAAAAGAAAAAAGGGCTTATCAAGTAAAAAGGCTCCTACCATATAAACGAGGATTCTTTCTCCGTCTGAGTCCAATGTACCGGTAGCCACAATCCCCTCACAGCCCTTTCAGACGAACAACAAAGATTTTGCAAGCTTCCTCCTTTCCCAGCTATTTTGATGTTTTCTTCTTTTTTTTCCCCATTTTCCTTCATCCCTTCGTCTGCATTTCTTTTAGAGGCAAAAGAAACTACGAAATTTTTGGAAAGTGACCACGACCTAAAAGCCATCTACTGTGTAGCCTCTAAGGACGAATTTGTAAAAAGGAAAAAAAAAAAACAGATTTTCTTGCGAAATGATACCGTAAATAAAATGTAAAAATGTCAATTTGAAACATGTACTCTTTCGGAAAAGGACAATGATTATAATACGTCTCAGAGTTCTATCCTAAATTTTTTACATTTTATATTAAAGTATATTTAATTTTAATATATTGGCTTACTCATAAAATTATAATGATGATCACAATAAAAAAGAAGAGTTTTAATGGGTGTTTTTTTTTTATGTGCAAGCTATAATCAATGATAAAATTAAAATCCTATTGTTCCACAAAATGTAAGATAAGATCTCTAGATTTAATCCAATTCCCCATCTTTTTTTATCCATTAAGTAGCTAATCCCTTATTTTGATGTCAATAATTATACATCAACATTAAAACAGATTAAATTTAATTCGGGTTTTGACTTTTGGAAGAAATCTTTGTACTTTTTCCTTTTGTGTAAAAACTTTGAAATATCTTTTATATAAGTTTAATTTAATGTTTAAACAACGAATGGTTTTAAAAACCTATCTTTTTACTGCCTTTGCTTCCCACCACCAATGGAGGGGATTTTACATAGAAAGTATAATAAAATTTAGTTACAAACTTATATTTGCCAAGTTATGCTTAGGGATTATCTTCTTTCTTTTATTAACTTCAAATATGCATTTTTAGAATCGTGAAATTTGTTTTGTGTGCATTGCTTTATCAGTAAAAGAATGATAATCTACTTTTTGCTTCATTACTAATTACAGAATAATATTTTAAATTTGTTTTCCATCAATCACAGGACTGGATGTTTTAGAACAGTTGAACGTAAAGCGACGGAAAAATTTATCAGATAACTCTTGAGCTCAGAACAGAGAAATAATATATAAGTTAGTGGTACAAAAAATAAATAGGGAAGAACCATATTATTAACTTAGTAATATATTTGTTATTTTCCGACTTTTTCCAATGATTAGTTTTGTTTTGTTTAATATAATATATATTATATTAGTTTTGTTTAATATAAATTTATTTGCTAAGGAAAACCGCTTTGGCACATTTTTTTTTAGCAAAAAAAAATTGTAAGAAAGGACTTGCAATTATTGGATCTTGATATTCGTTTATTTTAATCTTACTAAAGTTATAAAAGATACATCACTAAAAATTTAAATGTTAAATATTTATTAAATTTTGAAATCATTTAATATAGTTTTTTATGATATGAAGGAAAAGTAAGAAATGAATCCAGAAAATTATAAATGGGTAAAAATCTGATAAGAAAAAAAATATACAAATACTAAGGAATGTTGCAAATCGATTTAAAAATTAAATTTTATGAAAGATTTAATAAAAAAATTCAACTAAAATTAGTTCGACAACTTAAAAAAAAACTTTTCTGAAAAAAGAAAATTTTAACTTTTTGCTTTATAAGCTTAATATATTCTTTTATTGACTTTTATCAGTCTTTATATTTAATGAATAGAATATTTTTGACCAATATTTAAAAAAAAATGTTTAATAAAACTTCAAAATGAAAAAAAATTATGTTAAAAGCTAATTAGATGAGATCTTTTGAACTTGATGAGATCATTTCTTTAATGAAAATATTTAAGGATATCTCTACTTTAAAATCAGATTATAAATGTATTTTATATTTTACAAATATCTAGCAGGCTACACTGGGTTTGTCTGACATGTAAAGGATTGATTCTAAAAGGACTGTGCAGAAAACCCAATAATTAAAGTGATTTATAGTTTATCTGTAAATATCTATAAAAAGATTTTTAAATATAAAAGATGAAGCCTTAAAGCTTCTTTAATATTGTCAATTGTTTATTTGTTTATCAGACCAGTGTGTTTGAAATTAAAATAATTTAAATATTTTCTTTTTGGCCATTTATGTTGTCCACACAGCGGTATGCAGAAAACCATAAAACTCTTTAAAAAGACTGTGATTGAGAATTATGACATAAAGACAATGGCAGTAATGGATGCTTTGGCAATAATGAAGATGCCAAATGTATTGAGATAATGTGTATGAATCTTAATAACTTCTACAACTGTTAACCGCGGTACGGACCACGGATTTCTGCGGCACCAATTGTTTGATGAACCGCATTAGACCAGCAAATCACCAACTCCCAAATGCGGGGAAAGTTGTGGCGAAAAGCTAAAACTGTTGCCTCTTTTCTCGTTACCCCTCAAACACGGAAAGATGGCCGGGGGATTGATGAACCCACAATGCACGCCATTAATTCAAATTACGATCTTGTATGCGAATCAGCTTCCTTTAACTGCTGCTGATCGCCCTTGAGAACAACCACAGACAACGCGGAACGCGACCAATGATTCATCGAACTATTCAAGGACCTCCTCTCCGCGTTTTCCTGCGCTTATCCTGAATACCAAAACGCGCCCGATTTCGCCAGGATCGATAGCCCCTAACCCGTGTTCAAGTGGTAGCCGATAGAGGCCGATAAGCTCACGCCGAAGACACGGTGCTTGTTCACGGCGAGTTTACTGCGATTGGACCGAGCACCTTGCGAAGATCAACATTCATTGAAATGTCCCGAAACCAAAGATTACGCAGTTACGCCTTCCACATCGAAGCCCTCCATTGCTGTGTCTCCCGAAGTACAAGTCCCATTAGCAACATTGCAATTCTGTGTTCTCTCCGTTTTCGTTAATGCCTGCCATAAGTTTAAACGCTGCAAAACAGCTTCAGCAAAGGGTAAACAGATTCAGAAATAAATTCAAATCTATCCAATCAATGTTAACATACAACATTCATAATACTGAAAAACAATAACATGCAATCAAAATTAAAAGTGTTAAAAACAGATATATCCAATTTTGAAACACTAGCAACAAAGTCAGTGAATTTGATGACCTAGAATAGTTGAAAATATATTCGATTATTTGAAATGACATATTTTAATTCCGTCTAAGCCCGCCCACACGGTTCTAATGTTTGTGTTTATACTGTTACATTCCAGAAACACAGAAGCACAGACCAGTCTTACTACAGCCAGCTAGCAATGGGTACAGTCAGGTAGCAATGACAATTACGCATACTTTTTTTAATTGTTAGTTTTTAGTTATTAGTGAGTAGTGCAAATTTCAATTCACAGTGAGAGTGTAAGACTGCTACTGTTACTTATTAAATAATGATCTGCGGATTTTGGAAAGGATGTAACTCCATTAAAGATCAAAAACTTTGAACAGCAATGTTGAAAATGATTGTAACGTAAATGACTCAAACACATTAACAGACAGAAAGTTTGGGTAGTTTACATTTAAAAGATGAAATAGCCTGAATAGTCTTTATCTTTTTCGAAACTTTTTACTGAATAGGACATAGCTACTCTACTGTTTGAAGCAGAAGTTAAAACTTTTTTAATTGCTACTAAATAGTATATTCACATTGATCTTTGTATTACATTGATCCGAGCATTGTGGTTAATCATACTATTAATAGGCAAAAAACGGTTGTCCGGATGTTTGTTTGTCATCAACGTGGAGAGAGCGGAGAGAGTCTTATTAGCTCACTGCTATCATGAGAAAGCAATTCTGTAGCGTAACGATATGTTACTGGTCTGCAAATAGAAGGGTCCGGAGTTCGAATCCCATGTAACTTTTTTTTTTAATTTCCATTTTATTTATTTTTTTATTTTTTTACTTTCTTTTTTGTTTTTTCTCTGTTTTCAAAAATGTGGTATGTGTTTTACTTCCGTGAATATTTCTACAGCCTAGTACAGTATTATTTGAATAATAAGCAAAATATTAGTTAGATAACTACATTTAATTACTTATGATAGATGGTACGAAGTTCCTTTCTTTGTTAAACCAATTGTTCCTATCAGCAAACCAATTGTTTCATTTCATTCCATGACTTTTTAGATACAGAATTCTTGCTTCTCGAATCAGGAATTCATTCTTCTTCCTATGAATTTGTAGTAATCATCTTAGTTTCCTTCCTCTCTACAGCTACCACATGATCTCACTGATTAAGTGATTTAGCTTTCAAAATGCGTAATGTTCTCTAGGATTACGACATGGCCTTCAACATCAAGAACACGTGTGCCGAAATCTGTGAAGCATCAACACCAATCGAAACCTGCAGATCTTCCAAGCGCTTCTTCTTCAAAAATAAGTTTGAAGTAAGGATTTCAGCATATTTTATGCCTTCTTTAAAGTAATCCTTAATGATTATTCCCTTTTTTTTGTGGAGTATTTATCTCCCTTCACATTCTTATTATCCTACGTTAAGAGGAGCAATTGTAACTCAGAGGATTTTTTATAGAATTTTAACAAGTATTTTAAAAGAATACTCTACAACATCATGAAAGAATCTCATAATTATTTCCAGAGATTCAGTTGAATGACTGGCGCTCATAGATAAAACAGCTAAAAAAGGATCAATTTTCCCACATTAAAAAATCATATCGGCTGTTTGAAATACCAAACAGCAATTAAGATGAAGACATTTCTGTACTGTTTTTGTGAAGCAATACACTTTCCTTCGTCCAAAGTCGCATTAATATGAATTTTAGAAGCGTTAAAGGAAATTGAAATCTGAATATATTTGTACAAAGCCTCATTCTCCGTAGAGTTTGCTGTAAAGGCAAACTTGAATACTTATAATCATGATCGTTTTGCCAAGATCTTGTCAGCACACTCCTGGCCGGCAAACAATTCTTCTGTATTAATAAACTAATCAGTTTAATTTATATTCTCCTTTAGATGCTTTCTGTTACAATCTTTAGAAGTTCATTGTAATAAGGATTGTAATAAGGATTTACCCAGTGTTTTGAATTCTTCGCTAGAATAGTTAGGGTATCTAGACATGTATACCCGGATGTTTGATCAACACTCAGGTTCTAACTTTCCTATTTATAAAAGGGCAATTTCTTATTTATAAAAGATTTTAAAAAGGATAAGTAATTCTAAAGATTACCTGTTTTGTTTACGTAGTATTTTGGCCTAACTTTTTCTAACTTTATGCTTATTAAAAACTATACTTTATTTTACTTAATTGATATTTTTAATTTAGCATTTCAATTACAATCTTTAAATAGAATGAAATAGTTTATATTATTAATTTGTAATTTTACCGTATACATTTTTATATTACCGTTCAGGCACAGCCTTATAGTCAAGACTAAGACTTGCCATGAGAATGATACATCAGAGACTGGATTCGAATCCCGGTGTTTCTTTCTTCTTCAGTATTTGTTTCTCTTCACAGAAGGCAAAGTTTGACTGTCACCTTACATGTCCATCCTCTATATTAACCAAACGATAGCGGCAAGAATGAATTACCCATCATAGAGTGTAACTCTACGACTAATGATCCGAAAAGTGGATCTGGGATAAGTCATAATAACAACTTTTATGTTACATTACAACCTTTTGCGAATGGATAATTCCAAAAATAAAATTATATTTAGCTCAAAAAAGTCATTACTTCTTATTTGCTTGATGAAAAAAAGTTGTATTTCCTTTTTTTAACCAACATTACATACAGTTAGTCCTATTTAATAAACTTTATATAAGATTTTTCAAGTCTTTTACAAAAATCTTTTACAAAAGCTTGGAGACTGCTTGATTAGCTCTAAGGCAACTGAATCTCATACAGAATCGACTACGAAAGCTTTGAAATGGAAAATCCTGAGTCTTTATCATGACAGTGTTTTGTTTTGCATTTCCACTTTTCGAAAGCTAGATGACAGAAGACTGTCGTCCAATAACATGACTTTGCATAGAAGACTCATAACAGAAATGCATAACTGAGTTTGCGACAGCCATCACTGTTCAAGACCACTTCGAATATATGTTTATTTATGTAAAGAAAAGACAAAATGACAGAAAGAAAACAACACAGAACTAAAAAAAAATAAGAACTTCGTTAAGTTGGAAAAAAAAGACTAAAGATTTACAGAAATCATTCAGTAATCGGCTTATTTGCTTAAAAATGTTTTTTATACTAAAACATTTTTTCTTCTTTTCTTAATCCAGTTTTTTCTTCTTTTCATCTTCTGTCGAAAAAGAAATGTAATAAAAGAGAGAGACAGATGGTAAATAATTTTTATTATCTTTTCTTAAGATCAGCAAAATTGAAATAGTTAGCAACACTGAATAATTTTTGCTAAATTATTATAAATTAAATAGAATTAAGAAATTGTAGAAATAAGCATTAAAATAGAGAGTAGTATATAATAAATACATAGAAAAGACATAGAGAGAAAATATCTATTATTTTCATTAACAATATTAAAATTAGCCATTAACATTTTGTTTAAACGGATTTTTGTACATAAAGGATAATTTTTTTTTTGTCCATCGCTCTGCATAAATAACAGGAAAATTATCTTCAAAAAGTTTAATCTGTGGCTTCAATGAGGAACAATTCCTAACACGTGTAGTTTAGGAAAGATTTTGAAGTAAATTTAATTCTTTAAATCGTATTTAAAAGAAGATAGTAGAAAGTGATAGTAGGAAGGAAATGGATTAAATAAATTGTATCCAAACTCACCAAGATTAAGATGTTATACAATTGTTATTATAATTATTATTGTATTTACTCAGTTATTGCCTCGTAGTGCAATTGATTTTTAAAAAATGAATTTTAAAATTGATTTCTATACATCTACAGGAATAAATGCGAAGTTATTGAAATTTAATAACATCATTTATTGTGAGTGATGGGATTTTTAGCGACCCTTATGGGTGCTGTTGCGTTTGTTCTGTACGTATGTCTGTCCGTGTCTGTCCCTTCCCCTAAGAATTCCCATATGGAAGACCGGATCGGTAAACGGACTTCACCATCATGTGCAGAGGTCCAAATACCGTAAGAATGGGGTATTTATGTCTGCCTTCCGTAAAACTGCTGACAGAGTCGACTTTCCGCAAACAAACAGTCGACTATATCTCAAACTGTTATAGATATGGTCGAATAAAAAATTTGCGGTGTAATAAAAAATTTTTTTTGTATTTAAAATATAAACTAAAGCATATCCAAATTTCATGCGGATCGGGTCAGTAGTTGTCCAGGAAAAAATTCCCAGACTTCACTGTTTTCCGGTTGTCATTGTTTTGTATTTCGGAGATTCCCTTTAAATAACTCAATTTATCACTCTTTATTTTTAAGGAAACTGTAGTATAGTGGATAGAGTGATGAATTCAGAATCAGAAGGTTGTGCGGTCGAATTCTCAGCCTTGATTACATTATTTATTTATTTTTTATTTCGGAGATTCATATTTATGCAACTAAAAATTTTTGTGTCTGTTGTTTGAAATTGATTATAACTTACGTTCAATGTCCGCGTAGGTTTTAATGGTCTTAGTTTTATGCTTTAGCATAATTTTTTTTTATCTAGTGCTTATTTGTTGATTGATAAAAGTTTTAAGTTGTTAGATATTAAAGTTTCATACAGACTGGAAACATTATTAAAACATGTCTACAATGCTTGATTTTTTTTTTCAGCTGCAAATGAATCTAGAGTTTCGGATATTTTGCCCGTTATTTTGACCGTTTCCTTTTGCATGACTAGGCAGGACACATGATCATACCAAATCTCACTGCATCCGAACGTGTCCAATAAGCGGATTGGTCAAAGAGTATCCTCAGAATTGTTGAAAATCTTTTTTTAGTTTCGAATAACTTAGGATTAAAGGAAAAGGAATATCAGAAAACAGACATGGTAATGTTTATGAAGATTTTCAATGAAAAAGATTCAAAGTTAAGTTTTTCGGTTTCCAATTAAGACAACTCACCATACTGTTAATGAAATGAAGTATGTTACTTTGAAGTGTGTTATTTTATCATTAGTTCTACAAAGTACTGTAGTTACATCAGCAACAAGCAAATTGAATACTTTAATATGAATTTCAAGGTCCTAGAAGATAGAAAACATTGACAACCTTAACTTCAAAACTCAAAGAGATGCTTAGATTATAATCTTTGTAGTATTTTAAGCAATCTGACTACAGTTGTTAATTTTTATAGTATTTTAAGCAGAAATATTACCAACTGTAGTCAGATTCAGAACAGACTCCGTTGCTAGTTCCATGTGCTATGCAGAAGATAAGAAGCTCAAGAAACCAATGATGTTGGACACTGCAGTTCAGCTTTCGTCATTTTATTATTATTATTATTATTATTGTTATTATACAACATCAGAACTACAGAAAACAGCGCTGTTTATTATTATTATTATTGTTATAAAAAATATTTTATTTGAAATTTTTCTGAAATCAAAGTGCTGGTAATTTAGTTCGTAAAACACAATACCAAATGTTTACAGAACAAAATTTCAAGGCAGCGAATCTTATTATATAAAGGAAAAAATACTACTTCAGTATTTTTAAAGTTTTTTTTTTTAATTATTTTTGCAAACTGTGAAAATTTCTTGTCTGAGATTTGATATAATTTCAATTACAGAGATACTGAACGGGGTCACTGTATTGGTAAACTTGCATTAAAACCCTTGGGCGTTTGTGTGCAAAATACAAAAGAATGCAACCATTTTCATCTGTGCAATGCATAACTTGATGCCTTTCAATGAACATAATGCTAAGACAACAATGCCCATTGAGAATATATAGACTATCAAGTGAAATAAGGATATGAAGAGTATATAGAATACATACAAGAGTACAAGAATACCTAGAATATTTACAAGAATACAAGAATACATAGAATGACGAAAGTTGTTTACTACAGAAAAAACTACTCTAGTTAGTGAACCTAAACAAACAGTAAGGGTAACAGGTTTAGGTGTTTTCTTCGGGTTATGCAACCATCTTCACGTGTTGATAACTTGATGAGCATAATGCGAAGACAACGAAAAAAGGATATGAACATTTCAGGATATATCTAGAATAGTATCTACCTCCTCTTAACCATTAAAAATATATTCTTTGGGACTGTTCTCTTAATTACGAAAATCAAGAAATACATTTTAATTTCAGATTGCTAAAAACTTTTATATGCAAAGTTCTCAATAATTTTCTCTATCTTATGAAATTCTATAATCTGCTGCCTTTGATATTCTCTGTAAGCAATTGTCACTATCTTAAAGAGATAATAACTTTTTCAGTCTACTTTGTTTTTGTTTTTTTAAGGAGTTTTTTAAGAGCATTTTTTTAAAGAGCATTTAAGAGCATTTTGAACAAACCTTATATGAAGAACTTAAATAATGAGACAATACTTATTTAGATTAAAAGCATTCCTAGAATATACTCAAGAGTAATTCATCTAATGTCTAAATACATTACGATAACCACAAATTTTAGAGCTGTTGTAACTGCGAGGATTTTTTTTTAATTTTTTTTTTTTTTACTGAGATGAAAAATATGTACTCGTTTGGATGCAGATGCTTTGAAATTCCTGGAAGCAGTAAAAGAAAGGTATGGGGGAGGGATGAGAGGGAACACTGTCTTTGAGGAAGTCCTTTGTCTCAAGGCAAACGGACAGACCTTATAGTTAATTGACTTTTACACGACGTTTGCTATGATCTGGTTGGGAGGTTCCAAACAACGCCGTTGCGACTAATGGATGTCAGCGCCATCTGGAGGGAAAAAAGATTCCAACTGCCGGAAGTCGCCAGCGTCACAAAGGCGCTCTTACAGAAGGACGGAAGAGAAACGAAACGCAAACGGGACAGGAAAAGAAAGAAAAAGAGACGACGACCTCCTTTGTTTTGATGCCAAACTCATCCGGAAGAAAATGTTCCTGAATGAAAAGAGATTTCTTCAACATTCTATTTTTATTTCTTTTCCCCCCTCTCTCTTCTCGGTGAAAATTAGCTTATTGGTAGGACCCGTGCAAAGAAAAGACAAGCAAATGAACAATCCACACCTTTTCCCAAGCAATACTCTTTTGTCTGCCTCAACACCGACCCGAAGCATTCAATTCTATCAGACTTTTCACATTCGTAATTTACGAATGCTTAACCGAAATACGTCAGAACATAATATAAATGTTCACATTATATCATTACTCCTGTTTACAATGAAAAGGAAATGCTTTTGTAAAAGATGAATAAACGTTTTCATCTGTTAATTGAGTATCTGCATTAATTGAGTATTATTTTAAAGGTAAATATATTCATTGAAAATTTCCAAATATCTAACAATTTATCAGGCAACCTCATATTGGAATAAAAGAAGATCAGAAAGATTACAGGACTCTTTTGTTATACTTCTTTGTTAAACTTAAATATTTAATTCATAACCATCTATTTCAAGTGGCAGGATTTTCAGCTGTATTCATTTGAAAGATTTAAATGCATGTAAAAAGATGTAGACATTTGAAAGGTTCATACTTTCCTAGAGCTTCGATCTACTTAACATCGTAACAAAAACGGCAGCAAAAGAAACAAAACTAAGTTAAGAATACCCAAATCAAGTCTTGATGACCCAAGCGGTGGCGGAAGACAAAGATCGCAGACTAGCGGCCAAGATTAGGATTAGATGGTTAACCCATCACCCCGATTGCCTTACTTTCTGAAAGAAATCAATGAAGGCTGGGTAAACCCTAAGACCTTTAGGTGGAGAAAGAAAAATCCACGACTGCTATCTCTTATTCACAGTCTAAAGCCACTCTAGATGTCGGATCTACTAGATCTTTCCTAAATAAAACCTTTTGAATTAAGATCGAAAACAATTCATCAAAAAAAGATTTTAACTGTTCAGTTTCCAGAAAAAAGTTGAGAACGGATGATAAAACTAGTTTGGATGCTATCGAATTTAAATTGATACGTTGAGGAAAAAGATAAATAAACCATGACTTGAGATCAACTTCAAAGGCTACATTGAGGGTAAGATGTAAATAACTATAGCGAAGTAATCCATAACTTTTGAGATATAACGTTAAATACAATGGCAAAGTATTTTGGACTTTTGGTTTCTTACCTAAGAATCCTATTATACCAAAAGCAACAAGACTCAGTTTTAAGAACGTAAATCTACTATTAAAATTTCATCTTTCTAAGTGATGGAGTTATCTTGATCATTGTCACGATGTGTTTGCGTTCCCGTTACCATCGTTTTCTAAAGTTTCTATTATTTTTTTCGCCAGTGAAGATTAAGAGAAGATATAAAAATTAAACCAAACCTACAAAATCCTGTGGCAGTAATGCATGTATAAGACTTACTCTTTCTTTACTCTTTGCAAATCGTTCTCGTTCATTCTCGTTCTTTAAAAATCTATATATTGAACTAGACAAATCAAAATATTGTTGAGCAAAAAAACCATATTGAAGAAACCATATTTTTCACTCCAGCTTGTATCTTGTAATTTACTCGCTTACCAATACCTACTGCTGATTTAGCAAAGCTCTCTGCAGCCATAGTTTTCGACCAGCGGTGGTGTTTTTATCCGTGATGGTTTCGATTAGATGTACGTCGAGGGATGTATCTCTTTTCGAAGGAGTGTATTGAGATCGGGGTGTTTATCTCGAATCATTTAAGATAGGCCAGCAAATCCTGAGAAGCAGTTGTTCAATAGTAATCTGGGATTGTTCGGTCGCATCGCCGCGACACGGCGCTCGTGTTAACACCGTCATTCATTCTCATTAGATGCCGTTGTAAAGATTAATCGAAGATCGGAAAGACCATAAATCAGCGGAAGCAGATGCCGCTTCCGGCATTGAGGAGGAGGAGAGGCCCCTAACTTTGGGGATCGGGAAATCTATTTCCAAATTCCAACAATTCGGCTTTTTCTTTTTTTTCTTTTCCAACTGCATTCGAATTCCCTCTGATGCTCACGTAAGATACGACTGCAAATTGAATAAAGAAAAATCGGAAAGAACAGAAAGTTAAAAAAAAGAAAAAGAACATACGGCAAATTACAACTAAGCATTCAACGAAGATAAAAAAAATGTTATCTTTATTTCAAAATCATTAACTTAATTTACAGAATTTACCTTACAACTCATTTTTTAAGAGGTAAACTGCTCGACATTTTGTTCATTTTCAATAAAGAAACATTTGTATTATTTGTGATCACAAAATAATATCTTACATCATTAATTTAATAATGTCAATTATTTTTGATTGGAATTCGTCAACTTTTATAAAAAATACAGAGACAGTTTCGAGACTTGACTTTTTTTTGATAAATTTGCAATCGAAAAGGCAAAGTATCTCTACTATGAGCGTCTCAGAAGCCAAACTAATCAATTGCATTTGAAGTATCGAAAGTAATTAATACAATTACAATATCACATGATTAATAATATATAAGGTAGGTTGCCCAAATAAGGTCCGGTTCCAAATAAGGCCCATCCTTCGTTTTATTAATAGAACGTTTACAATTTACCAAGATTAGTTATGTTTAGACAGGTCCTGGCTTCTAGCGGCTACACCAATAATTAGGTCCGTTGAAGTGGACTATTTCGCCATGTTTGTTTCAGTTGAACAGTAAAAGTCGTCCAAAGCTCTTCTCGTTATTTCAACTTAATTTGAAAAATCGTCCACATTTTTTGGCAACGTAACATACATGGACATGTTTTATGTCATTTTAAAGTATGTCATGAGTAGAATAATGTAGAATAATTTGATATTTGAACAGGGCTCCAAATAAGGCCCTTCCGTTATATTTTCAAAACTGTTATTACAGAAAGAATTTCAAATGCAACTAATTCAAAATTCACTTTTTCATAACAGCACACCTTAAACTACCTTCCAAGACAGTTTTCAGAATTTTCACTCTTGCAGTAGAAATATAAAAAATCTTTAAACGTTAACTGGGCCTTATTTGATGCAGTTACCTTATATCAAAATGCCATTTCAGATCAAAGAGAATACGCCATGAGGGTACTTTGCAACTTTAGATTTTAACGAGAGAACTTTGCTAGGATTAGTTCTTATCATATGAGCTGATATTGTAAATAAGAAATTTACAAAATGTGGACTTTTGAGAGACTTATATATAGTTTTATGATGAAACGTGGGAACATACAATTAACTGCAGGAAATTTTCTTATGTAAATAATGAAGTTGTGTTGTTAACTTATATCCTAACCAACAGTTCGAAATTACTTTCACTACATGCTAGGATTTTTGTATTAGTGAAAGTACGTTTAGGACCTGGGTCTAAATAAAGCTGAAACAGTACTTTCGTTTTAAAAGTAATTAGTGCTTTCTTCATCTTGTTACAATTGAGAAAGGCTTTAAATTTTCATTATTGAAGGATCATCATTGCGGCCACAGTTTCTTCTTAATGAATTAACTTTATTACTGAAATTACAAATATTTTATATCATATATAAATTATATATTTTTTCAATTCACTTATACTTAATCTTTAACTCTCAGTTTTCTAGAATCTAACTTTAAGCACGTACTAACTTTATCAGTTAAAATAAAGCGAAAGATTTTTTTTTTAATTCAATATTAATTTTCGAAACAATGTCATTTGCAATAAAAAAAATTTTGATCACTTCGTTACCTTTTATTTAATCTTTAATAAAACTTATTAATTCAATAGCATATTTAACGTGTGTATCTTCTAAAAATAGCGAAGGAATTGAGGCCACCATTCAATCGAACAATGAAATAAAATTTATAAACAAAATAAATTTCATATTCCCAAGTACTTTCTGAGCGCTCTACGCTCCATTTTCGAGTGGGCAAATACTCGAAATTTGCTCACTCGAAAATGGAACGTAGAGCGCTCCGAAAATACTTGTGAATATGTAAATTATTTTGTTTTGTTTATAAATTTTATTTCATTGCTCGAAAGTGTGGTGACCTCAATTCCTTCGCTAAGTTTAATAAAACTTAACGATAAAATAAGACTCAAGTAATAAATATATTTAATTTTCCCATTAAGAGAATAGTAATTATAAAGAAGTCAACTAATTTTAGGCTTAATTAAATCTGAAATTACGCAAATAAAGAAGAAAATGAGCTCCCAGAATTATAAAATGAATTTTTATATTAATTTGAATCATCTCTACTCTCATTTTCTTAAAATAAATATTAGAATAACAATCTACGAAGGAACTTTCACATTTCTTTCTTCTATTTATCTACATATCAATACATTTAAAATTACAAGAATTCGAAAGACGTCAGTTTCTTGCTTTTCGAATCCCTACAATTAATTTTTTGCTTACTCAAAGTTTCTACTTCCGTTTTTTATTTTAATAGTTAAGCTGCTTTGTAAATAAAACTTTGTTCGACAGACAAGGAGTTAACTGAAATTCACTACACTTTATTTCTTTTTTTTAATTATTTTAACAGCATTTTTACGAATTGCGTTTGTTACTGTAATTTTCGTTTCGGGACAACCGCTCTCTATTTTTGTTCTTATAATTTTGTATGTAAAGTTGAACTCTTAAAAATTTTAGTATGATTTTTCTTTTCATTTTAATGTACTAATACTGAAATAAATTCAGAGCAGTTCGGGTACACCCTCTTAAACACGCCACTAGATATTACGGTGACATTTCATAGTGTAGCACTGCCTTTATCAAAAATATGTGAAACGTGAGCTGACCTTCATACATCAACAAACCATTATCTGATCCCAGTCTTTGAAGAACTTGGACGTTTGTACAATTGACTGCCTAATTTTCCTCTTGCGAGCCACTGTGTCAAATGTTACTGCTACTCGACGTTTTTCCACAAGGACTGAGGTAATTCCAGTGAATTAACATTTCTCAATATAAAACAATTCCTGGTTGGATATGGCTTCCAAATTGAAATCGTCAACCCCTAAAACCTTCTTGCTTCATCTGTTTGCAACAACGAAACTGGGTGATGAAGCATTGCCTCGACTATGCCTCAGTGGGTAAAGGTTCCTCCTACAACCAACTTCAAATTGTTTCATTACCAGGCTCACTTGCCAAGTGGCTTAATGGGCCTAATTAAACACAAGTAAAGCAGAATTAGCATGATAACTTCTCCATCCATTTGGTCCTTAATGGCCCAGTAAAAGAGTAGCCTGACACGTCTTCTAACGTATTTATCAGCCGAAGCGTTTCAGCGAAAGCAACAGTTCCATAAATATTTAATAGAATCACTTGGAAGTGTTTTGCGAATGTCGACAAATCGATAGCACACCCAACAGGTGTAAAAAGATCAATGGAAAAGAAAGAAACAAAGAATCCCAATAGCAAAATAAATGAATA
>JAFIDM010002131.1:57397445-57428599 GCA_023159025.1 Thereuonema tuberculata
TTTGTTTTGAAGTTAATCCAGTATCAGTTTATTTTTTTTTCTTGCTAAACTTTTAATGATTTGATTAGCTTCATTTACATTACAGTAATTGTCTTTCGGAGAAATCAGCGATCCAGTTTCGGTGTTTTTGTGTCTCGTCAGGACTTGAGCCAATCAATCAACAAACCTCACAAACTGCGTAATTAATCACAAACAAAAACCGCAAACACTCGAAACGAAATCGTAAAGCTATTCAATAAACGAAATGGTGATGAGGTTGCTGCGTTGTTTTTTTTGTTTTTCCGGAAGTTAGTTCTTCAATTGTTTACAGATAAAAATGTCAGATATTAACTGCGTTGTTCAAATAAGAACTTTTTGTGAGTTTTTTGTAATGAACTTTTTTTGCCGTTCATTTACGCTTTTAAAGAAACAAAATTTCATTAAAAAACTAAAACAGTAACTGCGTACGCTACGTATGACTTATATAAAAAGGATTTTAAACCTGCATCTAAGTAACCAATAGGAATGGTCCAAACAAAACAGTCAAAAATTACCCGTTCTTATTTGTGTGGACATGCCCTCATTTGTGATATGCCTTTCTGACACAATTTCTAAATTTTGAAAAATTCAGGAATTATGGCACTTATAATTTGAATGTCATTAGCAAAATTTTGCAATTCTGCAATATTAATATACTCTTATGCATGTTTTCATATATATAAGATGTTATTATTATTTAATATTTGACTGAAATAAAAGTATTGACTGAATTACTGTCTCTTTGATGCAAATAATATCTTTGACAATCTTTTATTTGTTGGAATGAATGTTAGTGAGCTTTACCTCTTAAATGAAGAGGTAATGAATATAACTATTGCCTAACATAACAAGCCTAATGAACATAACTATTGGACTTTTTATCAGTGATTGATGCGATGTCGATAGACGTAGACTTAGACTCTGATATAGCCTATTTGGGTTCCATTAGAGTCCTAAAAAGCAAAAATAAAAGAATCGAAGCACTGTAGTTGATTCTTTTGATACACTTTTGAGTTTCATATACTGTTACATCCATTCTGTAACTTCATTGTATCTTCCATCCTAATTAATAGTTGTGGATTCCAAGTCCAGCTCAAGTTTCTCTTGAAATCCATGAAAAGTTTATAAGTTGATACTATTTACTGATCCAATTGTGCGTCTTAAAAATGCAATTATTTGAAGATGATTTATTTTCTGCTGAACCTTCTTTGACATATAACTGCTGCAGTTTTGAAGAACTGCATGGAAAGTGTTCCAAAGAGAAATTGCAAAAGCAGTTCCAACAACGCTGCGCAAACAAATAATGATCCGCACACTTCAAGTTTCTTACGACGATTAAAGGTTAAAAGAATAAAGAAGATAAAGGCTCCTGCAATCTCCAGCCAAATGAAATAGCTTAAAAAAAATATACCCATCTGGAAAAAGCATAACAAAGGAAAAATCCAAGATTTCTATAAAGATTAAAACCAGTTCCTCTAGCAAGACAGCCTCACCATCTCAGTATTTGAATTATTCGTCCATTTTTATGAAAAAATATTGATAACTTTTGAGCTTTGTGACCCCCAAAAAAGACGATGTTAAAAAGTTGTTACGACATTGGAAAATGCACATAAACTAGTGGCAATGTTGAATGGAATCTTTATTTACTTTCTGGTGTTCTTTATTTTCATTCAACTTGTCCGAGAATTAGATTCTCGTCCTTTAAGTCCGCGCCCCTATTTCGGGGGTCACGTGACCAATTCTTAGTGGGAAACCAGCGCCTTCCCGAAAGCAGCGCTTGACGCTATTTTCCACCATTTGTTGTGTTGCTGTCTACAGATTTTCAATTACTTTATGCAAAATCCCGACCGAAGAGCGTCTTGAGTGATGGCCCTCTTGTGGCCAATGGCGGCAACTACATCCTGCCGCTCATCGAGGTGTTCGAGAGCCGGAAGGGAAAAGAACAAGACGATGTGGTTGCATTAAGAGGGAGAAAAAGAAAAAAGAAAGAAAAAAAATAGGAACCGTAAGGTAAAGGAAAGAACTAACTACGGGTAGTGAGCTAAAATCACATCGGATGTATCAAAGAAAAAAAAAGAAAAGTGAAGTCACTTTTGATGAAAACAAAAAAAAACATGGGATAAAGAATCGATTGATTATCTGTAACTCCAATGTACACAAACCTTTTCCTTGTGAATTCAGAAAATTAGTTCCAGCAATTCAAGATCCTGCAACTGTTCCTTAAAAACTCATTATCCAGAGTTATTCAAATTGGAAAGCTCTGGGGCAGAGGAAAACATAAAACAGTTGCATACAGAATAAAAATATATAAAAAGAAAAAAATATGTTAATTTCCTGCTTACTTATATGCCAACAACAACTAAATCAATTTAAGAAAACAGAAAAGAGACTGAATCCAAGCAAGCAACGGCAGAAGTCTTTAGTACTGAATAATTACAATCTTACATAAGGCAATCCATCTCTCTCGAATATAAAGCGGAATTTATTCCAATTCTGACTGTACTTGGAATGAATTATTTCATTAAAACAATACTTTCATAGCAGCGCACGCTATTCAGTAATTAATATTATGACATGACGTGTGCAGATATTTCTTAACGTATCGGTATCGTTTTTCTGAAGAAGACCCTAAAACCAGTTCATTCTCAGAGATTCAACAGGCTAACTTATCGTAATTTGAAAAAGCAATCATACAGATGGCAAAAAAAAAATCTAACCTATTGTCCGTCCAGACGTCTTTTCTCAAGCAAATGATTGAGTTACAAGTGCCAGAAAGAGAACACTGGGACTGGCAAGAATTCTGTTTTTATTATACCTGGTTTTTTTTTTTGTGTGTGTGGCTTTTCGCGATATCTAGCTAAAGAGGTCTAGATCTGTGAAATTGAGCTAACAGTTTAAGTGTTCCTATCAACTAACAATCACCAGAAAACTTATTCAGATCTATCCGCCATCTTGAAAAAAATGGCGGCGTTTAGCATAATTAAAACTTTGATTTCTGTTTAGTTAAAAAAGAATCCTAATAATAAAGAAGGTTTAACGTGCATTAATGTAATATGAAAAGGGAAGAAAAATCTATAAAATGCACATGAATTTGTGCATTTTAAAAAAGAATCCTCAAAACATTTTCTCTTTTTAGAACTTATTATGTTAAATAATGTGTAACATTAAAATTTTCCTGCATTTTATATTAATCACTCAAAAATCTTGAGAAAAGTTGAATAAAAATAATAATAATTTAAGACAACTTTGTGACAGATAATGTTAGATTACTGAATTAAGTGGATATCTCGATATGATTAGGTATGGTGTTTGAGGCGTTCTACTTTAAAACGATATTCGAATATTCAATTAGTAGTACTATGTAGTCATAATCGGCATAACATCGCCCTCTTTTGACATATTTTTACATTACGTTTAAAAAACATAGGAGACAATACAAAATACAAAAACACCTAAGTAACACAGACTAGAAAGATATAATAAGCACTAATTAATATTAAAATTCTCAAAAATCAGCAAACCGAAAAAAACTTCCTTTTACGAAGTGAAATATTGACCTACAAATTAAAGATGTTCCCACCTTCTTTTCTGTGCAGCGTGGGTGAGGGGTCAACTGCCTTCATTAACCCTGCGACCTCATAATTGAATCAAGAGAATCGGTTTCATTTGGGATCAGGCGGGCATTTTCCCCCTTTTCTACATATATCCATTAAATTGCCATTAAATTCAGCGCAGTTAGCGCCAGAGCTACTATTATTATTGACTGGTCAATATTGCGTGAATTTTTGCATGGAACGGTGAGAAAGACAGAAAGGGGAAAGCTCTTCGGGTGAACGAAAACTGTTTTCTCGTTTAGATTTGCTCTTTCCCGAAGTCGTTCAATTATGTTTAGTAAGCCTAGTGTCCATTAGCATGGTTAAAGACTCAGTAATAAGCGCATGCGAAGTCCCAGTAAACTTCCACCAACTTTTTTTTTTTACAAACATCTCTTGCAAGCAGTGAACTTGTTTACCTTAAAAGACATTTATAATTAGAATAAAGTTTAGGGGGGAAAAATTAGAAAAGCCTACGTTTATATTTCAATTATTACACAATATCCACTGGATACAAACAGTACAATTTTTTATTTTCAAAAATTAATTTTAATCTTACTACATCATGCGGAATGGATTAAGGATTTAACATTCATTGTTTAAGGCAATGAACCCAATTGGAAAAGATTTCAAAGATAACAATTTAGCTTATCCTTAGTCTTCGAATATGTATATCAAGTTTCAAGAAGATCTATCCAGCGGTTTAAAAGTTATTAAGACACATGCAGACTGAGTGACGTCATGACCAACAGTTTCCCATTGGAAAGAGGCTGAAAATGGAAACAGGTACAGGTTTCCCATGACTCTGACATCCATGTAGGAGCTCAATTCTAAACTTATTGGTAATAAAGCCTTTATATTATGTATTTTTTTTGTACATCTCATGGTTGCCTTAAAATTTCATAAAACAGTAAAATTAATGACGTAAAAAATTATTTAATCATAAATTGGAATTTACAATAATTTTTTTTTTTTAATCATGCTTTATTATAAAAAGCTTATTTATTCCCTGATAAGTAAATACATTTTAATTACAAAACATGTGACTGAATAAGCAAAACTATTAGAAATTCAATTTATTTAGCCAATTTTATATGTTGATTTCTGGTATGTTTACGGTATGTTCTCCTTTAACCAAAGTAATTAACAACAATAATATTTTTAATTTGTTTAAATAAAGTTACTTTTTACATCATTCTTGATACAAATATACAAATAATTGTTTTATTTAAAGTTCATATCGACGTAAAATTCAATTTAAGGGCTGTAAAATTAAATATTTTGCGATGAATTTGTAAGGTTTTTCACGTAATTTTTTTTCTTCTTAAATTTCATTATTAATTATTATAAACAACTTTGGTTAAATCAATTAGAGGGTAACTAACTCTACTTAATTATTAAGTTCATTTTACCTTCGAAATTAGGAAAAAAAAAAAGGGGGCAATGGAGTCTGTGCTGGAGGCCACATAGCATGGGACAGCGACAAAAGGACAATTTGTCGTTTCAATTAATCGTGGCAATTTTGTTCGAGTAATTAAATTGTCTGCGGAGCGGCTAGCCTTGCTAATATATGAATGGACCGCTAGAGGTCGCAGAAACTGCTACTGGGAGTGCCTTAACGCATAAAATAGAGGGCGTTAGCCTGTCACAAATGGTTAATTGCTACCTCTGTTATGCTGTGATTTAAAAAACAATGAAGTTACTTTTGAGACAGCCTGTATGACTAATTTTGGTTTTTGTTTTTTTTGTTTTTTTACCAATTTTTGTTCAAGCTTGAAAAGAAAGGATTCGCCATTTTATTAATATAATATTAGAAGCAATAGGTAGATGTTTCTTTAAGGACAACCAGGTTGATTTCTTTAAAAAAAAAAAAAATTGGTTATATTTTTCTTACCGTGTTTATTAACCTTCGGAGAGGTCTTAAGAGGCTTATCGTGTCTTTGAGTGTTTACGACTGTGAGTCTTCCTATTAACGTTTGAACAAATGAACAGATTCTTTTGAAATTTGACTTAACTCTCCTTTATCCTCGTCTGCAAAATTAATTCGACACCAAACGGAAACGTGAGATGCTTGAAATTATAGCAGGCAACACGTTTAGACTGTGGGTCTGCTTTTAAAAATGGCGGCGATCGACAAAGAAGAAATATGATTGGTTTATTATAAGAACACCTGAATAGTTTTGTAAAATTAACTGAATCCATTTGTGGTCTTGAAAGGAAAGTAAACCCCAAGTTCTTTTATACCATATTTAATGTTAAAATTTACTTCAAAATGAAAACTAATTATTTTCCTCAGAAATTTCTGGATTTTCTTTTTGTTTATTGAATAACAAAGGATCGTATTAACTACATTATGCTCCGTAGCATTCTCCGACGCCGTATTTTCAACAGGTTTTCGTTGTGCCACAACAAAATGGCTGCACCATTTTGCGATAAAGTACTGCAAAGCTACATTAGACCGCAGAAAGCTTTCGTAACGTAATTTTATTTTATTTTGAAGAGTTTTCAGAGTCACAGAATTATTCTGTGTTATTCAATTGGCGTCTGCTTCGGGTTCGGAATTCTCAGTGCGGCCTGGAGATGATCCGTGGCAAGCGAACGGAGTGGACAGCCGCGGTTTCCCTCGGGACGCCACCAGAGGCGCTCGGGGAGACGGTAGTGGCACCGACCATGGGCTATTCGGGCCTCCACCAAGGAAAATTGCATCCATTTAAAACAATAGAGCAACGGCATACGAATGGGTCGACAGCAGTACCATGACACGCTGTCATCCAACCGCCTTACCAACAGAATACAAAATACAACCACCACTAACGACCACCAAAAACTATACATTTAAAAACAAAGAGTAAAAAAGACTGATACTATAGAATAAATACTATGAAACGTGATTGACTTACATACAAATACATTCTATCTTACTTTATAATTAAAAAAAACTTTCAGTGGAACGTTTATAGATTTACTTATTTGTAATAAAAATGTCGTGTTTACATTCTGAAAACCTTTAACTATGGTTCCAGTAATACCGTACTCAATAGCAGTAATAACAGTGTGCCATGAATTATTTTATGTATAATCAAAAATACTTGTTTTGATTGTAGCATTTAGCTCTGCAATGGATGTGAAGAGACATGTCAAAAGTATTGTCAAAACATTCATTCTTTTTTTCATTCGTTCGGTTTTTTAACATAAGTTGGCTTTAATAGTACTTAGGTGTCTTTAACGACGTTCGACACCATTTTGTTAGATTCTAATGTGACAGCTGTCATATCAGCGTCCATTTAAAACAAAAACTGAATAAAAGTGATGAATTTTGTGTCGCCAATTTAAAATTGAAGATGGAAGACAATAAGTACCCAAGACTGCATGTTTCTTTGATGACCAGGCAAAAACTTTTACACCTTGGCTGAGAAGTTCTGATTCATCCGCTATATTCATCAGACATTGCACCTTCTGATTTCCATTTATTTCGGTCTTTACAAAATTCTCTTAATGGAAAAAATTCAATTCTCTGAAAGCAACCAAGGGCACCTGGAACATTTCTTTTTTTTTTGCTCAAAACGACAAAAAGTTTTGGGAAAATGGAATTATGAAATTGCCTGAACGATGGCAGAAGGCAGTGGAACAAACCGTTGAAGACATTCTTCAATAAAATTCTTGGTGATAATGAAAAATATATATCTTTTATTTTTACTTAAAAACCGAGCGAACTTTTTATTACTGGCCAATCCAGTAATAAAGTTAGGTCACCTAAGAGTAATGAACTCTATACATCACTATTCAATACATAAACCTTAAATCAATATTGTAAATTAGGTTTTTTTTAAAAAAACAGAGGATTGAAAATTGCTAACATAGCAGGCCAGTCTTAGAAAATCCTTGTAGTCTATAAAATGCAGCATTTGCTTACCAGCATTCAACTCGAAATTAGAAATTCATAAGTATTAGTTAATTTTTAAATGAATCTTACAAACAGAATTTTCATAAATTTCACTATAATAGATTTTACCGTATTAAATGTACCATTGCCTGCAGAAGCCTATGTGATTAATTTATCATGCTGGTGCGTACAGTACGAACACAGACGTCTCAACGTTGTCATTATTAGCCTTTTGAATGTAGCTTTCTTCACAGTACACTGATACAGGAATTGGCTATTCAAGATAAAATTTAATTAAATATTTTCTGGAAGTCGGCGTCTCTTGCGGAAGACATCGGCTTTGGATGGCAGTCGAGCAGGCTACCAGGGTCCAGTTATTTTCGGGTCGGTCAACTCAAGCGGAAAATTGTCATTTGACTAGACGCAGGAAGCTGCTTGCCAAAGCAAAAGAATCGTGTTCGATCAAACCAACACTGAAACACCCCTCCACCCCCGGAAATCCGAATGGGATTAGAGACAGTAACGGATTGGTAATGAGCAGTCCTTGTATCGCTGGAAACTGGAAAGAATCTAAGGGTATTTATTAAGATAAAAAGAAAAAATAACAAGTAGCACAAGACTCAAGTCTTTATACCTTAAAAAGATCCTTCCAGGCACATGTCTACTTAGAATTCAAAACGCAGCACAGATTCTAGAACAAAACACAACAAGGTCACAAATCTCCTATTCAAAAAAGGTTTAAAAATATTGTATGCTTGGGAAGATTTCGTCTAACTGTATTATTTACAAGTAAAACATTGTTTTTGAATCATTGTTTTACAAAAATCATAGAAATGATATTCCTTTATTATCTTAATTATCAATTATACATGTGTCAAAAAAAATGGGAATTAGCTTTATAATGAAGACACAGTATGCTTTCTTTGGATTTCCGTTAGTTTTTAGAAGCGTGGAAATTTTCAATATTTTTATCTTTATTTCCTGCAAAAGTTTGTTTATGTTCTGTCAACTAATTAACATAATTCTCTAGTTTACTTTTTATCCTCATAACAACTCAGTAAACTTGGCATTAACTTGAGCGTAACTGGCAAAACTTCCCTTAGAAAGCAATGTAGTTTATTGATGTCTAATAATGAATATTAATCCGTATTTAAATCCAGGTCATGTGTGGGCTCTTTGACATGATTAAAATCAATTGAATTTATGCAATTTGATAACAGATTTGTGGATTAAGTTAATTGTTTGTGTTTTAAATTGTGGAGTTCCATATTCCTTTTGACTTACAAGGTAATCAATCGAAAGCAGGTCCAATGTAGCGACTCGTTAATTTAGATTCCATTTCAAGGAAGAATCCGGGAAAGCTCAAGAAAGTTTATACTTAATGGTAAACTCCAACTATAATTTATGTGGGCAGATAGTTATATAGAGTGATGTCGATTTTTATTGTTCTAGAATGTTCTACCTTACATTTATGGCCGAACACTGATTAGTTATCAACCTAATGGAGTTTATAGATGACGGCACTAATTGAAATCTGCAACAGTATGTGCTTCACCATACCAAAAAGTTTTACAGTAAATGACGCTTGGGGAAATGCCGGTATCGTGTTGTGGAATATCGTTGAGCTTGTGCACTAGATTCTCATGCTGTCAATCTTTGATGGAGGCCGGGAGTAACTCAGCTGGACCACCTATGAAACTTACAAGTACCGTAAAACTTACAGGCATTGGAAAACATCATTTATCAAGTGA
Source organism: Thereuonema tuberculata (assembly GCA_023159025.1). NCBI lineage: Eukaryota > Metazoa > Arthropoda > Chilopoda > Scutigeromorpha > Scutigeridae > Thereuonema > Thereuonema tuberculata. The sequence continues at coordinate 57,406,691 of JAFIDM010002131.1, forward strand.
GTATCTATTCTACTTGTGATCATCATCACTTGGTATTAAATAAAATAGTTTAAATCATAAATAGTTTAAATATTTGATAACATTTGATGACTGGACTACCACAATTCCATCAGGATCAATTGCAATCGGTCTTGCAATTGGCGACATTTCGTTGTTCTAAACTCAAATTTCAGTAAAAATTTAATGAGCAATAGTATTTTGCGACAGGAAATGTATTTCTTCTTGATGCTAATACTACAGACCACAACGAAGATCCAAAATACAAATGTTTCTTCCAGTAAGCACTGTTTGAAGATAGATCACCTTGAAGACTACTAAAAGAAAGTTTTACAAAGTTTCAGAAGATATCCCTGCTGTTCATTTCATGGTAAAAGATAGAGAAGCATTTGTATTTCATTGAAGTCGTACAAGAAAAAAAGTATTGATCAGTGATGTAAAAAAGGATGCTGATGTACTACGTCAGGAATAATCTCTGACTACTTTTGTATTGATATACTTTATAGATGGGGATGAGCAGATGTCGGAAAACGTTTGTTGGGATACTGTAAATATTTCGTAAATCTTCATTATACTACATAATAAGAGGTGTCGAATCCAGGATACATGTTTCTCGTTCTTTTCCTTGAGGGTCATGAATTCTCCTGAGGATTTACAGGTCATATCTCTGGCTTATCTTAAATCAAATTTAGAGGCAAGTAAATTTTTCAATCTAATAAAGTGTTTCCACCAAACTTAGTAGAAAGTTCTTGGAACAAACACTGAAAAAAATATCGAAATATCAAATTCTACAGCGCAGGATTAGATCTAAAACAGAATAATAAATTTTAACATGTGGATTCTTTATGAAATATTTCATTAAAAAGTTATTTTGTTTTAAATCTAACGATATTAGTCAATGAAAGTAAGGAATTCCCAATGACTATAAAACACTTTTTGGCTACATCTTTAGAAAAAGTTATTTATTAAGACTAATCTTGTTAATTTGCTTTTGTTTTGGTGTAAGTTTTGTAGAATTTTACGTTAAGATCAATATTCTAGATATAAATAACTTTAATTTTCCTCCAAAGAGTTAATTATTCTTAACCTGTCTGTCTTCTAACTTTATCTCTTCACTCCCTTTTTGCTTCTGCTGTTCCATTGCTCTGCTACCTCCCTCCGCCGCTTTTGATAAGCTATGACACACTCCCCCATCCCTTGTGAATCATCTGTGTGGGAGTAACACTTGTCCACGCATCAAAACCACAACGTTTTAAGCATCTTTTATTGCCTTAGTGAATATAAAATTTCTATTTCATTTTTTTATTATTTTATGACTATGTTTACTTTCAATGGAAGCAAACTTAGTAAGTTTTCAAATATAAGCAAATGCAATTTAATAATCTCACTTTTTAATGTTTTGAATGGATGAAAAAAAGAATATTTTTCGATATAAATAACATTAAAAAAACGCAAAAAGCCACATATATATATAAAAAAAAACACATTTTTAATTTTGAAGAACTACTTAACTTAGCAACAGTTAAAATTCAACATTCAATTTTTTTTCTTTTCTTTATGCTGGCATTTTTACATTTATATATAATTTTAAATTAAATGTTCTTTATTAAAAAAAATACATATGCATTATAAATAGTAACTAAGTTATAAAATTTAGAAGCTTTTTCAATTTTCTAAAACGTATTCAGCAACAGTGTACTTTTACTACAGAAGAGAGATTTTACAACTGTAAAATGAAAACTTTCTAAAATTATTCCTTTAAGATTTCCACTTTCAATATCTACCTTCAGTTTTCATATTATTCCAAAAATAAAAACTTAAAAAAATAATATACATGCTGTTATCAAAATCAAATCCTAAAAATTATAAAATTTTAATAATGAACTAGATACATTTACATCATTTATCTTATATTAATAACTTATTTTATTCAATATTTTTATTTCTAGGTTTTAAAATTAAAGAAATGTAATATCTAAAAAAAAAAAAATTTTAAAAACAATTATTATACAATAAATTAATTTCGAGATTAAATATATTTTTTTTTAAATGCTAGTTTTTATTTTTGTATTTTTAATTTGTTATATTTATAATTCATTAATCTTTATTTTGATTTATGAGTTTTTTTATTTTTTATATTCCGTTATAATAAGATTTACCTGTAATAATTTAACTAAGTTCAAGAAAATTCTTCTAACATAGCAACTGAATTTTTTTTTCATTTTGCTGTTTGTTTTGTTGTGTTGAATGAACAAAAAATTGTCATTGGGGTTTCCCTGGTACGAACATGGATGCTTTTGACAATACCCACGGCATTGTCTTCTTCCTCTTTTCAGAACCTCCCAGGAAGTGGCAGGCAGGCTCCAAGCAGTCGCGACCGTTATTCCTTGTTACCATAGAAACAACTAACATAATACTCTAACCTAACACTAAACTTTCAAAAAAAAATAAAGCCCACGAGGTATCATCATCAAAAGAACGAAATCACACAAAGGATTAATTACAACCAAAACAAAGGGAAGGATAAAAACAATTTAACTCGCTTAACAAAGATTAGTACTGCAGTTTCAAAATAATTGACATAAGGTATTTTCATGGAAAAGATACATTCGTATAAGGATTAGCCAAGGCAAAGTTATTAGAACTCTGCAACACTGACCAATTTTCTTCGGATTAGTGAAGTCTTTTTGACCGTCTTAGAAAATGTTTCTAGTTATTAATTGCTTCTAATTCCGCTTTTTTCTTAAAATTTTAGTTTGTTTAAAAAAAAAATTAGGGGCAATTAGAAATATAAAACACTGCCATACAAAATTATCTTTCATCTACACAAGTTAAAGGTTTAAAAATTATTTTTTTTTAAAGATTGTATTTTAAAGATTTTTTTTAAAGATTATTTTTTAAAGATTTTTTTAAAGAGTTTCATCTATATAATGAAAGTTGTATTTAAAGTAATTATTATTGCAGTGTAAATAGATTTCTTATTATGCACTGCACTGTGTGCTTTTGATATTGAAGAATTAAACGTTGAAACAAACTAAACTCCATATAATATAATATATTATATATTTCTATACTTATTAAAGCTTGCCCATCTTCATTCCTGGATAAATCAAATTGATTCCATTTGGTATTTTTTTTACATTTTTTAGTTAGTTATCATAACTGCAAATTATGACCCCTTTTTCTAACTTTTCCATATTACTTCTGGGCAACTTTTATCCTAAATTGTGTCCTCTCTGTTTAAAATTTCAGAATTTGAAAACCTGTAACATTCTATAACTGCACACTTTGGTCATTAATTCATTCAGAAACTTAGCATTACCGTATTCAATCACAACCGGTGGCTCAGATATAGCTTCACTGTGTAGCAGCGTATTTGCAGAGAAGATGTTACTTGGCGGAGCTTCTCTTCCACTGCATTGAACTTTATGTCCTACTTAATAAATAAATCTCCTGACGAACCTCGTGGTCACGGAATCATGCATTATATGAAACAAATTTTAACTAAATAGACATTGTAATAGACATTCTTATAAAGGAGCGTTTGTATCCTCCTCCAGATAATAACTTTTGTACTCATTATGAATCTTACGAACCAAGGAACTACAAAACTATTGAAAGTACTCATGGATAAACGTGAAAATGAAGATGTAAATAGAAATACTCATCTAATTTGCCTAAATTAAATTAATCTAAGAGTTTGAAATTATGAGGATTATAAGACACATTAATGGGCACTGCTGGGCATTGATAGAAAGTCATATGGTAAATAGCATTAGAATCTCAAAACAAGACTATCCGGAATCACGGTTACCAAGAATAACAAGTAGTTATTCTTCTCGTGACTTCTTCAAACGTAGTGACTCTCTATCAAATGGACACTGGTAACTTAGGTTAAATGAACTTGTATGTGAGAAAACTACCAAGAAACAAGTTCGCGGCTAACCAATTACATTTTCTTGATTTCATGATCTTCTTAGACATAAAGTCCTTAGCAGTGACTGTAGTAAGACTGATTTTTTTGCTCATTCTATTTCTTGAGTGTAGTTGAGTGGTATTTCTTCTTAGACCTTATATAAATTAGAAGTTCCTGTATTTGACAATTTTTTGCCAAATCAAAGAGAAAAAAAATCAAGGGCAATGTATATGTTAGAAAGGGCCTGACTTCTGTTCTGTGGGATATCTAAGAAATTAGTTTAAGAGTTAGCTCAGGTAAAGTTGAAATTTGATTTTATTATTCCAATGGGTTTTATTTTGATGTGAGGTTTTCTTCTCAGAGTGGTAAAGCCTGTCTCAGGAGAGTTAAGAGCAGGTAGTTGCGAGCGCAGACACGCCCCCCTTTTCCCCCTTCATGTCGGAGAAGTGACACCCCTGGCCTCCAGCGCTGGTTGCCCTGGCAACGGCCACTCTGAGGGCTTCTGGCGGGAGAAGTAACCAGGCAACCATGACTCGCCTCATACTAGATATTCTAAACAAACCTGCCCACTCTGAAACACTAGGGAGTTCGTGACACTTCAGGAATTAAGGGCGCCATTTTGCATCTATGCATATTTCCTATTATCAAGTTTATTGCAAATAAAATGCATAAGACAAAAAAAACTAGCTTAAAAATGAATTTTACAAAATTTTAGCAAATTTTAAATATAAACAAAAACAATAACTAATATTTCAGATTAATATAGTAGCGAAATTATAAACAAATATAACAAGAGCCACTAAACACTTTTTTACTAAGAAAAAATTACACGATATAAAATTCAGCACCAATATTTTTCAAATTAGAAAAAGAAGAAATTAAAAATAATCGAAATAAAGGACTTGCAAATATTCAAAGCAATATACGTTATATTCGAGTTCTTTTTTCTATAAAAATTGTAAAATGAAATGATAGCAAAGTAGTTCAATAGAACCATAAACAAAAGCATTAAAACAAAATAGCTGATTAATTAATAATTTTTCACAATTAAATCATAATTTCAATACTTTCAAATACCTCTTGCAATGTTCTAACAAAGGAATTGTTGTATGTTATATAATAAAAATCCATGCTTTAATAATCCTTGGATGTAGGGTAACAACAAATCGATATTTTTTCCAAACTGATTCAGCTATTTTCTCTTATAATGTACAATGTAATCTCGTATCCAAGGTAAAATTAATGAGAAATTACAAAGCCTGCATTGTAGAAAGGATATTTTGATGTATGTCTTTCATGTATATTCATTTCACTAACAAGTAAAAAGTGTCTTAATTATGAAATTCAATGTTTTTGTTACCATTTCATTGATGGTTTTAGAAAACAAATTTACAACTTCATATTGTAAGCTATTTATTTCGATATTTGATCGAATCAGAGATTTAAAATCTTTGATTTTATTTATACTGACAAATCGTTATTGTTCATCTGACGAGCCGACGAACCGTAGTCAACTCGCCATATCTCTCTCAGGAGATGCCTGCTCGTACGACTCAGGTGTTAAGTTAAATGAGGCCAATTTCATTTAAAGTATCTGTAGAAGCAATGTAAATTTACGACATACATAATAAAGACATAGGCTGTTCATCATGATTTTTTTTTCCTAAATATTTTGAAAGTGAGCTCTTTTTCAAACTTTTATTCTTGCTAGTTAATAATAAATGGATTCATGGTGTTTGAACGGCTTTTGTATAGTCATTTTTTTTTTATTTCAAGAAAAGAATGCATTTACTGCTGTTTCCTTTTTTTCTATTGATATTGGTTTCTTTAATTCGTTATTTCAAATTCCTTGTAATCTTCAAAAACATCTCCCTGATGACTTCAAAGTTGTATTATATTTTACAGAAAAGAATTTGCCAACAAAAGCCACTGAGGACCACAAAGCAGAAGCATCCATAACATATTTTCTACATAACAGTAAATGCTTCTGAATTTTAAATATAACATACAATGTTATCTGGATATTTACTTAGTAATAATTAAAATAAAATTTAAACGAAGTTTAGTTAAACGCGCAATTTGGGAAAAAAAATAACATCATTATCGTAAATAATAGAAACTCACTGACAAGACAAAACTCTATTTTGCAAGGTCTTGTTTCTCCATATAAAGGAGAGAGGTAATCATGGAATGCAATAAAGAGAATAAGTGTAACATAATAATTACATATATAATAAGTATTATTAACACTATCAAAGACATAACAATATATATTAAATTTAAAAACAAAGAGAATAATTTGCTTTTTAGAAACTTTGTCGTAGTTATCATACATTAAAACATTCAGCAAACATTATGCAGGAAAGGAAAAAATGTAGGGTCTTTCACTGCCATTTCCAATCTCACAAAGAGTTACGGTATAACAGCAATTAATGTCATGGTAGTTTCAAAGTAGTAGTAGCAAAACCAAACTCGTATTCCTCTCAAACATAATAAATTAGCAGACTTTTCGATTTTAGCATCCACAGGTTTGGTTCAGTAGAAAGGTAATAGAGAACAAAATAGGATAGCATTCAATAGATGTTCTTCATAAGGAACTACAGGACAAAATTATATTTCTGCCATTTCTCATTCTATCCCTGGACAACATTGGTAAGGGTATCTTTTTTATAAACGTAGTTGGTTAGTAAATATCTCATAAATAGTCGTGTGGACTGTTAGAATAAATTTAGAGATGTGACTAAACATAAAGAATTGGAAGTAGTCCACTAGTTCTGTTGTGGATTAATTCTAGTGTATGCGAATCCTTTTAGACCCGCATGAAATAGCTTCTGTTCTTTCTTGATGAGTTCCTGTACACGTTCACTGTCCTTCTGTTATCTTGTGAAGATTAGGACAACGAAGACATTGTTAAAAAGAAAGAAGAGGGGGGAGGAAGCATACAACCACAGAGGGGTTTTTTTTTCCTTCCAAATTAATCATAGCATTAAGAACGCATTAGTAATTATCTGTGACGTTCCCGCTTTTCATGGTGCTGCAAAAATTAATGAAGATAGCACGTTATTAAGGTTATTAATTACGACGTTCTGACAACCAGACAAAAATTAGCTCTGATAGAAATTTTACACAAAAGTGATTCGACCGTAGAATATCTCCACGAGTTGGTTAATCTATGCCGGCGATTAAACAGCACTTAACTGAAGGTATTTCGGAATTTTTTTTTTTTCGTTTCCCGATTCGTCTCTTTTTTTTTTTTAATGTTGCGAAATTCTAACCCCGGGCGGCGAAAGCCACAATCATTAGGGCACACCAAAACATTCTCTCAAGTGATTTGCAGCGCCATTCCGACGAAGCGGCAATTGCCAAAGCTTCCCCACCTCGCATTAACTATCAAGCACCTCGGCAAGGTGGTAAAACGATGCACTTTCCCAGAAAACATCTTTTCTTCTTTGGGTTTCGCAGTCGACGCAATAAATCGCAACTCGCAGAGAAGGACTCTTGTTTTCTGTGCGCCATTTCACACAGTTTAAACCGCGCTTCCGGAAGAAAAAAAGAAACAATATATTCTAATGATATGGAAATGTTGCTCTAAACGATAATTGTTTTTATTCATCTATGTCCTTGTGTCAAGTAAATCAGCCATCCTGGACTTAAACTGCCCTGCCAAAAAATAAACAGCTACATTAATTTAGTAATTAGTAAATTACTCTTTGAAATATATCAAATAGAGGCAATTATCGCTATCTGTAATTATCGCTACGTAATTATAACTATCAGTAATACTGTGTATAGTAGGAATGAATTTAATTGCACGTTACCGCTAAATCTCAAATAATGAATCACTCCATCACTATATCACTACATGATTTACAAATTACTCTAGTAAATGAGATGTTACAAGAAGAATTACAGTAACAACAGTAAATTACAGTATGTAAGTAAAAAGCTATTTTTCAAAACCGAAACCTTGACCAACAAATAAATACTTCGCTGTAGGTGTTTAAAAGAGTTAGCAGATAAAATTCCCGAGTAATAATGCTATCATTAAAATTCTAAAAATTATTATCCGAAACAAAACACTTTTTTTAATTTTAAAATAAAATCATCGAAATGTAATAATATTACCACATTATTATATAAAATAACGCCACAATGTGATAAATTTTAATACAGATAGCAATTGAATAACATTTCTAATAAATCTATATAAGACAGATAACCCTTTCTAGTCAGCTAAATAAATTAACTCGGAATGTCAGAGAATGGAGGTAAATTTCATTATAAAAACAATAAACTATTTAATGTTGTCGATTATTTTTCATATTCATAGTTAGGTATTCACATTTTATGAAGGAAAGAATTTTACCTAAGCTTAATGAGAGGTTGTTACTGAATCATTGGTAACTATAAGAACGAGATCATGCAACGGTTTAAAGATTATGTAAAACCATGGGAATTACATTAGAATGCTGTTCGACCTGCATTCTTGTTTTGGTTTTTCGAGGAACTTAACGAGACAAAATTTGCTGGACAAGAACTAATCTTGTTGTAAATTGTAGCAACGACCTTCATCAAATATTTTCATATATAACTACTCTTCCTTTGATGTAAATAAACATTACACGGCAAATGTTATTATTTAATTTATCATGAAATAACACTTATGCATTAACATTTAACGTGTGCAGCTTCAAGTGTTTATTATTTTAAAACAAAATTTTAAAATTTTGCACAAATGATAAAATAAGATAATTAACTCTAATAAATCTAATAAATATTAAAAAAGTACTTATCGTACTTTTTTAAATATTAAAAGTGCTTTTAAAACATACTTATAAAATAATATTATTAAATTATTTTTATAGTGAATACTGGCTGGATTAAGTAGAAGATATTCACTTAACCATCGAATGAAATGGAAATCTTCCAAAAACTAGACATTGAAAACTACAGTTTCCGAGGTTATCTAAAACTTTTAGCAATTACGACTGAAAACCTACTATTAACGGAAAATGGTTAATAAAAATTTTGTTTTAGCTATTAGAGATACAAGCAAACTGATCATGTACATTATGAACAATGTACAAAAGATCCCAAAGGAGAAAACATACTTTTACCTTATCTTGATAGTTGTTCAAAAAATCTTAATTGTTACGTAACAGCAAAACTTCTTACCTAAATAGAGAAAAATAGAAATATGAACTTTTTTAGCCTTTTATTTTGCTAAAAAATTAAAATAATAAAAGAATTTGATAACTTGAAATTAAAACTAAATAATAATAATTTATGAAAATTACTTTGCTTTTATAGTTATGTCCTAAATTTGAAATTTTAAATTTAAATTTTATAATACATATTTATAGAAAGCTAAACGTTTTATGTAAGTAAAAAGGATTTTTTTTTTATTTGTAAAGAAATTACTAAAAAAGAAAGTAAATTTCTGAAAAAGAATTTTATATATTCACTAATAGTTTTTTGCTTTTATTTACAAACATCAAATAAATTAAAAGCTTTTATTTACATGCTTTTGAAGTTATACATATAATTTTATAATTCCTAATTTTTAGTTTTGATAAACAAGATCTAGCTGTTCACGCTAAGTAACCTTTGCAAAAAAAAAGTTATTTAAAAATAACTGAACCAGTTTTTTTAACTATTTAAAAATAACTACTGAAAAAAACCTTGGTTTAACAGAAGTCAAATCAAATAAATTAAAAAAAAAAACCGAATGAATCACTTTGAAGCTTTACTAGAACTTCCGTTGAATACACACGGAAATTTACAGAGGTCTCCCCAGGGATTCAAACTCAACACAAATCTCATTATTTACAAAAATCATAGCTTCCACACTTGATTGTTTCTCGGCGAATCTTCAGCTCTTGTAAAATCGTTTATTAAAATTCTTCGTTCTTCTGTCAAGAGAATTCAAGTACAAACTCTTAAGACCACTCTCGGATCGAATTCACGAGACCGATACGATGTGTTTGGAAAATCCCCAATAATTATTGAAGGTTTCACGTTCCATTAAAAAAGAAATTAGGAAATGCTCAAAGAATTCACAGCAGAATTGCGACACTCTGGTGAAATATAGAATATGGTGAAATATGAATACTCTTAACGATAATATGAAACTTTCTGATAAAAATATACCGTTATAAGAATTGTTTATGCTTAAAATGTATATAGGCTTCATTCAGAAATGGTTAAAATATTTGAACGTCTGAAGTGACTTGATTAACTAACACCTATTTGTTTGTTCGTTTGTTTTTGTAAATTCTTAAAATTTGTTGGTATGTTTTTGTAAATGCTTAAATGTAGAGGAAGTTGGGAAGTTGAGCATCGTGTGCGGCTTTCTCGTAGAAACTTTAAAATCATAGCATCGTAGAATTTATCAAAAGAAGCATTTTAAAAACATTTCTTTTCTTTATAAAGCCATGGGTAGCTTTCGTAATTCAGTGATTTAGGCGTTGGACTGCTTATTGATGAAACCCGAGTTCAATTCACGGTGGTGATCGTGGATTTGTCCACTCGTTGTTTCTCCTCCAGGCGGCCCGTAGGATTCACTCAGCCATCTATCAAATGGATGCCGGTTTTATTATTCGGGGAGTAAAAGGTGGGCTGACGTCGGATTGACCATCCGACCTCAACTAGTCCCATTGGTCTAGAATCTTAGTGTCTAAACCTCCCAGACACTGAAGTGCCTTCATGTCCCTTAGTGGTACATGTTTACCTTACCTTTAAAGCAAAAGGTTATGTATCTTATATATATTATAAAGGTTATATCATTATTATGACATCTTATTATTTATAAATTGATATTTAAACGTTCTTTTATAAGATAATTTCCCTTGATTATCGTTTTCAAGTTTTTACAGCTTCCTTATTATGATGACTTCTTCTTTTTGTGAAATAAACGGTACTTCTACTGTTCCTGTAGTATCAAGATATTTTTTTTGCCGCAACTGTAATTATTGCTATTTAAATCAAACATGGCATAGACTGAAACAGAGTTCGCCTACTATTAAAAGAAAAAAACATCCTTTTGCTATTCGTATTAGTACGAAAGATTTCGGCAAAAAATTTCGGCAATAAAGTATCGGATAATTCGGAATGCTTCTTATCTCTTAGTCGTTAGAGGTTAACAGGCTTAGCGAGCATCATCATAAACAATATCTAACAACAATACTTCTTTTTTCTTTTTTTTTTGGTCCGACTATCGTTTGAATGCGAAAATACATGCTCTAGAAGACTTTTGTTCCAACTTCCATTTCGACAAACACATTCGGTCAATTGATTAAGGATTGGTGGTGAAGGTGGCGAGGGTGTAAAGCGAGAGCTAATTGGTCATAAGGTATTCGTTCCGTCAATGGTTCCATCAAGTCACGTGAGAAAAAGAAATGGTGGATTAAGAAAGTTGTTCAAAGAAGCGCATTCAAATGAATGAGTAGAAGACCCTGATGATCTACAAATCTGATTAGAACAATTCAATTGCCATCCACCCTTCCTCACACCCCCTCCGTCTCAAATGCTCCCTTCCAGTTCATTAGGAATTGATGGGGCTTTCTTGTCAGACAATTGAAGCAACTTAAAAGAGGCCCTCCTCTTCTTCCAATACCCCCCACATTCTCAAGGTGAGGCAAAATTTCTAAAGATTCACAACTTAAAACTGTATTTCATTTAAAATGCAAATAAAACTTAAAAACATTGCGTTATTTTTAAATATTAATTTAAAATGCATAAACGTGCTAACAAATCACCATAAATATGCATTTCTATTGTATAGTATTTGTATAAATTTCACATTAGTTTTTGTAGTTCCTATATTATTAACTACTGCTAGGTGGAAATAAAAGAAAAATAACACAAAAATACTGAAACCTTGTTAAACATTTGTATCCGTTCGGTTTTAATCGTACTAGAAACAAAATGAACTTGTGTTGGTGATATATTATTACAGTTCATATCTTAAACTCTATTAGGGTTTGATTTGTCTGGAAGAAGATGAATTGAATTCCATTCATGGAATCTGCCACGAAAGACAATAGAATGTGGATTTGGTTGGCCTTGAGATAATAAATTATTTCAACGTTAAGATTCCAACTAAACAGGATAAACATTCATATTTTCACTCCCGTCAGAAAACGCTATGATAATTTCAACGACATTTACTACTTGATGACCTTTATTTAAGATTCCATAACGTGCAGATTTAAAGAAACAAAGCACATGTTCAAAATAAGACTGAATTTTGTTGTCACAATCGCCTTTTATTTGAGTGTTATTGCATTCAGCACTGCTTTAGTGAAGTGGCATTCAACCACTTTTTTTTTGGTGTACCCTTAGATATACTTTCTCTATAACTGCATACTCCCAAATGGGTCCGGTAGCCAAGTGGTAAGGCGCTTGACTGCGAATTGGAAGAGGCGGGTTCAATCCCGACCTCAGCGGACGTGGGAGATTTTTCCACGGTAAATTCTCCTCCAGACCGGTCCTAGGGTCCACCCAGCCCTCTTTAGAATGGTTACTGTGTTTCTTTCCCAAGGGTGTTGGGCTGAACATCCGATCTCATCTCAGTCCGTGGTCAATGAAACATTAGGAGCCTTATCTCCAGCGACCCCAAGGCCAATCGTGGGACCTTTGAGATTCACCTACCTATCACTACCTATGTACTTCCAAGATTAATTCAAAGTATTCAATTTACCTACACATAAACAAAATTTTACGACACACGGCAGACATTTCAAATAGAAGGCAATAATATATTCTTTTTATGTAAGTTAAAGTTTTGTACATTTAAAGTATATTTTTTTTAAAAATTAAACAATAAGTTTTAATTTTACCAATACTTATTATTTTTTTATCCTATCATATAAAAGTTATTAAAATAAAAAAATAGAAAAATAAAATAATAAAATAATATATATCTTGCCTTAATAGGTTATCTTTTCAAAAAAACTTTCAATATTCAAAGTAATGTTACTTAAAATAATGGAAAAACCTTCCTACATTGGCGTTTTTTGTTTTTTTTTTCATTTCACTCCTTTAGTCATATTCAATTGTGATGGTTTACCGTTGCCTTTCACAAAGCCACAAACTGAAGGTGCTATACTCAGTTAAGTGAATTACGTCTGTATCAAGACCTCAGAGATGAGAGGTAGCTGGTCTTGAATGCAAAATAAGCACGAAACAGCTGGACTAAAATTACATTTGTAATCATAAACCCTCATTTATTTTCATGTATTGTATTACAGAATGTAAATTTTTCTCTATTTTTTTTTATGTTTTTGGAAAGATTGATTTCAGTAATAGAGAATATAATAAGAGAAATGTTGACAGGTATAGGAATTTTTCCGATAGATTTCCGAACGGTGAGAGCTAGAAATATGAAATTTTGACTAAACTGGGAGATTGTATTAGATTGTAATTTTCTTCTCTGGATAAAGTCAACTGAAAAGTTGTTTAGCTACGAGATACTGGCATTATGCACAAAACGTTCTTGTCCGGGCCGCGGGAATATCAATAAAAACAGCAATCGCGGGAATAAACACGTCAATAACCCAATCAAAGTCAGACACATCCGCTTTTAAGGAAAAAAAAAAAATTAAAAATAGAAAAAGCTAATTCATAAATGAAGAGCATTATAAGGATTCTGAAATTTCAAGCACATTTTTTTATTGAATTTTGAATGGAAATCTACAGAAATTGTGATTTTAGAGTACCTTTAAAACGTAGTATTTATTTATTTATTTATTTATTTATTTATTTATTTATTTAATCACAATAATTTTTTTAATATTATATTTATTAATCTTATTTAATTGAATTTTATAACATTAATGATCTGCAAACAGTATATTATGCAATTATTACGATATGTATTCGGATATTAAGATCTCATTTAAAATTATCAATCCACAACTAATAATTTAAGAAAAAAAAGAAAAACAAACCTAATTATATACTTCAGTTCTAAAAAAAAATTATTATTTATGATTTAAGTTCATATTTCTTTTAACCGTTAAATTTTCATCGAATTTGCATCATATATAATTCGCTTATAAATTAATTTCTAAAGACTAATTTTCTAAATAAAAATATTTTTTATACTTTATAAAATACTTTAGATTTCGGTTTCAAAAGATTAGAGTAATTCACAGATGAATGCTTTGTGCTTTACAAAGTTCAATAGAAATCATTTGCAAACTTAAAAATACAATTAATTATATTTTTTTTGTTAATTAGAATAGAATATTAATACGTTTATGCAATCCTGTTAATTTTATTTCAATTATCTGTTTTTTGTTTTTTAGTTCTTTACTATCATTTACGAAATTACAAAATAATTCAATTATAAATACTAAATAATTTATATTAAATATTTAATAAAATTTAAAGAAATTATCTAATAAATAACTGATTAATTCAATAATTAATAAATAATAAATTTAATAAAAATAAATGAATTTAATTAATAGACTATTAATTATTTAATAAAAAAGCTAATTTAATTCATTTCTGTGAACATAATAGAAAAGTACATTTTATATAGGTATTTTTTTTTTATTAGAAACCAATAAATAAATGTAGATTTTTTTTTCCTGCATTTGCACTTTTAAACCTGGAGATAATCCACGAAATGATAAACTTCTTGCCAACGCATAATATAAAAAAAGCAACGCCCGACTCAGCAAAAAACCTGAATCATTCATGCAGTACAGGCATTCTATATTCAAAAATATGTAAAAATATGCTTTTTTTTTCTCCTCTCCGTCGCAAAGTCAGCTTTAGAAAAGAAACAGCATCTTAAAATCCATTACAATCACATCACTCTCTTACGAAATGAAGAAACACAAAATAATAATAAAAAAAAAAACTATTAAAATTTTCTCAGATACTGACAAAGGCCCTAATAATAATGACGGGAAACTAATAAGATTCAGATATATATCTTTCTCAGCTCTTCTTTCATTTATCACGATGGACAGACATCACGAACTGTTACTATTCGATACTTTTCAAATATTTCTGCAGTTAAAATATCCATATACATTTCTGCAACTTAACTGTTCATTGAGTTTAAGTTATTTATTAATATTAATACTTTCTCATCGTATATCTATAATTATTTTTCTTAATCAAAATTCCGTTCCCTATGTTTTATTAACTGTACTTAATAGGTATTAACACAGAAAACTTATAAATCAAATTATTTTAAGAAAAATAAGCTTTTAATTGCTTTATTTTAATAAATTAAATAAAATTAATATTAATTTAAAAAATGAGCTGACAGGTTATTTAAAAATATAAGGAATTTAAATAACAATGAAAAGAAAAAAAATCAATTAATTGGAAATTCTATTATGAAAATTATGTTTCAATAAATAAATTTTATTAAATTAGCATTTTAAGCAAATTGGGAATATTTTAACAAAAATTGATATATTATGTTTACTGTGCAACTGATAAAGTTTAACCTAAATAGGTTAATATTCATTTAAATAATTAAAATTTATGAACTTATTATAACTTTAAGGAAATATTGAAATTTATTACGTGTAAACATTTTGTATCGGAAAAGTAAAATTAGTGAAATTCATTATATTAAAACTGTTTACGAAAACTTTATAAACATTGAAAATGAATTTATATCTAATTATCTAATAAATTATACAGTTATATTCAAATTTTAAGATAGTTTAATAAAGCTTTTCTTGTTTAATTTTGATCTACAGATTTGATTCAATATTTATTTTAGTAATTAAAAAGTTAATTACATTTTTAAAGAGAACTATCGAAGTGATTGTTATTTTCTTTACTTTGCGAATTAATGAAAATTTTCGAAACTGATGTTCAAAAGTGCTTAATTATAATATTGGTTTAATTTATTTGCCTACGAAATTAAATTGTAATTAAAACCTGCAGTTTTCAGAACCTTTTATTATTTTTATTAAATTATTAAATTAAATCAAATATAGCAGTAAATAAATTCCCTTAAACAAAATTTAATTTTTTTAGAGTTTCAGAATTTAAAGAAAAGATTTTCGGCTCGAATTTTTATGACCAAAAAATATGTGTATGCTTGCAGTTAATATTAAAAAAAATTAGAAATACGACCAGAAAAATAAATGTATGATCTACAAAAGACTTAAAGAAAGAGTATCCATAAAAAAGACAAGTTTGTTTTTCAACTAAAAGAAAAAAGAAAAAAAGTCTTGTCTTCCTGAACGGACCAATTAGGTTTTCGTACACCAGTGATTCCCAATCTATTGTGATTCGCGACCTCTTCAACCACTTAAACATTGCTTTTAAAAAATCAAATCGCACTATCCAAGTAAAAAAAAAAATGCCATTATAGAACTTTTCCCTAGGGGTCCGTAGTGGAACCATCCAATACGGAAAATGAAAATGTACTTCCAAAAAGTCAAAATATGCGTTTGTATGCACAATTAAAATCATATTATTTGAATCGGAGTATCCTGAGAACTATTTTTATGTTAGAAAATGGAAAGAAAAATCAGGAAAAAATCAATGTGATGATATGATGAAGATCCTGGCCATTATCGGTAACATTCGTCAGTGAAGTAAAATTACAATCGTTTACTGACATATTGTTAATGAATGACTCACTACAGTAAATAAAAACAAAATTTCAAAAAGAAATAATAACTAACAATCTTAGTGAGGCATTTATTAAACATTAAGTCTTTAGTGCAAGTAACCAGAGCACACATTTTGTGAAGAGGAGGGGTTGTAGTGGGGGAGGGGAGAAACAACTTCTCGCACAATTCCGTTATGTTTTGAGTCAAAAAAACACCCTTTCTTCACTGCTGCCTAAGTCCGAGTGAATTAACTAGTGTAATAACAGCGATCGGCGAATATTTCATGGATTTCCTCTCCTGTATTTGAGTGCTCCAGATGCACATTTAATTAGTTTACATTTGTAGAACGCATAAAGCATGCACCAGATGCCGAGGAACAGACTCATTCACCTTCCGCAGGGGTAGGCAGGCAGCCTGATGGGTCTCTTTTCACATTAGCCCAAGAATCAGGTTGGCATTCAAAAACCTGGATTTTTTTTTTTCCCCATAAGTGAAAATGAACATCCCGCCTTTTCAAGGCAACTCGGAAATCTCAAACCCAAAATTCGAATCCTAAAGTAATAACAATTCTAATTCTCCTAATAAAAAGGAAATGAATTTAATAATTTATTTTAAGTATTAGATAAATTTACAGCAACATAGTCTGCTATTATTTCTATCTACCAGTTAAAAGATACAGCACCTTCAATGTACAGAGACATTCCGTAAGTCTAGTCACCTTTGAAAAATCACCTTCTTATAATTGTTACTATTTTCAAACTTTCACAAAAAAAAAATCTGTATATAAATAATTCTTAAAACAAACATTTTTATTTATATTAACAGTTTAATTTTTTTTATCTAAATTCTATATTTAAAAACTACATTGAGTAACATTTTTATTGTATTTATTTATTATTATATTAAAGTTGTGTGTACAGTATCAAAAACGAACATTGAAAAATTAAGCGAACCACTTAATTTTCTTATTAAAATTTTAATACAAACTTATTTATTACAGATAACTTTGAGAAATGTTTGTATTTCTTTCTACATTTTTTTTTAGATGAAAAATGAACCATATTTTTTTTATAATTTATTTTCATTAAATAAATTAAGAAATAAATAGGGTTAAGTTCGTAGGGATTTCTTCGTATTAAATAAAAATTCTTTTCAAAATTTTAATTTTGTTATAAAATATTTTGTAATATCTTATAGCTTATATCATACGAGAAAAAAAATATTTAATTATTCAACTTTTTTTTAGGCTTACTAAAATGAACATATTAATTTTAAGTTTAATTATTAATAAACTTAAAATAATATAGTTCCTAATAGAAGAGCTTATCAGTTTAACCTTATTGATATTCTAATTCATTTATAAAACTAGCTTACCAACAAATAAAAATAAACTTTATTTATTAGCTTTTAATAAATTAATTAACTTATTCAAATATTAATTATCTAAAACCAATTATATTAAAATAAGATTGTCTTGATAAGTAAAAATATAATTGTTATTAATATTTAATATTTATTTAATTTTGAAAGTAATACTCCCTCGAAAATAAAAAATATAATTTTATTAAAATTTTTAAATTAAAAAAAAAATAAGCAAAATGGAGACATGTTTTTCTGTTATGAAGACATTGTTTATTGCGTCGCTGTTTTTATTAAGTAAATTTTAATATTCTAGGCTATAATAATACACTCTGATTAACATTACTTTTAAATTACCGAAGCAAAAAATTTATTTTGAAAAATGAATTACTTTTTTGACTAGGTTTTACTAATAACTATGGGATCCCATTGCGGCCATATTGGAGTGAGATATTTCAATCAGCAACATATGTTCATCTTTACGTCTGGGAGCAGATTCAATTAATGATAAAAGGTAATCGTTCCAATCGTATCAACTGCAAACATTACTCATAGGTCACACATTGCCATTGCATAATCATAACCTTATTATTAATAATTAATAAGTTGGAAAATTCCAAATTATCCATCTAATAAATTGTCTGAAAAGGATTTCGGATTTATAGGGGGTTACAGTGATGACATCCGAATCATGATTTGGGTTACGATATTTATCCTGCGAGATTAATCACTAAAATTCCATTTAACACCCAAAAAAAATGAAAAAAATCCTTTATTATCCTCCCTCCTCCAAATGAGTAATGCCTATTATATATGCGTAAATCGTACACTAAATACTTAACTCAGCAATTAAAATTACATTGAAATTCAATAATATAAGTTTCTATTCTTAATATCATAATTTTATTTTAAAAAACTTTCTGATTAATTCTTAATTTTTTTTTTTTAATTTGAAGAAGGTTTTTTTTTTTTCAGTTTTTCGGAAGTAAAATTTTAAAAAGCCGTCATATTTTTTGAAATTGCGGATATTTTTTAATAAATACGGTTTTCTTATTTCTTAACTTATATCAATAAAATAGTGTTTTCTACATTCTATTACTATAAACAGTCTAATAAAGAACACATTTAAACATTATCTAGCTTCCTTAACTCTCATATGTGATTGAACAATCGCTACTCATCATTCTAGCTATTTTATTTATATTCTAATTGATATTGTGAAAAAAATATCAATAAGCAAAATTTTAATCTTCGAGTATTCATTGACACTAGACAATTTTGCAAACTGACCTAATACTCAGTCTATCATTTAGAGAGACTAATAATAGTAAGGAAATAGAAGATCTCTCTAGAATGTTAAAAATCATCTTCCCAAGTACAAAGTATTACTCTTTACATGACCAGGACTATTCAACTGCGGACTATTTACTATATGCAGTTGTTCTAAAAACGTACTGTATATCATGTTAACGCAATGCAATTTTTAGGAGTCAAAAAATACGAAATGATACGATTCGTTATATACACGCAGAACATATCTACGATTATCTTATGATTATCTACGGATTAAAGCTGTTCTTCTTGGAAACTTTCTTAACTCAGCCACTCAAATTGAGTTCAATGATCCAGGCTTGGAGTTAAGCCGAAATCAACATGGCAGTTTAAAGAGGGCGAATAAAAAATCTTTAAACCTCCCTGAATCTTCTACAATCTTTTCCTGGGTTGCAACAGGACGCATTTATTTAAGAAAACAATAATGGGTTTGAGACCTAACTTTACGACAACGTTTTACGACAAAAATAACTGAGGTTCCACATCGAAGTGAGATGTAGAGAACAGAGAGAATTATTGCAAAGCGGACGCTTTTATGATGGACAGAACAATGGAATAAAACGAGAACAAAAAGAATAAACAAGGATGATTAAGAGAAAAGAAAACTATAATATTCCTTATCTAAAAATGAGATTTGTTTTTATTCTTTAAGATTAATTTTAGAAAAAAAAAACTGATATTTTTTAAATAAAATATTTTTGCGTACTATGCAAACTTAATATCCAAACTTATAAATTAAAAAAATATATTCTTTTGGTTAAACTAAGATGAAATAATAATATTTAAAAATAAACATTTCCGAATAATAGCTAAAAATTCAAAGTATGCCCCATGAAGGAAATATTGAAAAGCTTATCAGTAATTGAAATATATAATTGCCATGTATTTTGTGAGTTAGCCATCAGGAATTCTGGGCAATGAACTCTGTAAAACAGATAAAAAATAAAACATACAACTAATGCTCCCCCGTTTCTTTTATGATTGGTTTTTCTTTTTCTAAATAAAAAGTAAGCTTTATAAATATTGTTCAAGTGATAAAAAAAATATACTTAAAAATTACAAAAATTACAAATAGCACATTTTTTTTAAAATGAACTTTAAGAATAAACCACTTATGTTCTTGTTATTATTATTTACAAACAAACTTAAATATGAAAGGATTTTTTTTTTTACATGATTTAACACATTTTTTGATGATTTAATTTTAGGTCCGGGTAATACCGCCCAATTTCTAATAAAAGTTATAAACTTTTATCTATCAATTTAAGCTGATATTAATTCAGAAACATCATTTTGTTTCGGAATGTTAATTTCTTAAAGTTTACAATACTGATAATCTGAAGAAAATAATATATAATAATATTAAACCTTACTGAAGTTGAAAGTAAACTAAAGTTGAAATTCATATCTCAATAATACTTCAAAAATTATCGCTGTGAATGAAAATCTCTTGAAAAGATAAAAATTGAAATTGAAGACCTTTATTTCCAGAGGAAAGTCACTTTTATTAAAATTCCAAATGACCATTAAAAGCATTTTTAAACACTACCAAACACTATTCTTCTAATCAAAATATTTTTAATTTCTGTAACTTATTAAGATTTACAATCCATCAAAGCACTGTAAGCTTTGTTCCTGCACGACTTTAGTATTTTTTTTTTTTTTAACGACGACCGGTTCATTTATTTTAAGGGGGAGTAGGGTATTGGGCTAGAAAATATCTACACATAAAGAGAAGAAATGTACAAACCAAGTGCATTCCTTCCCGCGACGATTTAAAGCGAACCCTCGCTTAAAGGTTGAAGTTCTCAGCTTGGGACTGTTTCATCCAGTATTCCAGAACTTTCACAAAGAAAGTTTCTAAACATTGAACACGGAATCATTATTGTAATTCGAATTTACCAATGTTTTGACTGAAGCAACGATAATTCTTCTTTTGATTTAATAGCTAATGTTTGCAAAATATAGGTCAGTAAAACTTCAAAATCTTAAATCTTAAATGTTAGGATACTAACCGTATATGTGATGCTGCCCATAAAACAAAATTTCCTTCCTTACAATATCTACTCGAATTATCAAGAATAAAGTAATACGATGGACTATATAGTTATCCCATGCCCATGATTGAGGAAAAAAAGAATAAATGGAGCAAAACTTCACCATTAACGGGAAAATGTAAATAATTATCGTACGATACCAATAAAATACTAAGCAATTATTGTCTAAAATATGGTTTTAATAAATCAAATATTACGAGAATTAGATTTCACATAGATCGACAACTTTAATTTTAATTACATTGAAACTAAATCGACATAGCAAGCACCCCTACCATAGGAATAGATTTTCTTTTACGATTAATATATATCAATGTAAATCTAAATGTCATACTGTCTAAGATCATATTCACTTAAAAACTTCCAACACAGGAAGCTGAAATTTTAAGTGTAGATTATATGTTTTGGAAAAAAGAATGTTTCAGAACTACATTATTATTACACTGAAAATGTGGTAGCGTGAATTTACAATAAATTCCTAAATTCTTCTTTGGCACGAGTGTTTTCGGATGTAGCCATACGATCTTATTGAATATATCTTTAAATTTACACCAATTCATCTTTAAATTATGTTTATAGAATAATTTTAAGGTTTGAAAAAAATAATAACCACAAAAACTTTGTTTCAAATGAAAAAATAAAGTTGCTT